>OY856415.1:630661240-631261240 GCA_963693085.1 Alisma plantago-aquatica
ATTTTTATATGTGTGTGTTTCCGACTATATATATATATATATATATATATATATATATATATATATATATATATATATGAAGCATAAATTATACTCAAATTAAGATTGCATTATTTTAATCCAAAACTACAATGCATAAAAAAGCATAAATTGATGATATATTTTAATACCAAACACACACAAGTAAAAACAATTGCACATAAAAACAAACAAGAAAAAATGGACGCATGTGTAGAATATATTATACATAGTATACCATGATTAAAATCTAGTGTACATGATAAATCTAATCAAAATGCGTTTCAAAGAAATGAAAAAATTCACTTGTCTACAATAAGCTATGTAACTCCACAATCTCACATTCATCACTGTCTTTATCTATGTACCAACTCTTTGTCTCTCACTCTCCTTACTTTCTCACCTTCATTCCCCTCATTATCTCTCCCCAGCTCTATGTCGTTCACTCTCCCTCAATTTCTTTCTCCCATATAAAAGGTGAACCTCCTCATAGGATAGTCACATGCATTCTAGGGTTCATAGACAGGGCGTTAATACTTATCCTCTGGAAATGTGCAAACTTTGACAAACATTGCAGCATTAATTATATATATATATATATATATATATATATATATATATATATATATATATACCAAAGTAATCTTATATACAATTCCCAATTAACTTATTTCTCATCTCTATGTTACTTATTTGCTTCCTGAATTAGACGGGATGGATTCCCTGTTCCGAAAATCCTATTTCAAACCTCTGTGCTTAGGTGCATGTATCACTCACTGATTAATGTCCAGCTAAGATGCAACCCTTTATTGACGGAGGGTGCGGTACATATTTGCAAACAAAAGGATTCTGATTAAGATAAGCATGCACAGCCATTTTACAGTAAGTTAAGCATGAATTGAGAACTATGTTGCTTGGAATTACCAGCAAGGATTTAATGAGTGCCATGTTGTAGTACAAATAATTCACCAACTATTTTGGTGTGCATCTACAAAAAGGCGTTTATAAGAATCTTCCCTACTAAGCACTTTCTATTCACACTTTTTTCCGCATATTTTTCAACGAACATGTGTACAAGGCTATATAGCGGCATCAATCGTCGTCTATTAAATAAGATCCATTCGGCCAATAAACACAAGCGCATCAGCAGTGTACCAATTTTCGCTATGGAGGCCGAAAAATATTCTTTCTTATATTGCGGTGATGTATTGCACCTAGTCCTGCGTTGCCTCCCATTGAAAACATTATTTCGTTGCAAATTAGTATGCAAAACATGGAATTCTATCATCTCTGATCTCTATTTTTCCTTGATGTACCGCCGCAACAAGCTGCCCACAGTTGATGGCTTCTTCTCTGTACCAAGCCTAGCATGGGACGACCCCATCAATGCAGCCCGGTTCTTCCGTATTGATGCTAGTGACACTTTGGGAGAAGTGTTCCGCTCGCCGTTTGACTTGAGTTATGTTCCATATGCAGAAAAACAGAAGTTTTTTTTCTTAGCTTCATCGGGAGGCCTCCTTCTCTACAAATATAATCCAGTTTCATGGTACGATGGTGGCAAGAGGGCCTACTGCATTTGTTGCCCATTGACGAGAAGGTGGAGGATAATTCCCGTACCCGTAAACTGGAAGAAGTTTGCCATTCACGGATTTGTCTGTCATGAAGGAGATAATGCGGAAGCCACAGTAAGCGGCACCGAGCCTTACAATTATGAGATTGTTCGACTTCTCGGGATCAATGACCGGTCGTATCTGCTGACAGAACTTAACGCTATACAGATAGAGACATACTCGTCCATAACTGAACAGTGGTCTATCGTCCAGATTCCTCGTCCTCCTGAACTGCGAATGTTGCCAGATCTTGACAAGGTTGCCGAATTGGCACAGGGCTTCTTTAACTGGCTGATAAATTTAGATGGTCGTTGTGGTATCCTGTCGTATGACCCTGCTGCCAAACGACTAAAGGTGTTGGCTTCACCACCAGGTTGTTCATTTCATACTACCCTTGGCACATTAGCCGACGGTGCATTATGTTTGTGCCGTTGGAGCCAACTGCCACTGAAACTTCAAATATGGACTTTTGATCGCACTAGGAGCAGAGGCATGGAAGAGCTAGAATCACCATGGCTCATCTTACATTATGTTTCCGAGTACGAAGTGTGCAACATGAGAGCTTTGGTTCAGACAAATAGGCAACCTATCATCCATGGAGTTGTTTTCTCCGATGTCCTTGATGGATTAGCTTTATTTGATCAGGGTGACCGTGTGTTCTTTTTTAGTCTACAAGCCAGGACATTGCAAAATCTTTCAACCAGGCATTATCTATTAAATGGTGTTCCACGCGCCTACTACAACTATCGTCTTCCAAAGTGGCCCCTTCGACTCTAGGGTTGCATGTATATTTTTTTTTTTTTGAAAACACAGAAATAAGCAGAAAAGTGCATGTATATTATTTATAACAAAGAACCATGTGATATCATCCTATAGAATTTCTGTAGAGCCTTTAGTAACAAATCGATGAAACCTGTCATTGCGGGTAGCACTTTTTAAATTGTATTATGTTAGGGATCTAGTTTTCTTACTAATCTAATTTACTTACGGTAATCACAGTAATCACTTCCTAAATTTTTGAATAACTGAATATGCCATTTATAAGACAAACATCACATATAATGAATAACGTTTATGTAGCACAGAAATATAAATCTGTCTACGTCAATGGTCTTCTCACGGAATTTCTCAAACGCAGTGTGATGGAGTGGTTGCTTACTTCATTTATGTTCTTACAGAATATTTCAAACACAATGTAGAGGAGTGATTTCTTACTTCATATAGGGGAAAACCATAACGACCTCGCGCCTATTGGTCCTCATTATTGTCCCTGAGGTTAATAATGTAACTCTCAGTACACCTTGTGTCACGATGGGAAATCACCAATCACTTGTGTGAAGAAGCTTGATCTTTTTTTAGGGCAGGAAAAACAACAAAGGCGATATATGCAGCCTTGCTTGTGATTTTGATGTTTTCTGATTTGAAGCACCTAACTAGATGTAGGTAAAAGGGTGTGGTATGTATAATGCCTGAACTTGTAAGAGACTTAGTAATGAATCTTTGATTTGATAAGTAAGAATACTAACCGGAAAAGATTAAACGTTGAATCACTCGTGAATATTTGATTGTCATCAAACAATATAAAGAAATATGGCCGGTGAGGCATAGCTCAGGCGGTGTGGCTCGCAAGGCCTCTGCGAGAGGTCACGGGTTCGACTCCTAGCTATGGCCTCAGAAATGATTTTCCCATAGCGTCAGCCGGCCAATGATGCTATTAGTTGGGGCCACCCTTATGGGCGGGTCAGGGTCCCCGAGAGTTTACGCCGCCTGCAGGGGTCACAAAAAGTGGCACTCGTGCGGGGGTGGTTCTCTCGCAAATTAAAAAAAAATAAAGAAATATGTAATCCTTCATCTTTATAGCTAACATATTGAAAAGTTGTATCATAAATCAAGCACAATAGGTTATTACATGCACTACAAGCTTATGTTCGGGCGTCCAATAAGTATGCATTAGTTGTTTATCAAATAAATAACACAAAAAAATCCCCCCATTAAACTCTAGCACAAATCAACACAGTTTAAAATTCATGTGTTGGTACATTTTAGGCTTGTAGATATATTTTCTTTTGAACAACCATGCATAAGTCTCATATATTGTATTGAACTTAGTTACCACTTAACTTCAAAATTGGTTTGTACTATAAAATTGGTGCCTATATCTTGCTTCAATTGTCTTGTGAAACTAACTCCACCCTAGGTTTGTCACAAATATCTGTGTGTCATCCTTATTGCTACCACAGTGTATCTCTCACAGACACAACATGATAATCCAAACAATGGTTAATGAAGAGTGTGTGCTCGCTAGACCACACCATGACGAAGTTGCTACAAAGGAAGGGGTTATATTCGTACATAGAAAGAGAAGTATTGAAGACATAGGACCCATCACTCCATCATTACCTTTCTTAATCTTCTTACCTGAAGGAAAGGGACCTAGTGAGTACTCTGCTTCCCTCTATAGATATTTCCTAGCCAGCTTCTTCTTTTGTTTGTCCAGTTTAATTTCTTGGTTTTTTGTTTTTGTTATTTAATCTTTCCAAGAGAGTTCTTGTTTATATCAATGCCATGGACTAAATATGAACCCCCCATTTTAGATGAAAGATTGGTTTAAATTTTGGTGATAGACCTTAAAAGAAGTTAAAAGTAAATCAAGTGAAACCATCTAGATTGTAGGTGGATATTGATATGTTAGTATGCCAAGATTTGTAATAGGTGTACATTGAGTTCAAGTATATTATACTTAAATGTCTAATTAAAAAATCTACATCTTATCTCACTATTAACTTGAATCACGAGTAATTATGACTATCATAGGAAAATAGTGAAATTAAATATGTAATAAGAATCTACAAGACGTAGGAGAATAACTACAGTGAGTGGTTGTGAAATATTTTTCAATACAATTATGGACATAACATAGTAACTAAGAAATGATTATCTGACAAACCATAATTTCATATAGTATTTAGTTGTGTTTTATTATGATGATCATACTTTGAGGGTACAACTTCATGGTAATTAGTGCAGAGAGAAAAATATAAATAAGGTGAATTGTACCATAACTTTTAGGTAATCTTAGTGTGTTAACAATTTTAATTATAGCCATTGAAATCAATTTTAAAATTGAAGTTTCATTTTACTTGTAAACATTTTCAGATAATGGTTACCTTGATTATAAAATTAAACTAAATCTAGAAATGGGTATGATATGTAGTATATATTTCAACTTCACTTTTTAAAAGGGTGAGGAAACATTCAGGTATTGGATACATTGTTTTGACATGAATTAGGTCTCATGTCAATCTAATTAATTATTTAGTCATTCATAGATTGAAAATTTTAATCTTGTGCAAATTTTGCAATATGAGTTCTAACGGTTTGGAAGTGAGAGAATTTTTTTTGATGAGACAAGAATTATGAACGTTGTGGAAGTTTTATTAAGGAATCAAAAGTCATGTTGAAAGTTTGTAGGTAAATGACTTGATATCTTTGATCCTCACTTAGGTGGTATGAGTGTCACTAGAGTCATTTATTAGTGTGGATCACTTGAGCATTGAACTAAGGAACTCTTTACAAAGTTGTGTGGTGCATTTAGTGGTTTGACATAATAGAAGTATGAGTTATATAACTTAGGGTGAGTGGATAATTGTCCCTCTAGGTCCTTCTATAACTTTCCTAGTCAAATATTAGCTTCCTCTCATTATTTCTACATGTTCAACTTCTTTGAAGTGAGTTAGAGGGTATTTGGAAGAAAATAATGGAGAATTTAGATAAGTTAGTAGAAAACAAATATTTATTCCAATAACCAACTCAAAATTATTTCTCCTCTTATCTTGCACTTTTTCATTATGTCTTTTGTCAGACTTCCTATAGCTGATGATGTGAGAAGAATAGGGTTGTTGATCTGATGGCGAAGATTCACCTATATATACCGGAATCAGGTAAATATATTCCGACATCCCCCCTAAAATTATAGGAGGTCAAGAGTACATGTAGGCCCAACACCATACATCTAGACTAGAGTTACAACTCACTCTTCTATCTAATATGTAATTTACATCTAACACATTTACATATTTTTACAACAATACTTGTGGCACTTGTGACAGCTCCTTGGTGTCTTCTAGCGTTCCTCTCTTCCCATATATGGTAGAATAGACCAGCAAACAGAAGTTTCTTCTTCTCATCATTACCACACCTGGATAGCATTCTTTTCGGGTCCCCAGATAGCTGGATTTGTCATCTGAATTCCCTACATAAATGCTCCCATATCTCCTTTGTAAATTTGTATTCACCCACAAGATGGTTGTGGGTTTCATCCATTTCCTGGCATAGCAAGCATATAGTAGGAATATTATAGTTCCAATGCTTTATCCTGTCCAGATTAGCAAGAACATTGTGCAGAATTTTATATACACACATGCTCCACTTCGGCACATACCTACCAGTCCAAATCTGTTCCCCAAGCAGGTCCTTTGTGCCTTTGGACTGAGTCACCTCCCAGATGCTCATCTTTTTATCTCTGGGCCGCCATCCACCGGTATCACTTACAATAAATAGGTGTTTGATTTGTTGTCAAGTTTCCCGCATGACATTAATGGTGCATGAGTATCCTTCCCTTGTCTTTGGCATAAAGTCCAGACCTCTGAGATATCTATCTCTCATCCACTTCCCCCATGTAGACGTGCCTTCTTGGAAAGTGATGATTCTTCGCATGGTCCCCCATCTTGCAATGTCTCTAGGAGTTTTCAGATTCAACCCTCCTTCATCATTTGGGAACGTAAATCTAGAATACTTCATAGGATGATGTTCACTCCCCCATAAAAAATTTGCCATCTTCATTTCTATTCTATATAGAACAGACTCACGAATCTCACCTTGTTGAACCCAGAAGATAAGAATTCCTTCTATGACAGACTTTATCAGAATCTTACGTCCCACCATGGATGTCTTTTGCGTCGGCCATCTTTTAATCATTTTCTCCACCTTATCTATGCAATCAGCAAAATTTTTGACCTGCAGGTTGACTCCAGCTAAGGGAAAGCCCAGATACTTTGTTAGGAAGTTGCCTCTCTCCACCCCATAGCATGTACTAGTCTGTCCTCCATCTGGTAGCAGTTCTTGGACAAAAAGATATGTGTTTTATTTGCATTTATGCACGTCCCCGTTTACTTTCTGAAATCTCCCAGAAGACTCTTAAGATTTTCCAGATAATGTTGTTTAGCTTCTACAAATACATGAACATCATCTGCAAAAATCAAATGTGTCATTACCTTCGTTCCATGGACTGTATAAGGCTTTATTTCTTTCTATTCTTCAGCCTGTTGCATCTTCCTTGTAAAATACTCCATGACAATCACAAAGAGAAGAGGTGGCAGGGGGTTTCTTTGGCGTAGCCCGTTTCCCCCTCTAAAAAGACCTACAAATGTGCCATTAACTAGGATAGAATAGCTTGTGGTCTCAACACATTGTTTCATCCAACCAATCCATTGTTCATTGAACCCCATCTGCTGCATAATCCACCATAGTTTCTCCCATCTGACGCTATCATATGCTTTGGAAAAATCCAGTTTTAAGCAGGCTTTCCTACTTCCTCTCATGACATTATAGTCCAATAGAAATTCCCCCACCAGAAGAGCACATTCACTGATGCTTCTACCTGTTACAAAGGCTCCTTAATTTATAGAAATAAGATAGTAGAGAACCATCTTCAATCTAGCAACCAAGATTTTTGTAGTGATTTTATATTATACTGAGCAGTAAGCTATGGGTCTAAAATCAACAAGAGAGGAGGTGACTTTCTTTTTTGTAATAAGAACAAGGAAAGAATGATTGACATGTCTCACCATATTTCCCCCTTCTAGGAAGCAGCTCACATAAGCTATCAAGTCTTCTTTGATAATATCCCAAGTCTTCTTGTAAAAGAAAGCATTGAAACCATCTGACCCAGGTGATTTGTTGTTGCCTATGCTCCACACATTCCTTGACCTCCTGCTCATTAGTTCTTCTCGTGAGAATACTGTTATGTGTACTCGTGAGTCTAAACTTCCATTCAACTTCCTCCTCATCTATGTTGTTGATTCACCTATATATATATGTATGTATGTATGTATGTATGTATGTATGTATGTATGTATGTATGTATGTATATATACACATATACATATATATACACATATATACATACATACATATATATACTTATAATACGCTCATCCCCTAGGTTTAGCTCTGGCAAAAGTCCAGGCGTCCACCCAGGCGATGATGCCTACGACGGGGTGTCAACCCCTCATTGTCCAACCCATGTCCACCTCCACCAATAACTACCCAATCCCACCCATCCCTACCCCTACCCCATCCACCTTTGAGAAAGGAGAGAAGAATGGGTCTGAGAGGAGTCTTAGTTGTGGGATGTAGAGAAGGGGTGCTGACACCGATGCGTCACAAAAGAAGAGCGCTAACATTGATGTATCACAGAAGGTGAGCGTCGACGCTAACGCATCACAGAATAAGGGAGTTGATGCCACATCATAGGAGCAGGGTGACGACATCGATGCATCACAGAAGACGGGAGCCAATGCCAACGTGTCATAGAAGATGGGAGCTGATGCTGACGCATCACAGAAGGGGGGCGATGATGCCGACGCATCACAGATGATGGGTGCCGACGTCGATGGGTCACAGAAGATGAGAGTTGATGTTCATGCGTCATAGAAGGTGTGTGCCAATTCAGGAGGGTGAGGAGTCACTTGGAATCAAATTCTTAAGCAACCAGTAAACAAGAAGGAAAAGGAGTTGGAATTTCCAAAACCTAGAGTTACAGGCAGAGAGGTACATGTTGAACAGGACGATGAGGAGTTTGACAGGATGAAGAAAAATGGGAGTTCACCATCATGGTGTACACTTCAAATATGTCCATTCTACCCTCACCTGCTGGCCTGAGTGAAGAGGACATGGAAGCCTAAGGGGGAGTTTCAGATGCTATCACAAGATCATGGCATCTTTCTTGTCCGGTTCTCTATGGCGGCAGACAAGGAAGCAGTGATGGCCATGGGCCCTGGGTGGTTCGACCAGCAGCTGGTGATCGCCAAACACTATCAACACAGTGACAATCTTTGCAAGGAAGCTTTTCTTATGATCCCAACTTAAACAACGTTGAAGTCTTTTGGGCGGACATGGACTAGGAAAGTTGTCGGTACCATTGTGGCGGGAGTTGGTACAGTGCTACATACTGATGAACGATCCCTGGACGGCGATGAACTGAGAGTCTTGGTGGATCTGGAGGTCAACAAACCCAAGCCAAAGGTGGTCTGGCTCAACGTGAAGGGGAGAGACCCGATCCCAGTGATGATCAAATATGATCATGTTCGTATTTCTTGCAGCAAGTGTCGCACCTTTGAGCATGGCACACAGTAGTGCAGGATGTAGGAAGCAAAGAAAGTGGAAGAGGATGTTGCCACTAAGAATATCTATAAGAAGATATATGAAGGGGCTCATGTTGTGGAGAAGCTATCAGCCGATATGACGAACTATACACAACCAACAGATGGCAAGAAGGCTTCAATCTCGCAAGAAGGTGATGAAGGTAGAGGAACACCAACGAAAGGTGAAGGGACTCCTGAAGACATTGATCTCAGAGAAGGAGAATTTGTCTCCTCAACAAGGAGGAAAGGGCCTAAGGTGACAGGTATACCAAAGAGTGTGTGTGAGTACCATCCTAGACACCACAAATAGTTTTGAAGCTCTCTTTGACTCAGATAAGGAGGGGGGATGTTGTGGCAAAAAAGGAGCAGTAGGTGAGAAGGAAGGACAAGAAGGAGTCGGTCAGGTGTACCAGGTCACACAAAAACCTTTGATATGCCCATGCTCTTATGGAATATTAAGGTTGGGTACGATCGGAACAAGAAGGAGATCTGAGAGTGGATTGTTGCTAGGGGGAACTCATTGGTTGCTTTGGTGGAAACAAAAGTAAAAGTGAAAAATAAAAATAATATCAGATATTTATTTCCACAGGGATGGGAGAAGGTATCTAATATAGAATGTGTTGAGGTAGCCAGATTCTGTGTGGTATGGAAGCTGAGTGCATGTCATGTGTCTGTGATATAGACATCATACTAGCAGGTTATAGTTGATTGCTGCAATAATGGAGGCTTACACATCTGGGTGAAAGTTGTATATGGTCATAATGATACCAAGGCCAGACCAGATTTATGGAAGGATTTGGTTTCTCTATCCAAACAGGTAACTCTACCATGGTTGGTGATTGGGAACTTCAATATAGTTTTTTTGCAGGCTGAAAAGAAGGGAAAACGATTAGCATTGAATGCGGAGATAGATGCTTTCAACCAAGCTATTGATAAAGCTGATCTTTTTGAACTACCAATGGCAGGTAGTGATATCTTTGTTGGATCTAAGGGCTCTAGAGGGGGGTGAATAGAGCTACAAAATTTCTCACAAAACATATTAGACATTCAAGTTATATTAAGATTAAGGCATAGCTCAATTGCAATTTGATCTCATATCTAACAAGCATATCAAGGATGAGAGAGATTGTTAGGAAGCACTTGACAAAGGGATGTAGAGTGGTTCCACACTTCAAATTAGAAGTGAGTCAGTCCACTACCTAGAGAGGTCAACTACTAAGACTTTACAAGTGTTTTTCTCTATATTATCACCAATATGAGTTATAGCAATAGACCACCAAAGGACTTACCCATCCAAACACAAGGAGATCTCCACCTTACCAAGGAGCTTACCCACTAAGCTTGAGTCTTTAGCCTTCACTAAGGTCTTACCCACTCAAGCTCAAGTCTTCCATCTTGAAGGACTTTGCTTCTCCTCTTGGATATTCAACCTTTGCCTTCTCCTTCACCTAGAGAAGATCACCACCTCTTCATCAACCTTGAAGAGGACCAACTACAGCACCTTCTTCACTCGATGGAGCTTGCTTCAGCTTTTCTTCATGTAAGAAGGGGATAGGGAAGTAGTGGAAGATTGAGATCTTTACATGCACAAAGGTGAAGCTCTCTTACAATAAGCCTAACTCACTCACACATTACAAAATGAAGTGTAAACTAGAGAGAGAAAGGGGCTCAAGGAGTACTAGCACACTCAACTATAGCAAGGACCTTGAATATATGGAATAAGCAAACTTGAAATGAACTCCAAGGGGTCCTATTTATAGCTTGGGGTGCTCCCTTGAGTTGGGGAACACTTAGGGATGAGATATAGTCATTGTCCTCAAGGAAACGGATCTATTTTCACCCCAAACAAGTCATGAACGGTTATAATCACTTTTTTTGTATTTTTCATACAATGCATTCGGTCGAGTTTCAATAAAGGTAACTCGACGATCATAAAAGACAAACACAATTTTCAAACTGTCGGTCGAGTTTGTTTTGGGTAACTCGACCGATCAGACAAAATTGAATTTGGTCAGTGAGTCGGTCGGTCGAGTTCTGTGAATGCACAACTCGACCGATGGCCATCTTCAGAAAATCAACCATAGGATCGGTCGAGATTGTAACTCAACCAATCAACAGCCTATGATCGATTTTCTAATTTGGCTCTAAAGTGATTAAAACTTGGTATTAAGTGTCCCACATATTTTTCTCATCTTAGTTACAAGTCATATCATCAATACAAGTGATTACAAAATTCTTTTAAGGTCATTTGAAGGGATTTCCTTATTAGCACACTTGCATTGCATTTAACTTGAACTTGGACAAGCTAGGGCTTGTGTAATTTGATCATTTTCATGTACCTAAAGCCTGAAATCAATCTCGAATACACATATTAGATACATATGAATGGAATGGTTAAGTCATTATCAAAATATGGACAATGTATAACCTTTAGGTCAACATTCTCCCCCTTTTTAACAATGACAAACCATTCCTCAAACATATTGAAAAGGAAATTGAAATTATACATTTGCCTTGTGAATTGTAAGGGGATTCAATATTAGAATAATGTGAATTGCTCCTCCTCAATCTATGCTAACTTTAACCTGTATAGTTAATCTATCTACACAAAGAAATATAACATACATGTACTATATGATCCTTTAGCAAGTCGCATAATAAAGCATATAAAGAACTAGAAAAGGATCGCATAGGCAGTAAACACAATATGGTTGAGCTTGAAGACATTGAAATTCTCTCCCCCTTTTGACATTATCAAAAAGGAAGGGGGTAGAAGAGCATAAAAAGCAGGTCTTCTCCAAGCACAACCAGGTAGATATCCAAACATGTAGTATTATAACATACGTCAAACAAAGATGAGAGAACCAAACATGCTAAGTCATAATCAAAATATGGTGAAACATGGCACCAACTCATAAGATATAACATATCAATGAGTAAGAGTGTACATAATTAAGATTACAACCCAGAATGCAAGTTCTCATAAAACAACTACAAGCAAAGACGATGAAAGCTAAAAAGATAAAATAGTGCAGCTCAGATCATGTGCCCAGATGTTTCTAATACAAAATAGCCTAGAAAGATATATATGATCAGCAAACTAGACTAAAAACTAAGAACATCTAGACTTCTAAGCTATTTATATCCACAACATCATCATCCTCGGCATTAGGCTCGTAGTCATCATCTTCGATTGAAGGTGCAGCACCATCGCCTTCATCACCGGAGTCACCACCAGAACTGCTAGAGCCATCACCATCATCAGATGCAGCACCATCATCCTCACCATCACCCGCATCAGCAGTCTTGTCATCAACATGGTCAGGAATCTCCTCATCAATAGAAGGACCAAAGCAATGACCAGGCCAATGAGAATTTTGCTCATCCCAAGTCATACCAAGAGCATAGAGCTCATTGGCCTGAGGGAAGGAAGGAGAAGAATAGACAAGACTGGCAAGAAGAGTGGCCAAGGGGCTAGTAGGTAGAGGCAGGATGACTGGAGTAGGTCAACCAGTAGCAGAAGGTGTGGGAGCAGCAGTGAAAGGTGCATGTGCAGGTGGAGGGGCAAGATAGAAGTGGTTGTATGCAAAGGATGCATAATCACTACCTAGATATGGCTGGTAGGCGGGGTATGGGTGTGCACAGGATAAGTTCATGTTAGAAATGATTGAACATAAATCATGATGTAGTTGCTCTTGGACGTCGAGGCTTTATGCATGTTGGTGTATCATATAACCCATGGGTTGAGGTAGAGGCAGCATGGGTTGAGGTAGACACATAGAATGAGGTACGGCTAGGTTGGGTAGGCTGAGGAGGTGGAGGAGCATGGGTTGAGGTAGAGGCAGGTGCAGCTGAGGCAGAGGTAGAGGGTGAGGCACCAGGTGTGGTGGAGGAAAGTATAGGCACATAATTCTGGATAGTGGTCTCACTGATACACACTCCCTTCCAGGCAGGTTTGTAGTGGAAGTCATGGAAGAGTGATTTCACAGTGGCGAACTAGAAAAGACCGCATATCAAGGCATGATATGGAGGATGGGTGCCACAGGTGTTCTTTCCAAAGTTGAAGCAGGTCATGTGGTGGAGGATGTATCTAGACCACTTGACTTTGATGTTCTCTAAGATGCATTGCATTATCACCGCAGTGTTCTCTACAATATCTGTTTGGTTTTTCTTGGGGTGGATGTTGCAGTTGACCACTAGGGAAAGTATACGCTTCTTGAGATTTAAGGAGGAGGAGGGTAGGGTGCTCTTATTCTTATAGGGAACCTGAGGTTTCTTCAATTAACGATGGATATCAGGAAGGGTGATTTTGTATTGCTTGTAGAAACCTTCATGGTCAAGCAGGTCAAAATACTCACCATAATCCTTACGCCAGGAGTCATTCTCATTGGCACCTCACAAAAATATGTTCAGGATATCCACCAAGATTTGGAACTTCTTCCCGACTATCATAGATTTAAGGATAGCTTGAGTATTGGGAGGAGGTATGAGGGTGTTTTAATTCCAATGCAAATTTGTGTAGAATTGATGAATGACTTTTGTGCTAGTCATAGAGTTGTGAAAGAACGCACGCTCGACACCCAGGGCGGATAGGTGGTGAACTTGAAGCAACCTTTCTACTTGATCGATGACCTCTTGGTGTCTAGGGCTAGGCTCAAAGAGGGATCTAAAGGGAAAAGGACTCTATGGAAGAAGATCCTTATATCGATTAATAGCCTCACTTGAGACAAAGAAGGTCTCATCAAAGGGAATCAAGTGGGAAGACTAGGAGGAGGATGGTGCACTACTAGGGGCGGCTCTCTTCCTTCTATTAGAAGCCATGGAGGCAAAATGGAGAGGAAGAAGAGATCAAATGCACAAACCACTCCACCAAAAATGTTCACACACATAGGTTTAACAAGGGGGAAGGTCTCCCTAGGTCGAATTAGGGCTAGGTAAGGGAAGGGAAGGTTGAGGGTTGAGAGCTTAGGGCTTGACAGAGTGGAATCGATCAACTTTTCTCTAGTTGAGAGGGAGAATAGTCGGCTAACCCAACTTAAGTGAGCTTTAGCCCGACGATTGGTCAATGTTTTATGAACTCAAAAACTCGACCAATTTCCCTTTTTAAAAAATCTCTCAGCCATGGATCGGTCGAGTTTGTCCTGGGGAAACTCGACCAATGATCAACCTAACCTAAAACCATCAAACTTAATTTCTAGCCATATGAATGCTAATTAAATTTATTTTTCAAGTCCATTATGTATATTGAACATACTTAGGAACATATCACTCATCGTTGGGTACTATTTTGCGATAAAACATGTGTTTGCAAAAAATACCCAAAAATAAGAGAAAAACAAGGCAAAATGAACATGAAAAACTAATTTTAAGCACATTCACAAGCAAAGATGATCAAGATAGATGCAAAACATATAGGATAGATGAAAACTAGATAGAAGGAACATCAGATTCATTCAAAGAAGTTATAAGCAATTTTGATCTAATAAAGTTAAATTGCTCTCTAGCTAGAGGTTTAGTGAAAATGTCTGCCAACTGATTTTCTGTGTCCACATGCATGATATAAATATCTTTCTTGGCAATGTGATCATGAATAAAGTGATGGAGAACCTCTATATGTTTAGCTCTACTATGCAATATAGGATTGTAAGACAAGTTAATTGCACTAGTATTATCACAATAGATAGGAGAATCATCAAAATGAATATTAAAGTCTTAGAGCATTTGCTTCATCCATAGGACATGGGCACAACAACTCCTGACTGCAATGTACTTAGCCTTAGTGGTTGATAATGCCATTGTGCTCTATTTCTTAGAGAACCAAGACACCAAGCATGGTCCTAGGAGGAAGCAAGTGCCACTTTTGCACTTTCTATTAATCAAGCAGCCAACATAATCATCATCACTATAAGAAGTAAGAGTAAAGTCCCTTGACTTGGGATACCATAGTCCAAAATTTTGGGTTATGGCTAAGTATCTTAAAATCATCTTAACATCTATAAGATGTGATTACTTAGGATTTGATTGAAATCAAGCACACAAGTCAACACTAAACATTATATTAGGTCTAGAGGTAGTTAAGTAAACTTCCAATCATACCTCTATAGAGCTTCTCATCTACCTTCTCACCTTTTTCATCTTTATCAATTTTGGTGGTGTTTGATATGGGTGTGTCCATTGTCTTGGTGTTCTCCATCCCAAAGTGCTTAAGTAGTTCATTTGTGTACTTGCCTTGGTTGATGAAGTTCCCATCTTTTGTTTGTTTGATTTGAAAGCTGAGGAAGAATGTGAGTTCACCCATCATACTCATTTCGAATTCACTGTGCATAAGATCACTAAATTCTTTACAAAGATCAAGGTTAGTTCCGCCAAAAATGATATCATCAACATATATTTGAATGATAAGAAAATTGTTAGAAGTGTGTTTTAGAAACAAGGTAGAATCCGCTTTGCCCATGATATAACCATGATCTAACAAAAGGTTCTTTAATTTCTCATACCAAGCCCTTGGTTCTTATTTGAGTCCATAGAGAGCTTTTTGAAACAAATAAACATGGTTTGGTAGACTATCATGTTCAAATCCCGGAGGTTGTGCAACATACACTTCCTCCTCAATTGTACCATTCAAAAATGCACTTTTAACATCCATTTGATACAAATGAAAGTCTTTATAACTAGCAAAAGTAAGCAACATGTGAATGGACTCAAGTCTAGCTACAGGTGCATATGTCTCATCAAAGTCTATACCTTCTTGTTGATTATTACCTTGAGCCACTAACCTTGCTTTGTATCTTACAACTTTTTTGCTTTCATCTAGCTTGTTGTAGTAGACCCATTTGGTGCCAATGATCTTTCTATCACTTGGTCTTGGCACAAGGGTTCAAACTTTTTTCTTCTCGGATTGTTCTAGCTCCTCTTACATAGCTAGGATCCATTCTTCATCCCTAAGAGCTTCTTTGACATTCTTAGGCTCGAGTTGTGAGATGAAGGCATTGTTGGCTTGTTCTTTGTTGAATGCAGCCCATGTCTTCACTCTTTCAAATGGATCACCTAACATCAGCTCCTTTGGATTATTCTTTGCAAACCAGGGAGTTGGATCATTCTTTTCATCATCTTTGTCTTCTTCTTGAGCAGCCACCTCTTTTCCCTTTTGGGTGATGTTGAGTTCTTTAAGTATAGTAATTACTTCACCTATAACATCATCATTTGGAACAATATCTTTGGGAATAGATGGGTTAGTCTCAATAAACTTTACATTAATAGATTCTTCTACCTTAGAAAATCAATATTGAAAACTCTACAAGCCTTGCTAGTAGTGCTATAGCAAATAAAAAAGCCCTGTACAATTTTGGATCAAACTTGTCAAGAGAATCTTATGTGTTCAAAACAAAACAAGGACATCCAAAAACATGGAAATACTCAATAGAAGGCTTCCTACCAAGCCATAGCTCATAGGATATTTTCGTAAGCAAAGGATGAGTAAAAACATGGTTTTACACAAAACATGAGGTACTGACCGCTTCAGCCCAAAACTTCTTAGGAGTATCATATTCAAGAAGCATGATCCTAGCCATCTCCTGTAAAGACCTATTCTTCCTCTCTACAACCCCATTTTTTTGAGGTGTTCGAGGTGAAGAGAAGTTGTGTGTATAACCTGGTTAATGACAAAAATGTTGAAAAAGCTCATTTTTAAATTCTCCCCCATGGTCACTACGGATGGAAACAATCCAGAAAGAAGCTTCATTCTCAACTAATCATTTGAAAAAGCTCAAGAAGACATCAAGCTATCACTCTTGGAAATGAGAAAGAAGGTCCAGGTATATATAGAAAAATCATCGATAATAACAAGGAAATACTTGGAACCATGAAGTGATTGTGTTCTCATTGGTCCAAATAGATCAATATGAAGAAGCTCAAGAGCTCTCTTAGTGCTAAGGACTCCTTTGGATTTGAAGGAGGACTTGGTTTTCTTTCCTTGTGTACAAGTTTGGCATTCCTCATCATTTTTAAAATCCAATTTAGGAAATCCCTTGACCAATTCTTTTTTGCTCAACTTCTTCAATCGATGCATATTTGCATGACCAAGCCGGCAGTGCCAAAGAGAAATATCACTCAATTTGACTACTAGGCATCTACCAACCACAAGCTTAATAGAGTTAAGAACAATAACATAAATATTACCACTTCTAGTTCCCTTATATATAACTTGGTAGGTGAGGGAATCTAGAATCAAGAACTCAAAAGAAGTAAATAGCACAAGGTAACCATTATCACAAAGTTGACTAACACTAATTAAATTGTGATTTAGACCATCCACAAAAAGAACATTCTTCATGCATAAGGATTCACCTACATCACCCTCACCTTTGACTTTACCTTTTTTGTTGTCTCCAAAGGTGACAGATCCTCCTTTCTTCTTGGTGAAATTGTTGAAATGGCTCAAGTCACCGGTCATGTGCTTTATACAACTACTATCAACAATCCATCTACCCTTTTCCTATAAGAAATGAGAATGTCAGTTCACAACTCAAACTTTGGGATCTAGAGTTAGCTTGGGGACCCATTTCATCTTTGGGTTGGTCCCCTTAGGCTTGTAAGGACAATAAGTGGAATAATGATCATCACATTTGTAATGAGAACAAACCATAGGATTCTTAGTGTCTGAAGACTCTCCTACAAAGAAAAAGGTCTCCTTTCTCTTTTTCTTACCTTTGGTCTTACTCTTGCCCTTTGAGGCTCCCCCTACAAATTCCATACCACTAGTACCACTTTGTTTGGTAGAATGGTCAAGGATTTCATTTAGGGAGTTCTTCCCTTTGAGGAATTCCTGTAGGGATGCTCTCAATCTATGGTTATCATCATTTAAAGAAATAATAGTAGAAGATAAACTAGATATGTCATCCCTAGCATGTACAAGATCAGCCTCAAGACATAACGCTTTAGTAAGATATGAATCTTTTTCTAGAGAGATAGATGCAACATTAACACTAGGCAACAAAGATCTAGAAGATAGATCATTTACTTGATAAAGTAACCTATCCTTTTTAGATTTAAGCATTTGAATATCTTTGAGATAGACATCTCTCTATTCTCTATGAGCATCAATCAGCAATTTCAATTTAGCATTTTCAGTTTTAAGCAAATCAAGCTCTTAAAGGTAATTTTGGTTTTCTTCCTTAAGATTCTCAATGTTCTTAAGGTAGACACCATTCTGAACTTCAACCCTATTGTATTGAAGCTCAAGATTAAGGTATTTCCCTTGCAAATGATCAAAACTCTCAAGGTTGGTTTTCTCTTCAATTCTAAAATTTCAAGCTTAGCATAAGGATCATAAATAATTTTTCATAATTGTTTTCTTTAAGATTTACATTTAGCAAAAGATGAACGGGTAGAAATAAGCATGTCAATAATAGCTTCTTTAGGTAATTCATGCAATCTTACCTCACTTACCTCACCAATGTCTTCTTTTGTAGAGGCCATGAGAGCAAGGTGGCACTCTCCATCTTCTTCCGAGCTAGAGATGTTTGAAGATGAAGTTTCCCAAGCTACATGAGTTGCATTCTTGTGTCTCTTCTCCTTCTTGTCCTTCCTCTTATGTTTGCTCTCCTTCTTGTAATCCTCTTCCTTCCTTAAGCTGCTCTTTTGGTGAGACTTCTTTTACTTTGGGCATTCACTCTTGTAGTGCCCCTTTTGACCACACTTGTAGCATCTCAGAGTAGAGGAGGAGGAGGCTTACTTTCCCTTGAAGTGTTTGCCCTTGATGTAGTTAGCTTCATGCTCACTAGGGCCTTCACCTTCTCTAGAGGAGGAGGGAGAAGTTCGGCAAACAAGTTGTTGTTGAAGGATGACAGCCTTGACTTATGCTTTGAAAGCACTATCTTTGATCTTCTTGGCCTCCTTCTCTTCTTGCTTGGCTTCTTCTTATTGCTTATCAAGTCTAGGCTCATGTTCTTGAAGATTGCCAATGAGTTCTTCAGTTGGGATGTCACCAAGGCTCCTCACTTCTTCAATTGAGGTGACCTTTGACTCCCACCTCTTTGGAAGAGTTCTCAAGATCTTTGAGTTGATGATGCCTCTATCCAAAGTGTTTCTCAATGCAACCAACCCATTGATGATGACATTGAGTCTTGAATACATCTCTGCAATGCCTTCTTTGTTTCCCATCTTGAAGTTATCTAGGAGGATGATTAAAATGTAGATATTTTCCTCCTTGACCTACTTTGTGCCTTCATATGTGATGCATAACTTGTCCCAAATCTCATAGGCGGTGTTCCATGATGAGATTTGGTTGAAATCTATGCAGGTGAGGGCTGCGTAGAGGATGCTAATGGCCTTGGCATTGAGTTGAGCCTCCTTGAGAGCAGCTTCACTCCATGTAGCAATAGTTCCAATTGGCTCATTGTAAGGTGTGACTATTACCTTCCACATATCAAAGTTCATCCCTTCACTGTAGAACTGCATCTGCCTCTTCTAATAGAGGAAGTTGGTGTCGTCAAAGATCGGAGGACGCATGGAGAAGCCTCCCTCTAGGTTGAGTGAACCAAGTAGGTTGTCGCCCATCTTTTTATTTTGTGGGAGAATGATGGAGAAGATCCTTGGCTCTGATGCCACTTGTTGGATCTAAGGGTTCTAGGGGGGGTAAATAGAGCTACAAAATTTCTCACAAAATAGATTAGACCTTAAAATTATATTAAGATTAAGGCAATAGCTCAATTGCAATTTGAAGTCCTATCTAACAAGCATAGCAAGGATGAGAGAGATTGATAGCAAGCACTTGACAAAGGGATGTAGAGTGGTTCCACACTTCAAACTAGAAGTGAGTCTGTCCACTACCTAGAGAGGTCAACCTCTAAGACTTTGCAACTATTTTTCTCTATATTATCACCAATATGAGTTATAGTAATAGACCACCAAAGGACTTACCCATCCAACCACAAGGAGATCTCCACCTTACCAAGGATCTTACCCACTTAGCTTGAGTCTTTAGCCTTCACCAAGGTCTTACCAACTCAAGCTCAAGTCTTCCGCCTTGAAGGACTTTGTTTCTCCTCTTGGATCTTTAGCCTTTGCCTTCTCCTTCACTTGGATAAGATCACCACCTCTTCATCAACCTTGAAGAGGACTAGCTACAGCTCCTTCTTCACTCGATGGAGCTTGCTTCAGCTTTTCTTCAGGTAAGAAGGGGATAGGGAAGTAGTGGACGATTGAGAGATTTACATGCACAAAGGTGGCGCTCTCTTACAATAAGCCTAACTCACTCACAAATCACAAAAGGAAGTGTAAACTAGAGAGAGAAAGGGGCTCAAGGAGTAGTAGCACACTCATGTATAGCAAGGATCTTGAATGTATGGAATGAGCAAACTTGGAATGAACTCCAATGGGTCCTATTTATAGTTGGGGGTGCTCCCTTGAGTTGGCGAACACTTAGGGCTGAAATATAGCCATTTTCCTCATGGCAAAGGATCTATTTTCACCCCAAAAATGTCACCAACGGTTATAATCACTTTTTCTGCATTTTCTATACAGTGCATTTGGTCGAGTTTCAATAAAGGTAACTCGACCGATCGACTGAAAGGAAAATCCAATTTTCAAACTATCGGTCGAGTTTGTTCTGGGTAACTCGACTGATCAGCCAAAATTGAATTTGGTCAGTGAGTTGGTCGGTCGAGTTCTGTGAATGCACAACTTGACCGATGGCCATCTTCAAAAAATCAACCATAGGATCGGTCGAGATTGTAACTCGACCGATCAACAACCTGTGATCGATTTTCTAATTTGGCTCTAAAGTGATTAAAACTTGGTATTAAGTGTCCCACATATTTTTCTCATCTTAGTTACAAGTCATATCATCAATACAAGTGATTACTAAATTCTTCTAAAGTCATTTGAAGGGATTTCCTTATTAGCACTCTTGCATTACATTTTACTTGAACTTGGACAAGCTAGGGCTTGTGTAATTTGATCCTTTTCATGTACCTAAAGCCTCAAATTAATCATGAATACACATATTAGATACATATGAATGGAATGGTTAAGTCATTATCAAAATATAGACAATGTATAACCTTTAGGTCAACAATCTTTACATGGAACAATGAGAGGGGCCCAGAAAACAAAGAAAACTAGATAGAGCTTTAGTGAATGATGAATGGTTGTAGATTATTCCTAATGTCACTACTACAGAAATAGCATTCAATGTCACTTTTCTGGGCGTCGGTTATTAAGGAAAACCGACGCCTTATATGTTAGGCATCGGTTGTTTAAGCAAACCGACGTCTATATTCAAAGACCAGCCAGACACGGGTACCGCTTTGTATTCAGCATCGGTTGTTTATAACAAACTGACGCTGAAAGTCGGCCGCGAAATCCAAATTTTGATCAAAACAAATAGTGTCATTTTCAGCGTCGGTCATGTAGGTATAAACCGACGCCTATGTGCGATGAAAATTTGCGCAAAAAGTGTCACTTTCAGCGTCGGTTATCCTTTTATAACCGACGCTGAAGGTGGTTCCCGCCAAACAATTTCATGAAAATATCGTCCAATTGGACGTCGGTTGTTGCAAACAACCGACGCTAAAGATTTTAGGCGTCGGTTGTTAAAACAACCGACGCTATTTGGGAACTTATACTCCGCGATCGCCCGACTCTTCCCCTTTCTTCTGTTTCATTGCGAGCAATTACCCTATTTCTCTGCTGCCGGCGATTTCTCTCCGGCGATTTCTTCTCCAGTGCCATTTCTCCGACTATTTCTTCTCCGGCGCCCCCTTCTCCACCACCACTCCTCCTTCTCCGCGCCCCCTTCTCCGCCGCCCCTACTGCCCGCCCCTGCTGCCTGCCCCTGCTGCTCCAAGCGCCTGAGGCCGCCGCCACGCCTGACTCTTCGGCGCCGCCTGGTGCTTTTCCACCGTCGTCGCGCCGCCGCAACCACCGCCAGAGCCACCGGAGCTGCTAGCTGCTCCTCCACCGCCGTCGCTGCTAGCTACTTCTCCAGTCAGAGCCACCGGAGCCTCTGCCTTCTTCCCTCTGACAAGGTTGGTCTTCCCGCTGCTAGCTGCTCTGCTTTTTTATGCATCGATCAAATTGTTGTGATAAAAATGCATGTAATGTATTTGATTAGAGTTAATCTAATCTGGATGTTCATAATAATGGTATGTTAAATATGATGATTAGGGATAAATATAATGTCTAGTACACAAATATTAGATGATATTCAAGAAAACCCTAGTTTGATGAGCATGTTGTTAATCATGTTAATTATGATTCTTCTATATATTCTGATGTCATTATATAATTATGTGATCCCAACATATTAAATTGAATTAGAATGATTTCATGAATTATAGGGTTTTAAAGTTGATAAACATGTACATGCAGAAATAGGGTTATTAAACCAATGGTTATAACATAGTATGATCTTAATCTGATCTGGATGTTCATAATAATGTAGTATGTTAAATATGATGATTAGGGATACATATAATGTCTAGTAAAGATTCCTAGACCTTTTGTTTGAAACTATTGATTTCTTGATTTATTATTTAATAATGCTCTATTGATTAGGATTAACCATGTTTCCTGTACTTTATAGACATTTATTATATATAAGAATGACAACACATGTATTTGTTGGCCTAGAAACCCGTCCAAGATTGGCTCATTCGGAGTAAATCTTGGATAGTCCCCGGTTTGGGACTGTTCTTGAACACCTAATCTCACTTAGGATGTAAGTGTATAATGTGTATTGGGTTTTCGAGAAAATTTCAGTAGCATTTCCCCGTTTGTTCTCTAAGTACATATGTACTTAGAGAACAACGGGGAAATGCTGCCGAAATTTTCTTGAAAACCCAATACACATTATACACTTACTAGTGAGATTAGGTGTTCAAGGATGGGATAGGTGGTACACATTTATTATATATAAGAATGACATCAAATGTGTTTGTTGGCCTAGAAACCCGTCCAAGATTTACTCATTAGGAGTAAATCTTAGATAGTCCCCGGTTTGGGACTGTTCTTGAACACCTAATCTCACTTAGGATGTAAGTGTATAATGTGTATTGGGTTTTCGAGAAAATTTCGGTAGCATTTCCCCGTTTGTTCTCTAAGTACATATGTACTTAGAGAACAGCGGGGAAATGCTGCCGAAATTTTCTTGAAAACCCAATACACATTATACACTTACTAGTGAGATTAGGTGTTCAAGGATGGGATAGGTGGTACACATTTATTATATATAAGAATGACATCACATGTGTTTGTTGGCCTAGAATGTGAACAATCATTGTTTTTTATATTACTTGTACATTGAAGGATTGCTAATTGATAAAAGATCACAATTTTAGAGACATGTATGTTTATACAAATGCTAAATGTTTTCCTTATTCTAGTTGATACAAATGCTAAATGTTTTCCTTTTTAATGAAATTTTCAGATGGCTCACCATGATGAGAATGATGTCCATGATGAGCATGAAGTCCATGATGAGCATGTTGTCCATGACGAGCATGACGAGGATACCAACGTAAGTTCTAAAAACATATCCCGTATTTCTATAAAATTCATTATCTTCTAGTTATGTCATATATCCTGTATTTCTATATTGGCTCAATTCGGTGTGTTTATTTTTGTCAAATTTTAGGTTGATGATGCACAGCTACCCACTGAAGCAATTGAGCAACTTGATGCACAGCAACAAAAACTTAACAAGAAAAGGGGTATCACTCTGTTGAAAAAGTTACTTGCGCTGAGTGGCAGTGGATCCAAATTGGTTGTGGAGTTTGATAATGGAGGGAATGCAATTGGAGTGAACCGCAATAATTTTATAAACTATCTTGGGGTTGTCACTCGAAGCCATTGTGGTGTTAAATATGATAATTGGCATAAAGTTCCTCAGGCAAAGAAAGACTTGATATGGAAAGATTTATGCGTGAGTTATTATTATTTGCAATTCTATTTTGTAGATTACAAATTCTATTATTTGCAATTATATTTTTGGTACTAGTTAATAACATTTCTATTTTACAGAATCTGTTTGCATTGGATGAGATGTTGCATCGTAAAAGTGTGATGCAACGCGCTGGAAAGATGCTTAGGAATTACAGGACAAATCTGAACAGAGAATACATAAGACAGGGTGATAAGAAGAAGAAGTCAGCCCTTGAACAATGGAACTTCTTGGACAAAGAAGATTGGGACAATTTTGTTGCTTCAAGAAAATCTGAAGAATTCAAGGTATTAGGCGTCACTCCCATTTTAATTAATATACATTGTATTCACCTATTCAAGATTAACATTTAGTGCTACTAACCTAATTATAAATGTGCATACTAACTAGGCCCTCAGTGACGCACAAAAAGCAAGGCGTGCACTGAATGTACATGACCATACTATGGGTCCAAAAGGCTATGCAAGTGTTCGCCAAAGACTACAGGCGGAGTCTACGGCTACTCAGGAGTCTGCGACTACTCAGGAGTCTGCGGCCACACCCTTCCCTCGCCATGATATCTGGATAGCTGGCAGGAAAAACAAGAAGGGTGAAATAAAGAAGCCCGAAACTACTAAGGCGGCTGCAAAAATGGTAAAATACAACTCTTAGAGCAATCATTTGAATATTGATTATTTGTGGTGTTAACTTACCAATTTTTGTTTATGGTGATTAGCGGGAGCTGCACGAGCAGAGAAAACAAGGCACATTCATCCCTCAGGGCACAAGGGATGAATTGACAGTTGCTCTGGGTAACCCAGAGCATCCTGGACGTGTTAGAGGTGCCGGCGCTGGTGTGGGCATCAAAGCATTCTTTGGGCCATCCCAGCGCAAACCCAGAGCGGGACTTTCTCAAGAAGAGGTAACATATATATTCTATTTTTATAATGTTACTGCAAAAGGAAATTCATTAATAAAAAGCTAATATTTGTTTTATCCATGTATAGGAGAATAAGAGAGTCGAGGATATAGTTGCTAAGAAGCTCAACGATGTGGTTGCTGAGAAGGTCAAGGAAGAATTGCTGCGGTGGCAGACATCTCAGGCTTCCAATCAGCCTATGCCGACCCACTCTTCTCCTGGTGCACAGATTGCAAGTAATCCTGGAGACCCATCGCCTAACACGTCTGCTGTAAGTATTGTTTATGACATTGTAGCTAGTCTTTTCAAGATGATATGTTTTCAAGATGATATGTATATATGTATAACATTCTTTACGTAAATTTGTAGGCATTGAAGCCATGCCGCTTAAGAATGGAAAACTATGTTGTTGCAGAGGCGCAAGCTTACCAGTCCCTTCCTGGGGCAACGTTTCATGGGACTCCAATGCCGTAGGGCTACATTCGTGTGAGCCCGATACATGTATTACCCGATTGGAGGGAAGTTGCGTTGCCATATGCCCACCCAGATATTGATACACTTGGTGAGGCAGAAAGCGGGTTCATATTGTGGCCCAAAGCAGATGTCCTCTACACGACTGAAATTGTAAGATAAATTTACATTGATTTAGACTGTTAATGTGTATATATGATGTCAACTGATCTGAAATTATATATACAGGTTAAAAAGAAGACACCAGGAGCACCTAGGCCTCCACCTCCAATTCCCGCATTACCAACTTGGGTTCCAACTGACCTACAATACCCGTTAGGTCCTGCTTGTAGGGGAATGGCATGTTGGCTACGGGCACATAATATACTTTGCCCTATAATTGTTTCTTTAGATGCAGATTATGCAGGTCAATCATACGACAGCTCTTTATTTATACAAGATATTATTGAGCTGTTTATGTATGATTGGTTGAATACATCAATGATAGAGACATGGATAAGGTGAGATCTTGTTTATACATCCATATACCTTGTGTAAGATCCGGTGATCTAGTTTCTTATATATTAATGCATACGTCTATATGTTTTGCAGCTACTTAATCGAAGATCATTGCAAACAATTTGCATATGATCATGTGGGATTTTTGATTCCATCATTGATTAGTATGGTAGCTAAAGACCCTGATAGTGTTCAACAATACTGTATAGATGCTTTTACAATTTTTGGTCATCAAATGAAGACGATAATAATAGCTCCATTCAATGTCAAGTAAGTTTTCTTTATTTATAATTTGGACTTAAGAAAATTCCATTATTATTTTGCATTTTGAGTTATTAATTGTTAACTTTTTACCTCTAGTGGTAGACATTGGGAGTTACTAGTTATTGTCCCCGGGACGTTCACTGTTTATTATCTAGATCCCGCAGGAAGTACATTAAACACTAAAATTGGACACGTAACTAGAATGGCATTATTCTGGTGAGAAATATTTCATTTTTTATATCCGTTAACATCTTTTATTACATTACTATTTACTTATGCAACTTAGTGTGTTATATTAACATGTAGGGGTTTAGATGCATTCAAAAATGCTGGAGGAAAGGTCCCAAGGAAAAAGAACCAGCCATTGTCTTGGGAGAACGTAAAAGTAAGTTCCCGACTCCCCGACTCCAATGTATATATTATTGATGTGAATTGTGCTTAGTTGTATTAATTTGTATGTTTCAATTTATAGTGCGCTACACAAGACAATGGTTGGGCATGCGCATACTATGTGATGCGATTTATGCAGATGATTATCAAACATGCCGCATTGGACATCGATACCATACATGAGTATTATATATAGTCTCATTAGTTAGTATGAAATATATCAATCTTATTTTTATATTATTACTTATATATACATCATTCTCTTTGCAGGTGTTTAAAACTGACCACACTATAGGCAAACGCTTAAAAAATGTACATGCTCCATATACGAGGGAATCATTAAATGAAGTAAGAGAAGAATGGGCAATAGCTGTACAAACAGTGGCAACTGTAAGATATAATTGGGATGTTGATAGTGATGATGAATGATACTTTGTAAATGAATGTTTCTGAATGTTAAAACATGTATTTGAATGATTCTATATGTGTGAACGTGACAATTGAATTGATGTCTGAATGTATCTACTTGTGTGAATCTTTTTATGTTAATTTTGCAGGTTTGTGGCCTGTTTGTAGGCTGATATCAATGGATGTCGTAAACCTGCAGTTCAGAAAACTGAACTGCAGGTTCTCATCCTGCTGACCAGCCACAGCAGGCCTGCAAACAGATTTATAAAAAAAAAAATAGAAATAGGCGTCGGTTATTTACCGATAACCGTCAGCACAGACTTACAGCGTCGGTTTTTTGTTGAACACCGACGCCAAAAGTGTTCGCGCTACAGGAAATGGGAGTCATCTAGGACACTTTTTTGCGTCGGTATTTTAGTATATAACCGACGCAGAAAGCGTCCTAGATGACGCCATTTTCTGTGGCGCGAACCCTTTTGGCGTCGGTGTTTTATAATAAACCGACGCCTTTATGTTAAATAGGCGTCGGTTTTTTAACCGACGCTGAAGTGTCCAACCTTTTAGCGGCGCCCACATAGGCGTCGTTCAGAAACCGACGCCAAAGGGGGTTAAACAACCGACACTAAAAGGCACTTCTGTAGTAGTGTGTGCAGGTGAAGGAAGGTGGCTCTAAGCTAAGTGATCATGTTCCTATCCAGATCAAATCACAAAAAATAAATAAAAGAGGAACCCTTTTAGATTCCCAAATTACTGGGCTGAATGGAAAGGTTTTGAAGATGTCATATAAGAAGGTTGGAGCACACAGATGACAAGAAATTTGATGTATGTCTTTGCAAAAAAGTTGGCAAGTACCAAGATTGCACTCAAGAGATGGGTCAAAGGCTAAAATGAACATTCCAAATCTGAATAAGGAAACAAAAGGAGAATGTAAGGAGGTCAGGAGAAAATTAGGGGTTGACACTCTTAATCTTGAATTGATAGAGGAGGATAGAGAAGTGAAAAGGATGCTTGAGGATCTGAAGAAAGTGGAGGAAAAAATCTACAAAATGGATGGAGGACGGGGATAGAAACACTAAACTCTACCATACTACTATTAAAAGAAGGGAGTCTGATAAATTGAGCTAGTTGATGTTGAAGGGAGGGTGGTCAACAAACAGGAGGATCTAGAAGAGCATGCCATAAACTTCTATATGTCATTATACAACAAGAATTTTGAAAATGACATAGATGAGGAGTTGGAGTGGAAGTTCACACTTGCAAGCACACATAATGTAACATACTGAATTCTGGACATTTTGTCTTTTGACCCTCTTTCCCATCTTTTCCTTTCATTTCTATCCTCTCTGGCTTTTCTATTTAATTTGTGGAGAATATGATGGTTTAATGAACATGTGTTCACCTTTTCTCTCAATATTTGGGTTTATGCACAAATACCCCAATGAAGACTTAGTAATCGGTGTAATATGAAAAATGTCCACCTAAGTGCTAAAAAGAATAAATAAATTCATTCTAAAACTTTCTAGTATCTTATTGGATATAAAAAATAAAGGAAATCTCGAAATGTGCATAAAGGGGATGATAAATGTCATAATTGGAGGAAATAGGGAATATATTGAATAAAGAAGGATAATAAGGAATATGTTATTTCAAAAATCATAAATAGAAGCCACAAGATAATTCGATGACAAATTCTTTTCCTTGAGCCAAAAGATACTTAATGGCCAAGTATCATCTAATTTGGATAATAAATAAATATATAAAAGCCTTTATTGTAGGATAATGGGAAATAAGCAAGAAAGCGAAATAAAATATCTAATGTCCTCAAATTGGAAAACTAATTCCAAATTCGTGGTCTAAACATCAAAATATGCCTTTGGGAAAATTTACAACTAATTTGGATAATGTTTGAGCAATGAGTAAAAATAGGAGACAGAAAGTATGTAGAATCTTCTATTTATTTAATAAATAAATAAATAATCTCAACTTGCAAAATAAATGGAAAAATCGTGTTCTAGTCCCTTAGAGAGACTTATGGATGAAGTTTTATAATTTTTGGATAATCCTAGAGTCATTAAAGAAGGAGGAAAGAGAAAATGATATTTGAATTATTTAACCTCTTAAACTTTCATAAAAGGCAAAAATAACTCCATATTTGGATTCTACGCGTCAAAATCAGTCACATTATGAATTTTGATTAATTTTGGATATCGTTTGGGCTCCAAATGAGGAGAGAGAAAGACCTTTAAAATAATATGTCTATTTGGCCGAATTTTGGTTAGGATTAGATTTTCCTTGGCCAGGGCCTCTGATCGGATGGTCGGGATCCATCAGTGGACCCGGGTCCATGGTTCGGATGGCTGGTGGTTGCCTTCTTCCTTGAGTATATTAGGAAATGGGTTGTTTCTTTCCGAGAATTCAAATCCAAATATCTCGAGATATACTCGATGAAATTTGATGATTTTTAGTTCTATGAATTCCTCACGAGATTCCACACAACTTTATTGCAAAGTTTTTGTATTTTGACAAAAATTCAAGAAACCCCCAAATTGTGCGACATCTCTCTCTCACCCCACCTAGTTAAACCCTAGCCTAGACCTACTTGCCTATATATATCCATACCCCTAGGTCTGCCGTCACCTTAGCAACTCAACCATACTTTAGGTTTAGTGTTTTGTGGATGTTTGGAATCTTATCTAGCCATCGAAGACCTCCGGTTTGCAGCGCCCCTCTCACTCTGCTCTCTTCGTCTCCATTCAATTGCAAGGCACCCTTAGATTCGTCTCATCTCCATCTTTCTTTTGCATGCTTACACGTGAAGTTTGGTTGTGTATATCGTTTTTCCCCAAAATAGAAAGCTTGCAGTAGAGAGTTGCTCGCCGCTCACCAGTTAGGCACTTTGGGGAAGAAGTCCCCCGCATTTTTACCCTTTTTCCCTCCGTTTCTCTTCATGCAGCTTTGTTCGCGATTGGGTAATTTGGTCTTTTGTGATTTGTTTGACCGCGTTGACCCCGGGTGGTTTGTAGTCTCTCAGACACTAACGAGAGGACAACAGGTGTGCGGGGCCCACCACCTGGCCCTACTCTGCTCTCCCTCTCTTCTTTATTTAATAATCGAATTTTCAATTTTCTGATTGGCTGATATCAAATAATTCATATAAATGCATATAGTGGTCAAATTTTAAAAATAAGTAGTGTTTTGAAATCAGGAGAATGATATCTATCCATTAAAAATATTTTTGAGGTTTGTTTATGATGCAAGAAAAGTGTTTTTAGAATGATTTAATTAACTAAAAATCACCAAAAATGCATCTAAAAGTCTATATCTTCAAAATACATAATATTATATGTTATTTTGATCAGAAAACCCTAACTAAGACTATGGTGATATTTTTAGAGTCTAAATCGAAGGTTTGCATAAAACGTTAGTAACTTTATGGTTTTAAGCATTTAATGAATGAATATAGTTCTAATACATAAACATGGTGTTGATATTAGGAAAAGTGGAACATGGAATCGATTAAGTGGTGCAAGTTGATAATTGGAATCAATATTGAAGGTATGTGCATTTACACCTTAAGTTGGGAAAAATTTGTGCCGTGACCTACTTTTCAATAATGAGGCTTCATTGAATCCTATTTCTTATACTCTTGATTCTTTTGCTATTCTTACCTCATAATCAGTTTTGGAATATTGTTCTTGGGTCTTGGACCCCTTTGCCATGTTCTATTTAAATGATGCTATTACTTGCCATTGTTTCTAGCATGTTGATTTTATTAGACTAACTAGCAATAGTAGTGGTACTTACGTACAACCGCCCATAGTTCGGGAATGTGTTATTTCTCCCTTGGGGAACGTCTTATTCTCCCCCGCACATGAAATATGTGTAGGTGACTGGGAATGTATTACTCTCCTCTCACCCTTTGGTTGAAGGTCTGGTAGGTGCCTCAACCCTACTTAGTTAAGGTAGTCAATATTAATCATGCATGCAATTCTTTTATTATACTTTGTTTATGGCAAGCATCTATTGAAAGCTTATTGTATATTTAGCCTCATTCTCTTATATATTCATCTTATGATGAACCCTTTTACATGCTTTACTTATCTTGTAATCTTAGAATAGTTTTTGTAACACATACTTTTCTTTTATTTCCCTTTTGTTGGGTGCCTTCCCAACCACCCAGGAGCTGAGCAAGGTGATGGATAAGGTGTGAAGATCTTAGCTATTGATTTGGACTTAGATGATGGACATATTGCTTGGAGACAAAAGTGGAGTACTCTATACTTTCCTCTATCTAGATCCTAGTTGTGTATGATGATGTAAACCCTAAAAGGGAGATTTTGATGTATTTTGTACAATCTTTTATGAAATTGAATATAGTCAAAAAAAATTATTCCATTGCTTTCCAATGTGTTTTGTTTACAAAATTTTAGTAAGGAGGTGATCTCGCCTCTTTACAACATGGTATCAGAGCCCATGGTAGTCGGAAATCTGACTATTTCAATTTTGTCTCCCAAGTTAGAATCCATGACTTACATAGTTCCTTTAGGTGACATGGTTACCCTAGATTTGATCTACCTTGATGAAAGGTTGACTTAGAACTCAATAGTTCCACATTAGAATCTTAATGAATAAAACTCTAAAATACTCATGACTAAAATATGCATAATTTGATGTTGTTTAGGTTTTGCCTTTAGGCAACTATTAGGGCATGAAGTTGAAGTAAAGGTGTCTAGAAAGGATCAGGGTTTCGGGGGCTGGCAATATTTTCCTCCATGCCACTAGCTTGGTTTATGAGAACTCCCGTGTCTACATGATACTAGCCTGGCTTGAGCCAATAGGAATTGCCTAAAATAGTTTTCTTTTAGGCAATAGTAACCTTAGAGTTCTATGTTGTATATCTTTGGGTATCCTAATAGTTTGACTTAAGTTTCACATGTATGTTGGTTTCTCCTAGAACCCTAATATGATAACCTTATGACTTGTTTTAGGATGAATACCAAGATAGTTTCCTTATGTCACTTAGGACCACATGCTTGGATAAGTTTATTCGTAGAAGCTAGACCTTGGAGTTTGGGTGTTTGGGAAGATATCAGAGTGTGCAGTTGAAGCATGATGGATCTTGAGTATGGTTTAGTTAGACTCATCCTTTAACCCTAATTTAGTTTGGCTTGATGTGTCGAACCATTTAAAGGGTGGAGTATGGTTAGTTGATGATGTTTGAGTGGTTAGATTTCATGGAGGAAATCCTCTTTAGGGGGATGGAACCCTATAACATCTTGAAATCTATCTAATCTATCTTTAGAAACCCTAACTCCATGCTTAAGAGTTTGTTGTGCTTAGTGTTCTCCAAACAAGTAATAATGGTAACCCTAACATGCTTGTTCATATATTAATGAACATATAATGATCATCTGAGGAATAATTCATATGTTCAAACCCTAATGGATAACCCCTAATGGATAACCAATGCAGATAATAAGAGTAAGTCACATATTAATGTGAAATTATGGATCACATGATTCTAACCATGCCATAAACCCTACTGATATGATGAGTAAGATAATTACAACATAATTCAAAATTAATGCATGCTAAGGATGAATAAGTGAAATAAAATGGTCATGTCGACCTAAACCCTAGGTTGTAATAATCTAACCCTAATCAATACATCTTTAATGCCTTTGATGATACATTAATGATGTTAAGTGCCATAATCAGTTAACCTACATTGATACACATAAATGATATAAATATATATTTAATCATCTAATCACATATTAATCAAGTCATCCATATAAAATGCAAGTTACCTTGTTATCTAATACACATGTGATTAGTCACTTAATGTGAATCAATTCATTAACATGTAGTATGTCCCACCTTGATCATTTAAAATACATGTAAAGGCTTCAATGTGAATATGAAGTAATTGGATTCACATAAGTGTGCAAAATAAATAATATAAAGGAATAAATATGAGAGATGATTAATGATGACATTAATGTGAGCAATAAAGATAATGTGATTATGTGAACATGTTTAATATGAATATAAGTAACTAATGTGACATTAATTGGAATAATTATATGCTTAAATACGAATTGGATAGAATGTCTTATATTCATATAAAATAATTTGTTATAATTAATAAAGTGATAATATGAGGATAAGGAAGTATAAATCTGAATTATTAAGGACAATGATCAAATAGAATAATGAGTGTTGAGATAATTGAGTAACTCCTAATTGTGATAAAATCCTTAATATGATAAAATGAGAAATACATATAAATAGTTTAATGCATGATGATGAAATATAACCCCTTTTGGCAATAAAGTATATATGGCATGATGTAATTAATATAATGATGATAATATGATATCATAAAGAGTATAATGTTAATGAACCAAAAATATAAATAATGTTAAATCTCCTAAAAAGATTATCTTAATAGTGGAACCCTAGGTGATCCTTGAGAACCTGACCTATGTCGAGATGCTTGTGATGTATATGTTGATGAGTTATTTGGTGGAAGTTATGGTTGGAGGAACAACCTAATATTTTGTGATGTGAGGTTGCACACTCACCCTTCCCTAATTGCTAGTGATTTTGGGGATGAAATCCTCTTTAAGGGGTGGAGTGCTGTAACATACCGAATTCTAAACATTTTGTCTTTTGACCCTCTTTCCCATCTTTTCCTTTCATTTCTATCCTCTTTGGCTTTTCTGTTTAATTTGTGGAGAATATGATGGTTTAATGAATATTTGTTCACCTTTTCTCTCAATATTTGGGTTTATGCACAAATACCCCAGTGAAGGCTTAGTAATGGGTGTAATATGAAAAATGTCCACCTAAGTGCTAAAAAGAATAAATAAATTCATTCTAGAACTTTCTAGTATCTTTTTGGATTAAAAAATGAAGGAAATCTCAAAATGTGCATAAAGGGGATGATAAATGTCATAATTGGAGAATATAGGGAATATATTGAATAAAGAAGGATAATAAGGAATATGTTGTTTCAAAAATCATAAATAGAAGCCATAAGATAATTCGATGACAAATTCTTTTCCTTGAGCCAAAAGATACTTAATGACCAAGTATCATCTAATTTGGATAATAAATAAATATATAAAAGCCTTTATTACAAGATAATGAGAAATAAGCCAAGAAAGAGAAAGAAAATATCTAATGTCCTCAAATTGGAAAACTAATTCCAAATTTGTGATCTAAACATAAAAATATGCCTTTGGGAAAATTTGCAACTAATTTGGATAATGTTTGAATAATGAGTAAAAATAGGAGAGAGAAAGTATGTAGAATCTTCTATTTATTTAATAAATAAATAAATAATCTCAAATTGTGAAATTAATGACAAAATCGTGTTCTAGTCCCTTATAGAGACTTATGGATGAAGTTTTATAATGTTTGGATAATCCTAGAGTCATTAAAGAAGGAGGAAAGAGAAAATGATATTTGAATTATTTAACCTCTTAAACTTCCCTAAAAGGCAAAAATAACTCCATATTTAGATTCTACGCATCAAAATCAGTCAGAGTATGAATTTTGATTAATTTTGGATATCGCTTGGGGCTCCAAATGAGGAGAGAGAAAGACATTGAAAATAATATGTCTATTTGGCCGAATTTTGGTTAGGATTAGATTTTCCTTGGACAGGGCCTCTGATCGGATGGTCGGGATCCATCAGTGGAATCGGGTCCATGGATCAGATGGCTGGTGGTTGTCTTCTTCCTTGAGAAGATTAAGAAATAGGTTGTTTCTTTATGAGAATTCAAATCCAAATATCTCGAGATATACTCGATGAAATTCGATGACTTTTCGTTCTACGAATTGCTCGCGAGATTCTCCACAACTTTATTCCAAAGTTTTTGTGTTTTGATGAAAATTCAAGAAACCCCCAAATCATGTGGCATCTCTCTCTCACCCCACCTAGTTAAACCCTAGCCTAGACCTCCTTGCCTATATATATCCATACCCCTAGGTCCACCGTCACCTTAGCAACTCAACCATACTTTTGGTTTGGTGTTTCGTGGACATTTGGACCCTTGTCTAGCCACCAAAGACCTCCAGTTTGTGGCGCCCCTCTCGCTCTGCTCTCTTCATCTCCATTCAATTGCAAGGTACCCTTAGATTTGTCTCATCTCCCTCTTTCTTTTGCATGCTTACACGCAAAGTTTGGTTGTGTATATCGTTTTTCCCCAAAATAGCAAGCTTGCAACAGAGAGTTGCTCGCTGCTCTCCAGTCAGGTGCTTTAGGGAAGAAGTCCCCCACGTTTTTACCTTTTTGCCCTTCGTTTCTCTTCATGCAGCTTTGTTCGCGATTAGGTAATTTGGTTTATATCTTCAAAATACATAATATTATATGTTATTTTGATCACAAAACCCTAACTAAGACAATGGTGATGTTTTCAGAGTCTAATTCGAAGTTTTGCGTAAAAAGTTAGTAACTTTAGGGTTTTAAGCGTTTAATGAATGAATATAGTTCTAATACATAAATATGGTGTTGATATTAGGAAAAGTGGAACATGGAATCGATTAAGTGGTGCAAGTTGATAATTGGAATCAATAGTGAAGGTATGTGCATTTACACCTTAAGTTGGGAAATATTTGTGCCTTGACCTACTTTTCAATAACAAGGCTTCATTGAATTCTATTTCTTATACTCTTGATTCTTTTGCTATTCTTACCTCATAATCAGTTTTGGAATATTGTTCTTGGGTCTTAGTACCCCTTTGCCATGTTCTATTTAAATGATGCTATTACTTGCCATTATTTCTAGCATGTTGATTTTATTAGACTAACTAGTTATAGTAGTGGTACTTATGTACAACCACCCATAGTTGGGGAATGTGTTATTTCTCCCCTGGGGAACGTCTTATTCTCCCTCGTACATGAAATATGTGCAGGTGACTGGGAATGTGTTACTCTCCCATCACCCTTTGGTTGAAGGTTCGATAGGTTCCTCAACCCTACTTAGTTAAGGTAGTCAATATTAATCATGCATGCAATTCTTTTATTATACTTTGTTTATGGCAATCATCTATTGAAAGCTTCTTGTATATTTAGCCTCATTCTCTTGTATCTTCATATTATGATGAACCCTTTTACATGCTTTACTTCTCTTGTCATCTTAGAATAGTTTTTGTAACACATACTTTTCTTCCATTTCCCTTTTTGTTGGGTGCCTTCCCAACCACCCAGGAGATGAGCAAGGTGATGGATAAGGCATGAAGGTCTTAGTTGTTGATTTGGACTTAGATGATGGACATATTGCTTGGAGACAAAAGTGGAGTAGTCTAGACTTCCCTCTATCTAGATCCTAGTTGTGTATGATGATGTAAACCCTAAAAGGGAGAGTATGATGTATTTTGTACAATCTTTTATGAAATTGAATATAGTCAAAAAAAATTATACTGCTGCTTTCCAATGTGTTTTGTTTACCATATTTTAGTAAGGAGGTGATCTCTCCTCTTTACACATAATAATATTCTTACAAGAAGAACCAATAAATAAGAAGTCAAGGAAGTAGTATGGAACATTGGCAGCAACAAGTCTCCAGGGTGAGATGGTTTCAATAGTTTTTTCTATAAGAAGACATGGGATATCATCAAGGAGGATTTGGTTACATATGTTAGCTGGTCCTAGAAGGAGGAAATATGGTGAGATAGGTTAATCATTCTTTTTAGCACTCATTCCTAAGAAGAAGGTTACTTCCTCTCTTGCTGATTTCAGAAAAAATGCATGCTGCTCGGTGCAATATAAAATAATTGCTGAGACTCTGACTGCTGATTGAAGATGGTACTTCCCTATCTCATTTCTGCAAATCAAGGAGCCTTTTTGTCAGGGAGAAGTATTAGTGATTGTGTACTACTGGAGGGGGAATTCCTACTAGACTACAATGTCATGAGAGGAAGTAGGAAAGCCTTCTCAAAATTGAATGTTTCCAAAGCCTATGATAGCATCAGATGGGAGAAGTTGTGGTGGATTATGAAACAAATGGGGTTCAATGATTAATGGATCTTTTGGATGAAGCAATGTGTTGGTAATACAAGCTTTTCTATTCTATTTAATGGCACATCTATAGGTATGTTTAGAGGAGGTAATGGTTTGTGCCAAGGAGACCCCCTTTCACCTCTCCTCTTTGTGATTGCTATGGAGTACTTTACACAGAAGATGCAGGAAGCTGAAATAAAAAAAGGAAATCAAGCTCTACACAGTCCATGACACGAATGTGATGACCCATTTGATTTTTGCAAATGATGTGTTAGTGTTTGTTGAAGCCAAGCATCATTTTCTAAAAAATCTTAAAAATCTTCTAGGGAACTTCGGAGAACAGATAGGGCTTTGTGTGAATGCAAACAAATCATATATTTTCTTATCCAAAACCTACTACCAGATAGAAGACATGTTAGTGGATACAATGGGCATGGAGAGGAGAAACTTCCCAACAAAATACCTTGGTTTTCCTTTAGCTGGAGGCAACCTACAGGTCAAAGACTTTGCTGAGTGCATGGACAAGATGGAGGAAATGATTAACATATGGCTGACACAAAAGACATCCATGGTGGGAAGAGAAACACTGATAAAGGCTTCTATAGAAGGTCTTCTCATTTTCTAGGTGCAACAAGGAGAAATCCCCGGATCAGTCCTGGACAAAATGAAGATGAAGATGGCAAATTTTTTGTGGGCAAGTGAGCATCATCATATGAGATATACAAGAGTGGTGCTACCAAAAGATGAAGAAGGGTTGAACTTAAAATCATTGAAAGACATAGAAAAGTGGGGGACAATGCGGAGAATAATCATTTATCAAGAAGGCACCTCAACTTGGGGAAAATGGATGAGGGAGAGATATCCAAGAGGACTGGACTTCAAGCCAAAGACAAGGGAAGGATACTCATGCACTATTAATGTTATGACAGAAGCATGGCAGCATGTTAGACACCTATTCGTGGCCCAGGATATGGGGAGATGGAGACTTAGAGATCCAAGGACATTCTTATGGGAGGTGACACACTCAAGGAAGCAAAGGACATTCATGGGGAGCAGATTTGAACCAGTATGTATGTGCCAAAATAGAGCATGTGCGTATACAAAATTCTACATAGTGTTCTTACTACTCTTGACATGATAAAGGGGTGGAATTATGATGTATATACTTTGTGCTTGCTATGAAAAGATGCATAAGAATCCCACAACCACCTTATGGGTGAATGCAAATTCACAAGGGAGGAACTCCAGCTAATAGGTGATCCAAGAAGGATGATGACAAAGTGTGGGGATTATGATAGGAAGAAGTTGTTATTTGTTGCTCTATGCTACCATATTTGGGAGGAACGGAATGCCAGAAGACACTGAGATGTTTCTGCAAATGCTATGAGTATTGCTGTAAAAATTTGTAAATGTGTTAAAAGTAAGTTGCACATTAGTTAAATGTGTGAGTTTTTGCTCTGGTTCGTGGTGTATGGTGTTGGGCCTACATGTAAATTTTGACCTCCTATAATTTTAGGAGGAAATTGGAATATATTTACCTGATTCTGACATATATATATATATACTTATATATGTATGTGTATATATGTATGTATGTATGTATGTATGCGTATACATATATATGTGTGTGTTATATGTATATATATAGAGAGAGGGTCAGGCTAGAATACACTTGAGTGTATAGATCACGTTGTACACCCTAATGGTGTTTTCCTATATATATCCAATTTTTCCAAAATATAATCCATTGATCTTCATGGTTACAACAATAATAGGCTATGTACAAAATTTGAGCTCATTTCAATTAGTGTAAGTCACTCATCCAAGGAAAACAAAATCAACGCACAAAACTAATTTGAAATGCATGATTTTTGCCTCCTTTAGATGCACAGCCTATAAGTGTCCAAATGAGATGAAATTTATTATATAGTATGTTCTAAAGATATTTAAGAAGGTCAACAATTTAGATTTTTCAAAATGTTACTTCATCTTTAAAGTTAGCTGAGGTGCACAGTGCCTCCAGTACACTCGAGTGTACACTAGCCTGACTCTCTCTCTCTCTATCTCTCTCTCTCTCTCTCTCTCTCTCTCTATATATATATATATATATATATATAGGCCCATCTTTAATACCTGTGCGGGTAGCTACCCGCCCTCCATTTCGGTTACTTTTTTTCAAGTTGGTTACTTTTGACATGTAGAGGGTTACTTTACCTTGCAAATTGTTGAGTTACATGCATAGATAGTTATGTTTGTAGCAGAAGATTTCAAAATATGGTTATATATATATATATATATATATATATATATATATATATATATATATATATATGTTGTGTATTTTGTACGGGATTACTTTTTTAGTCGTATAGTTACCTTTTTATCAACATAGTTACTATTTTTTATAGCAGAATTACTTTTCTGGTCAGAACAGTTACTTTTTTGGCTGTCGGGTAGCGAAATCCAGGCTACCTGCGCGGGTATTGATTGAATGTCAATATATATATATATATATATATATATATATATATATATATATATATATATATATATACTTTTTGGTCTATGCAGCCGGAATATGTATACCTCAGTTGCGTGATCCATTACAACAATGAAATGGATATTGGAAGAACAACAAATCATTTTCTCGTACATGTGAATGTATGAGACTTGAAAAATCAGTGGAATCTACAATGTTGTGGCTTTTTACTTCTTCATCTTATATGTATATACAATGAAATGGGTGTTGGAAGGGCAAAAAATCATTTGTCCCCTACATGTGGGCATATGAGAGAAAAAAGAGAAGAATCTATTATGCATTGAGCTAGTTGCTTCTTTATTTTTTCTTTAATGAGCTAATGACATCACTTTTTTAAGTGTTATATACTTTGTAAATCAAAGTATGGATGCCATATTTTATTTAGTTGTTAAAATATACATAGTTAAATAACAAAAAGTTCCATTTGAATGACACAGTGAGATCAAAATAAAGAAATCAAGTACGTCTATCCATGTCAATAATGGTTATCTTACTAGTATCAATTCACTAATCATGTTGATTGATTACAGATTATCCATGTTACCATTGGTTGGATACATACTACATATCACATTAAGAAATTTGTATGTTCTTATTTCTAACAAACATATATTTATACATATATAATGTACATAAAATCTAATCTAGGCATTTGGATTTTTGGGCCTGAGTTTACCTCAGCCCGTACCCGGCCCAAATAAAATATGAGTTTAAATTTTAGGCCCGGCCTACCCATATTACAAATTAGGTTCAGATTTAGATCGGATTATGCGGGCTGGGTCACGGGTCGGATCGGACCGGCCCGACCCTATGCTCATTCCTTGAAGGGAGAGCGAGGCATCCTCAAGCCCTTCATCCCCATCGCGACTTGCCGGTGGGGCGGTTTTTGACCTGAAGAAGAAGGCGTTGTTATCTAGAGATGATAAGGAGGAGTCGACAACATTTGATCCGTCGCCGGGTCTTCCAACCACACAGTGGTGCTTCTCAACTAGGTTCTCGCACAGAGCGAGAACGGAAGGAGGGGAGGAGTTTCCATGATTCCTCATGGGAGGAGAACCTCACAGCAGCTGCTGTTCACATAGAGAACAATATCAGCATCCTGTTGGTAAAGAAAGCATGTCGACGTGAAGAGGATCGGGGAGTGGCTACGCTCGCAACACAGAGGAATAGGAGGAGATTGTGGCTGCGGATCGCACACCAAAGATAGAACCCCTGGCGACGATGAGATCAGAGGCGAGGAACTGGGCGCAATTCTGTCTGTAGAAGAAGGGAACCATGGAGTTTCAGGATGCAGAAGGAGCATATGAGAACTGGAGAATGGACGATTGCACTCCGCTGATCAGCCAATAAGCAGCGGCGAGACTAGACCTATCAAACTGGGTCAAAATCCGCGGGTGCCCACGGGTCGACCCGTTTAAGTTGGGTTTGGGTGGCGAAATTTGCCACCCGCTGAAAATCACCCAAACCCATACCCACCAGTTTATTTAGCGGGTTTCACGGGTGATCCGCGGGCACCCGCGGGTGACCCACTTAACTGAAGCAAATATATTTATATACATAATATATGCATATACTTTTTAAAAGATGTTACTTGTTTCATACAAGTCAAATCTTTACCTTTACCAACAATAATTGTATGCTCTTTATTTAATAAGAAATAACAAGTACTTGTAATGTTAGAAATATCTAATGTTACATGATAAAATTATGTGTTATTTTTGTGATATTTATCTATAAAAACCACGTTGGTTTTCCTATTTTACATTGACATACAACAACTAGCTGTCACTTTTTCTTTAAATTTTCATAAATATATATCGACAACTAATCTAATGGTTTGACATCAAACATAGCAGTTGGTTTTTTCCTTTGCACTATATTTGACATAAAAATAATAGTTACAACATGTTTTAAATGTAGTTTTTAGTATTAGGGAAAGCAACTAGAAACTTATTGTTGATTGGAAACATTTTAAATGGGCACCCGCGGGCAACCCGCAACCCGCTGGGTCGGGTTTGGGTGGGCTTTTCTTCCACCCGTTTAGAAGTGTATCTTTTTGACCCGCACCCGCCAGACCCGCACCCGCAACGACCCAACCCAAACCCAACCCACCCACCCGTTTGACAGGTCTAGGCGAGACAGAGTCCCCCGGTCTCACGCACAGAGCGCGTTATGCGCGTGGAGAGAAAGCGAGTACGTGATAGGGAGTCAAACCAGGTCCAAATCACAAACCGGATGGATCAAGTTATGAGGCGCACCACTGGAATACACGTCGCAGCTGCCAATTCGCCTTAAAAGGCAAATATTTCCAGAAATATCTCAGAAATTATCTAGATCTGAGATAAATCGTAGTAATTAACATAGTTATCAGACAAATACAAACGAATTACCAAAATGCTAAAAAGGAGCAGAACACAATGGCACCATAATATCAGTCTTTTGATGCTTAAATCTTAATAATATTAGGTAAGATATATTATACATGTTGCATGGATAATAAATGTCAAATGATGGTCTAAAATTATGATAATATGCTAGTTAATCCATAATCATATTTATAATGCATCTACTGTCAGAGATTTTTTTTTTTGATAAATAACAATATTATAGATAATGTTTACAAGCAAGAACGCCTGTAAACACACAACATACAGAAGAAATTGCTAAGGCTTATGTCATCCGCAGGATGTAGCCTATGTTCTGGTGATAAGCTAATGAGTAAGTACGGAGAAATGAAAGTAAATGAAGTTCCCGGGGAAGACACCCCTTAAGAATGAGCATCTAATCAGATAGACCATGAAAATAGAAGGATGATGACTAAATCAAAATCAAAGTGCTGATGGTGGCATGATAGATGGCAGATCGACGTTGAAAAGTTCAAAAATTTCATCTAGCTGTTTTGAGATAATAACACTAAATAAAATGTAATAAATAAGTTGACAACCAACAAATGATGAAAATATCAGTATAACCTCATTTTAGTACTTAGAACTCTATATGTAATCCTAATATTAGTTTGACACATGTAACTCATGTTAATATGATGTTCCTCCTAATATATGGGTATGAAACCTTAATTGGATTAATGAATGTGACATAAGGTTAGTATGTGGATATAATTACATGCAACAATATATTCAGATGATCTATATTGATTTGACACATAATTGGAAAATGAGATTAGTGAGAATACGTTAAGAAGACAAGTCGTGAAATAATAATGAGAATAGCCTAATGACTAAGTAAAACCATAAAATGGACATACCGGGGTTGATGTGGAGAATATAGCGCATATCATGTATGATCTTATCTTGATTAGGGTTTGACCAAGGACATAGATGACTCAGGAATATGTGATGATTTGGATATCTTGATCAAGGTACACTTTACCTCTTACTTGGTCTATTATTTAGTATGGTTGGATTATATGTGTACAAAATACTTGGAATATGATATTTGATGAAATAACTGATCTTGTATGCTACCTTGCTTGATTTTCTATATACATAGTTTTGAACACATGCAAACATAATATATTTGATCCATCATATGATAGAACTAAACTCTTTGATAGTACAATGCATTGAGGTGATTGAACTCTTTTGGTAGGAGATCACATTTTATATATGATCTGACTCTTTAGTAGGAGATCATAAGGCCTAAAAGCATTTATCCCTTTAGTGATAGATGTATGAATTTATGATGGATATGTGCTTAAAATGTGTATTCTATTTTGTTAATAAACATCTTTGTTCAAGTATAATTTTGTTATATTTGTTTATTACTACCAAGTTCTAATTTTATCTTATTGCCAAGTCTTAGTAATGAGAGGTATAAAATGACACATAGGCATATTTATCACAGTACTTTAGCATATTATGACGATGTGTACCACTTATAATCTTTTATTTAGGTTGTGGACATATGCACTTGAATACTCTTGATAGTTGAGAGTTGTATGGAGAGAAGATGTACAGGTGGACCTATTATTTAAAGACGCTGTTTAGTGTAGCATGTGCATATGTAAAAGTTTTCTATTCAATGTGTAAGATCAATTTGTAATTATTCATCTTGTAATTATATGTTGAATGGTGAGTTTGTGTTTGTATGGATTATTTATTATTCATGTACATGTTCTACTGTTGTTTCCTCTGACTCCCTTGATTTTATTCTTCTTGACCTAGTGTGAGGTGTTTGAATTGAGATTCTCATTGTGGTGAGGGTTTCAATTTGGATGCTACACAATGGGTTAAGGAGTTGAAAACACAAGGACGTCACAGGTGGTATCAGAGCATGAACAATAACAAAGCTTGACATTTATTCATTATGCAAATCAAACTAAAACCACCTTGAACTTGTAAATAATTAAGATTAGATTAGTCATCTTTGAGAGACTAGATTTGACTTTGGCTCTAGTTTAGAACCTAAATGTCTTACAACTAGGTCTAGACTAGTGCTTGTTGTCTAGAAAGTCCTACAATGTCATTCTTTCCTTATGATGTGGCGGTATGTGAAGTTACACTATTTGGAGATGATGTGCATCATGGGAAGATAAATATTAGACACATGGCACTCATTGTCTGGGGTAGCTACACTAGTCTATACTATGTTCTCACCCTTTTCTTTAGGTGACATGGAGCTAGACCCTCTACTACGTGTGGGACACTCATTTTGTGGATTTGGTTTTCGATTCTAATCTGATTGAACCTCGATTGTTTTCTCTGACACATGTTTTATCAGAGAAAAACTATATAATATTTTACTACATATGTAAGTAAATACAAAATTGTGTCCCCACACATGTATGAGTAGGAGGTGGCCATGTAACCTAATTAAAAGTGAATGACATTAGTCTAGAATAGAGAATAGTTCTAGATTAGATGTATGGAGCCTTGCTAGAATACATAATAGATGGAATAGATGAAATAAGTAAACATGATATGATCTAAGTTTTATATAATAAGACAAGATGATTTGTGACGACCACATTTGGATTTCAAAATTTAAGTTAGGTTTTGAGAATTTGAGATAAGTCTTGATGATGCAAGTATGTAGGCTTTTCTAAGTTACGATAAGCTAAGACAAAAAGTGAATTAGCATGAGCCTCAAGCTCTTTTATGAAGGAGGACCTCTAGTGTTAGGACAGGCTTCAGGGTTAACTCTCGAGAGAGTGAGACCCACAAGGAGAAGGTTAGAGAACCTAAACTCCAAGATATGAAAATTATGAGAAATATGTGTGATGTTGTTTCCTAAACTAGACTACTCTTGAGTGAATGATTTGAGTTTCTTTATGCATGATTCATATATGCTTGTTTAACCCTTGATGTCCTGAGGAGAACCAAACCCTAGAGTTAGAGAGAGGCTGATTTTATATGTATATGTGAACATAAATGAGTACCTACCATCTAGGCAAGGGAGATAGAATACCAAGACCCTAGTGGAGGTTTGCAATGTTAAGTATGATGTGAGGCCTCATGCTTGGGTTGTGGTTCCTTGTAGGAATCTAGTGGTTGTTTATAAGAAATATATTGGGTAAGAACATAACATGGGTATAGGCCTATGAGAGTAATGTCACACCATGCTAATTTGAGTGGATGAAGTCTGTGAAGCAGATCACTTATGCTAATGAGGTAGACCTGAGAACCCTAGACTAAAGAGGGAAGATAATGTTTATGCATATGAGATACTTAAAGAGTTTAGTGAGCATAGAAAGACTGGGCATGCTTTTACCCTCAAGATAAGGATTAGGAGAACCTCAATCAGACTATATGAGATTTTAATAAATGATTCACAAGGCATTTTGTATAAGTATGTTTAAGCACAACCATGACACGATATATATGGATTTGATCCAATATTAAGATGTGACCTGACATAAAATCTTGAGATGATTTGATATCTGCCTATGTATAAATGGTTAACCATTTACATGAATAGCGATAACATTATATGTTTGATGAATCAAGTGATAAAGTCATTAATAAAGTTTGTAACAATAAATGTAAGTGAAATGAGATCATATTAATGATATATGTCAATGATGTGTCAATCTTGGTGATTAATAAAGATGTTGAACATGTTATAAAAGTTATCTCAATGAAATGATGATGACACTGTAATACGGTCTATATCGATAAAGTGGGATGATTATAGTTAACTCCCAAACATGATAAATGTATCAATTGAATCCTAATGCTCGGGTAAAATGAGGATGTAAATTGTAAAATATGAAATATGTCATGACATAAACTAAGCTTTTAAGCATATCCTTCAAGTTTTAGTGGAGGGTTGGTTCACCCTAGATTCCTTGAAAATCTCTTAATAGTGGTTTAAATATGATTCTCGAACTATTTTTTTTGGATATGTTACACCTAAAGTGGAACCCTATATGTGAATGAACAACTTTTAGTTTTTCCTTAGAGTATGAGAATGACTTAATTTTGAGGACAAAATTTCTTATAAGATGTATATGATGTGGTGGATTGAATTTTAGCTTAATATCAAGGATGAAATTTCTTTTAAGGTGTGTAGGATGTCATGGAGTGAGCTTTTCAAACCTTTAAATGCCTAATGATTTAAGAGAATTCATAATTTTAGCTTATATTAGGAGTTGCTTGTGTCTTGATAAAATATAGATGCTAATTGGTGATGACATCACATTAATATCCTTAAGTTTATGACTTTTTTAGGTATTTGATTGATTGTTCAAACAATAGAATTTTGGCAACACCATTTAATAGAGTGTAGCTTGAGTGATTAGAAAACTATGGATAAAATTTTGTGATGATTAGACCATCAATTCAGAAGCTTAGAGATTTAAAGTTTGTCAAATATTTTATATGTTGACGTATTTAGGACCAAAATTTATTCCTTTTAGCCTAGATTTTGATAGTAGCCAGTGTCACATTTCCCCTGGCTTGAGGAGCTACATATCATCCTTCATGAGAGGTTATCCTAGCCCTTAGATGTAATCAAAAACTTGAGGGGGCGGGGTGGTCATCTTTGTAATAGTTACAGCTAGTCTTAGAGAAACACACTTCCACAATGCTAAGCACATATGTCATGGGTCAAGTGGCAGAGGAAACCTGACGGTTTGCTTTAGGAGGAGTTGAGAAACCCTTTTGGACAATCTCTTGGGGCATGGATGTAGTAAACAAGGGAGAGCAAGGCATCCTCAATCACTTCATCCCGATTGCAACTTGCTAGTGGGGTAGTTTATGCCCTGGAGAAGAAGGTGACAATATTAGGGGATGATAGGGAGGAGTCTACAATAGTTGATCCCTTGCCGGGTTTTCCAACCGTGCGATGATGCTTCTATTGTGGAGAACTAGGTTCTCACATAGAGCGATAATGGAAGGAGGGGAGGTGCTTCCATGATTTCTTGTCAGAGGAGAACCTCATGATGGTGACTATTCACATAGAGAACAACATCAACATCTTGTTGGTGGTGAAAACATGTCGATGTGGAGATGATCTTGGAGTGGTGATGCTTTCAACACAGAGGATTAGGAGGAGATTGTGGCTGTGGATGCACACTGAAGACTAGAACCCCTGATGACGATGATATCTGAGGCAAGGAGCTGGGCGCAACACCGTCGTGTATAAGAAGGGGACCATTGAGTTTCTAGATGTAGGAGTGTACACGAACTGGAGAATGGAAGATTGCAATACAGTGATCATACACAAAGCAACGACGATGAGAACTAAGGAAGCTCTCATGATGTAGGATCTGATGGTGGATATCAGCCTTGCAGCAGTGACCACATGACAGAGTCCCGCAAACTCACACACATAGCACATTCTGCATGAGGAGAGAAAGTGAGAATGTGGAAGGGAGTCAAACTGATTCCAAATCACAAACCTTCCAGATCAAGTTATGAGACATGCCACTAGAAGACACGTGACAGTTGTCGATTTTCTTTAAAGGTAAATATTCCCAAAAATATCTTAGAAATTATCTAGATCTTAGATAAACTGTAGTAATTAGCCTAGTTATCAAAAAATACAAATGAACTACCAAAATGCTCAAAAAGAGGAGTAGAAAACAATGGGACCATCACATCAATCTTTTGATTCTTAAATCTTAGTGATATTAGGCAATATATATTATACATGTTCCATGCATAATAAATATCAAACTATGGTCTAAAATTATGAAATATGTATGTTAATCCATAATCACATTTACAATGCATCTAATGTTAGAGATTATAAGGTTGATGCACAAAGTCAAATAAAATGCTTCATCTAGCTATCTTGGTATAAAAACACTAAATAACATGTAATAAATAAGTTGACAACCATAAATGATGGAAATATCAGTATAACCTCATATTAGTACCAGGAACTTTATATGTGATCCTAATATTAGTTTGACACATGTAACTCATTTTAATATGATGTTCCTCCTCCTAATATATGGGTTTCAAACCCTAATTGGATTAATGAATGTGACATAAGGTTAATATGTGGATATAATTACATGATATAATATATTCGGATGATCTATACTGATCTGCCACATAATTCCAAAATAAGATTAGTGAGAATATGTTAAGAAGTCAAGTCGTGAAATAATGATGGGAATATCCTAATGACTAAGTAAAACTATAAAATGGACATACTAGGGTGTGGAGAATATAACCCATAACATGTATGATCTTGTCTTGATTAGGGTTTGACCAAGGACATAGATGACTCAGGAATATGTGATGATTAAGATATCTTGATCAAGGTATGCTTTACCTCTTACCTGGCCTATTATTTAGTATGATTGTATTATATGTCTACAAACTATTTGGCATATGATATTGGATGAAATAACTAATCTTGTATTCTACCTTGCTTGATTTTCTACATACATAGTTGTTAACACATGATAGATAATAAAACTTGATATCAGGAATAAGAGGCCAAAATTGAGGAATATTTTTGGGTGTCAAATCTGACATTTTGCAAGAAGAATCCTAAGTCCTATTCACATTTCTCATATTATTTAAGAAATTTGTTTTTGTAAGTAAATTGGGATAGATAGGATTATGCAAATGGGTTGCTACTTAGTCCCCAAGACAATTCAGATATGTAGGTTATGATTTTTAGGTTAGATTTCACCTTTAAGATTATCTTGTATGAGTTCAAATTGAGTTAGGGCTTAACTAAATTATCTTAAAATATCTCATTATATTACAACATTATCATCAATGTTTATCATTTAGAGTCCTAGTATACTCATATTCTTTCTCTCATAGTTATATCAAATTATCTTGCACAAAATATGTCATTTGATTTATTTAAATCATTGTCTACTCATTAATTATAGACTTATAAGATGGTACAATAGCTAATCTACTGATTAATTATTGAATTAGATGATGGTACATTATCTATCTCCACTTATCCAATTACAATTACATTATATATTAGTTAGATTATTGTCCACATGAGACATTCATTTATTTTAATTTACACCCAATTACCAATGAATACACATTTTAGTCATTACATTTATATTGGTGAATGAGGTAACATGTATTACATATGAACTCATTTACATATCAAACCATGGTTAGATTATCAGGTCCAAGTTTTGTATTTAATCTATAGGAACAAATTCTAATAAGATGATAAACTTATTTTCTCAAATTTAAGATGTTACAAACATAGTTAAACAAACTTAGCTCTAGTGCCCTATCTCTCCTTGCAGATAAGGACTAAAATAATTCTCTATACTACATCATGAGACATGCACTTATAGATCTGTTATCAAGATTATATCTAAATTAGAAAATTATAAACCTTTATTAACCTAGTGTTCCCAAAGGGTGCATCAAGCTTTCTAGCATCATTGCTGGGAGAGTGGCGCTCGACCTAGCTAGTTTGTTTTGCATTGATTTTTCATACTGCCATCAACATTTCTATCATTTATTCTTTGTGTTCTTTTTGTATTTGAGGTGGATATCTCATCTTGATTTTGAAAAATGCAATTCACAATGCACATTATAGGGAAGAGATTTCTAACCTTAATGAAGGACTCACCCCAAAATGGAGAGCCCTAGAATTCTCCATTAATGCTTCATTAAGGTTAACTATATTTCTCCTATTGCTATAAGAATTAAAGCAATGCCTAGTAAATACTTATCCATCCCTCCAACTCTTGTTCAAATGATTCCTATCTTCTATGGGTTGGATCATCACAATCCTTATAAGCATATTGATTCTGGTCTACAAACATGCTCAACTTTCCACACTCCAGCTAAAATTGATGATGCCATCCCTTTGACTATCTTCCCTTTCTCTCTAAAAGATAAAATCAAGATAAGGGTTGGTATTACCAAAAAAATGGAGATCATGAATTGAAAAGATATGTAGAGTAATTTCTTTTGTAAATTCTATTTTATTGATTGATTGACACAAATGCAGCTAGATATTGTAAATTTTAGGCCATGAGGCAGTTTCATGATAGTTGGGAGATAATCTAAAGACTATTGTGAGATTTCCCTCATCATGAAGTATGACTATGAAAACTTTTGCAATCTTTTTATTTTGGACTATCTTAGTTGAGTTAGACCATGATAGATTCATCATGTGGAGGCATGTTCATGGCAAAGCTTACTGAAGATTCTTGACCCTTGTTTGGTGGAAGAGGAAATGAAGGTTTTGCAATGTGTTGGAAATTGAAATTCCCATGCCTACATGTCATAGTCCTACCAGCCACAAGGTCACAATTATAGTTCAAGGTCTAAATATGAGTACTATCTAGGTTGAAATGTTTGATTATGTTCAAAGGAATGGGATTGGGTTGTAGCAAATACTTGAACAATTATCTATAACACTTTCTTGCTGTATGTAGGGAAGACTTCCTTCCCAAACTATAGTGAACCCAAACAATGGAAGTGGACTAATTGATGTTATTCAAAATTCTTTGGTCATTTTTTAATGCAAGTGCAACCAATGTATCAATATCAAGGCTTTCCTAAACCTCAGACAACCTCGACCCTATCAATACACCTACCAATACCAATATTCCCCTCAACCTCAATCCCAACACCAAAAACCACCTCCACCACTACAATATAAACAAGAATATCCTTCTTGTGAGAAACTGAATGCAATGACCATATTAAGGAGTACTCAAGAGTAAAATGGGCAATGATCATGTGAACCAAGGATGTTGATGAAGTGATGTTGAAGTAGGCAATTGATTATGTGGTGATTGGGACAACTAAAATTATCAAGTGATACCTCATGTCAATTTTGTGATATTGTGTCTTCCACTCTATTCAGTTTGTGAGGTCTATAATTCTTATATATCCACCATTGAAATGTGAAAGTCCTCATGTGTTTCCTTAAGGAAGTTCAACTTCTTCCATGAAAAAAAGATAAAATGGGCCTCCTCCTTTCCTATATGCATTGGATGATCCCTCACCGTTCAAGATGAAGAAAATAAAAATGTTGACATTCTTGAGATTGCTAGGAAATCATCTATCAATATCATATTTCTTGATGCAATCAAGCATATTCTAGCTTATGCCAAATTTCTTAAGGATATGCACACTTGAAACAGAAAGAAAATGGGAAGAATGACCTAAAAGGTGAAGCTTTTTGAGAAAGTGAGCTCAATTCAACATTATCTCTCCTTGAAGAGGAAGTACCCTGGAACCCCTCCTATCCCCTAGGAAATTGGTGGCCATCTCATTAACAAATGCTTTCTTGATTTGGGGTCTAGTGTGAATCTTATGCCCTATAGGTTCTATATCGAATTGAGTTTGGGAAAAGTGAATCCGAAAATTTTTAGTCTACCATTGGATGTCCAATCTGTTAAAGTTGGGGAAGAGTAGTTGATGTGTTGGTGATGATCGACATGGATACAGTAGTAGTGTTCCCAACAAATTTCATTGTTCTTGAAATTTGGTGATGATCGAAATGGATCCTACTTTTCCAAGGGGAAGAGTAGGAGGGGAATAGATCCACATAATCTTAAGGAATCTCTTCTTGGCAACAATTGATGTAGATATCCACATTCACACTAGTAGAGTGAAAGTGACCATCATGAATGTGAAGTGGAGTATAAACATCATTAATACTGGAACAAGACAAGAGGAAGAGAAGGCCAAAAGATAAAGATGACTGTTTTGAGGACCCACAAGATGAATGGAATGAGGAACAACTTGTTGGGAAATATGGGCAGAAAGTAGGCAGCGGAAACAAATTATCTATCCATATTCCCCAGAAGAACAAGATTGTGTCAATAACTATGTAATGGAAATGATGGTTTAATGAGTCCATACCTGGTCCCAAAGCAAGTCCAGTGAGTATAACTCATTGTAGTAGTCGTGCACTCATAGTTGAATTGGGACTCGTCTGTAGCAGCTCTTGGTCTCCACCACAGACAACAGACTCAAACCGCATCAACAACAACTCCTCCACAAACCATAGGCTGACATCGTTCTCCTAGCGGGAAAAGTATCAATGCCTCTAAAGAAGTTCACACAGACCGTTGAGAACTCTTGTTGTTTTACTAGAATAGACAAGAAGGAGTTGTCCCCTTCAACTGGCATACTAGTCACCAATTTTCTCTCCCACAATTGTTCTCTCCCTCACTGTCCCTCCATAGTCAGACAAGACTTGCTTTGACTCTCTTGGTTACCACAACTAGAGAGGACAAACAATTGTATGAGCAATTGATTCTCAATTGTGTGTGTTGGGAATCCCCCACTACCCTTCTATTTATAGGAGGGGTTAGGGTCTAGGTTCCCAGTCTGTGTGAGAGTACAAGGGTCCAAAATTTCCATGAATTTTGCTGCCTGTGATAGGTGAACCGGTCGGCTGGCACAGTGAGCCAATCGGTTCACTTGGTGAGCTAGTCGTTTCACATATTTCCCAATCACAAATTGAATTCACAATTAAATTCCAATTAAAGGCCAACATTAATACCTTATACCCATAAAATTGAACAAGTGAAACAATCAACTTTTCTCATGAATAGGGAAAATCACCAGAAGCTTCGATTGACATAATCGAGCTAATTAGTTCACTAGGTGAACCGGTCTTCTCACCAACCTGAGCTGATCAATTCACCTAGTGAGCCGATCAGTTAGTGTCCTGACTCATGCAGAATTCAACCAATTCATTTTCCAATCAACCCAACACCCTAACCAGTTAGTCCTCCAAATCGAGTCACTTAATTGGTTGTTTAATTGAATACCTAAACATATTTAGTATTCAACTTAAACATCATTCAATAAAATCCTCTTCTAGGTGAATTCCTATGTGTGTGACCCTATAGGTCCCATATCACGTTGGCAATGAATGTCCATAACTAGTTTATAACATCACAAGCAAAGAGTGATGCATAGTCACACATCAGTGCTACCCAAGTGAATGGAAAGTTGGAGAATAACTTCAACCTACAATTTACATAAGGTGTTACAATGATTGTATAATTCCTTTACTTTGATATCCAAAATGAACTCGAGGCATGGAATTGTCATCCTCTCAATGTTCAATCTAAGGAATTGTCATCCTCTCAATGTTCAATCTATGTTCCTTGAATCTAGAGCAGACAGTCTGAGATATATTTGACCTCAATATCATATATGGATTCACATGTGCATGCACATGTGTTTCTCAGTCTTGCTTATCAAGTGTCCATGATATCAAACTCCTGTAGAAGAGACAAATCCCATATACATCACTCATAGTCAATCCCCTCATGTTACAATGCATCTGATCATCACCTTTATGGAAACCCTTATTCAAGATCACATTGGATGATGTCAAAGTACACCGAACGACATGTGATGAGTGTAGTGACTTAAGGTCTAAGAACCACAATCACCACCTTCACTACAAGAGATGACTATGACCACCAATTATGATTTCCATGTGTCACTCTCACGGAGGGTATGTCAGATACATTATTCTTTATCAAATATCTATGTGTTTGGTTTGATATCACATATCACGCCTCATGAGATGCTATTATCAACCAACACACACTCCAGTCTTATGTGTTACTACTGTCTATCTGCCTTCCACAATAACAACCAACTAGGGACATAATAAGATTGTACATACTCTTAACATCCTTATGACTCATTGTTCAAGTCACATACTTGAAGACATACATCATTGAATATTTCCATTCTTTATACATTCATTTTGTTTTCTCATTATCTTATAACTTAGTGAAATAGAATGAATTGGAAGCTTGCCTTCACAATTATTAATCAAATCCTTTATGTAATATTTCATGTTAATTATCATATGTTTTTCTCTCTGGGAAAACTATACTAATAAACTCCCACTTGCCTTAGATACAATCACCCATGAATCTCGTTCTAAATTATTTCAACATGTCCAACATGTTTCTGCTACGCAAGTGCTAATCCAGCGGGTTAGCAATACTTTGCTTTAGTTTGTATATTTCATGTTCTTAATCTCTTTGCTATATGATTTTTGGTATGAGATAGAACTTTTGTAATATGGTATTTGATATTCCTTGCCTAACCATTAGCTCTGCTATTGTAACAATATTTCTACTATATCATTAGTGGTTAACATCCTTAAGTTTATCCATATGAACTTCTAGATCCATATAATATCCATTCCAGTGTTCATAACACTAGGATACTGTTACACCCACATCCCACAATTACCATTAATCATGAGATTAGGGCATAAGTTTGAGGATTTTACTTAATACAGAGTTCACTCCCAACTTTTCCCTTTATCTCAAACCCTTTTTTGCATTCAATCACTTAAACAAACTTTACAAGGGAATTAAACCTCGATTACTCTAATATGATATCAACATTAAAGATACATATCTAAACATTCATTCTATTTCTCACAATTCTATATACATATGACATGAAAATCATATACATTCTCTCTTATTAAGGAAACAAGGATAAACACATCATTTACAACCCTCTCACTTTTATACAAGGACCTAGAGTGATAGGGACCAACTAAACTTAACTAATCCCATACTTAACTCATGTGCATGTTTACTCGATGCATTGACATCTTCAGTCCATGAGTTATCCCTAAAAATTGTGAGTAGAGCGGCGAGCCTACCCGCTCAGTGAATGAGTACTTCAAAGAAATAGTCTAAAGCAATGATAGAAATACAAATATACTTTTGAGAAACTGATATCAATTATAACAACAATAAGCTTTAAAGAGACTAATCATTCACAAACATAAATATGGCATAATACTCTAGACATCTACAAGAGTGAATCAATATATGAACATGCTTGATTAACCACAAAGAAAACTAATAATCCTAAAACATACAAAGAATAATTGAATAACTACACACACTTGGTTAACCTCTCATTCATCTTATTACACATCAGTAGTAATATACAAATACCTAAACATTTTTCTCATTATTCTCTTTGAAATCTTTCATTAACTTTGATTTAACCTGACTACTAAACTGACTACTACTATGTTGGCCAACTAAACATAACCAACTAATTTGACTATTGTACTCTTTATCTGAACTCAATTGAACTCAATTAACTTTTCATTTACTTTTCCCCTTAACTCACTTGGATTGTACCATCTAAGCAAAATCCACTACTGCATGACTTACCATACAAATCTTAAGGTAAACTTGGGACCTTAAGAATACTATAACTACCTCAGTCTGTAGCGAGGTTGCCACGTCTGGCCTAACGGTGGCTAAACAACATTCATGAATTGTGGCCCCTTATCCTGGGTACTTAGGAGAGGTTCCTCTAGACTAAAAAGCCTCTATCTCACATAATCCTCAAGGGTTGACATGTAATACAAAGTAACTTCCAGAAGGAGTAGGTCCACAAGGGCTGTATACTTCAATTGGTGGGTACCACTAGACCCCTGCTACTAAAATAGTACCACTAGGATTTCTAGTTATTGTTGGGTACTATGATACTCAACTAAAGTACCACTGATATCCAATCAGTTGATGCTAGATACTCAGTTCCGGGCTACTTCTTCCTATATCTGATAGTCCATAGCATGTTTAACCCATCCCGGTACAAACCTCCAGGGAGGGTTCTATAGTGTTCAAGGCATCTACTATTACCATTGTAGTTTTACTGACTTCTTGAGCTATTAGACTGATTCACTGATGATAATTAGTTAAATGCATAGAATATTGGTTACCCTTATATTAGGGTTTCTCATTTCTTAGATGCTTAACATAGTGATTACCCTTCTCTTAGGGTTTCTCATTTCTCATGCACATAGAAGAATTCTCATATGTTCAAACAGATATCATGTCTAATGATATAAACATTTACATTCAACATTTCTCGTATTCATGCATGGCATCAATGACATCCCTATCTAGGGAAATGCCTTTTCTATTTTCTTAAATTACCATAACAACTTATGTATTTCATGTCAATTAACTCAACTAGATATTTTTGCATCACAAATCAAAATGTGTATGCATATAAAATGATATTCAGCTAGAAACTCAAATTATCACATAACTCATTTCAATCAATCATGCATATGAAATCGTGGTATGAATTTAACTAGGGTTTCCAAGCTATTCATTAAAAATCATGCATAAAGAATAACCTTAAATAAATGAATTTATAACAAGAATCACATCAGTTGAATTCATGAATCTATTCACAAACTTCCAACTTTCCATTCATTTAGGGTTTCATCCTCTTTACTGATATACCAAGAAAACATTGATATCGTCAAATGAAATACAAGATCTTATCTGACATATATGTACTATGCATTCAGATAAAACAATCATTTGCAACTAAGGGGATTTAACTAGACAAACTTCTTTATCCAATTATACAACAATTTTAGTCTTAGCCGAAAACCCTAGATTTCACTATTTTCATATAAACTCTGGAATTACTTTAGGAATTCTCATTTAGATAATCTGCATGCATTTCAAATATGATTTATCAGCTAGAATCCATCACAATAGAGAAATAATCTATTTTATATCATCTTACTGAAGCTACATCAAATGGGTAGTTTAGGGTTTGTAGTCGCATACAAAACAAGTAAAGATTATTGATAATTTAACCTATTTTCATGCAATCTACTATTTAAAGGAAGTACCCACTCACCCTAAGGTGTGAAAACACCTTAAAATATAGCCCATATCTGAAAATCTCAAATCCATATCAAAACCCTAGCAAATCACCGGTTTCTTCTTCCTTTCAACCTGGAAACCCTAGAAATGGGGGATTATGAAGAAAGAGTGAGAAAAGGGGAATATTTGATACCATTTAAAATCAAATCAAAGGAGGGACGGAATCTTGACATGTGACATAAGATTCACCATGAAATACTACGCGAAGAACCTAAACTTACTTGATTTCATCATTTCCAGGATAGAGAAACCCTAGATCAACAATTCCACCACTTTCATCTCTCAAACCCTAATCTCCCTCTCTACGATTTTATTTCTCTGGAATGGATCATGAAATACGAGATATGATTGGGAGCTAGATTTCTCATATAGAGAAATTGAGGTACTTGGGTAATTTACATATTGACCTCTCACTATACTTTTTCTTTTTTCAGTAGAGTTTTCTGTTATAAAAAAGTGACTGTAATTCATTTATTGTATAGGTCAAAAATCATCCAAAAATTATAAAATTTATTATGATGTCTAAAATGTAATTTTAGATATCCAAGATAAATTTCAGATCATTAGGAGATACCAATAAATAATTAAAAATAAAAAACTTCACTTCTAAACAACACCTTGTCAACATTTTGGTCAAAGTATAGTTCGACCGAGAACCACATTCAAAGAACATCCAAATATTTTGAATTTTTTTTCAAGAATGAATGATTGATTTATACATATCATATCCAAAATTTAATTAAATATAAAATAATTAAAAAATATTAAAATCATTTACCACAATGTTATCCTGATCAAATTTCATATTCATGTACTATCAAAACCCTAATTTTTATTGATTAGTGTTTACATTTCTCAAACCCTAATTCTTGAAAATAAAATCATAATTAGAGTTTTTTATTAGGTTTTAAACATAACAATTGAGCTACTATCATGAATCAAGTCCAAACAATGTTCAATCTAATCAAGCATGTAATCGTTCAAGTATACCCTAATTTACCAATTATGCACAAATGTGGTCATAACAGATTCCCAGCTTATATTATAGAATAGGATTAATGGTCTGTAGTTTGGAACCTTTTTAACTAACAACACTTTTCCTTAAAATTAAATACATTTGATATTGCGATCACTCTCTATCATTTTGGAAGCTTGCATCATCATAACCCTTTACACCCAACTCTTCCTTGTTGTTTTAATCTAGCAACACATCCCTGGTGCTTCTCAAGTACTAATAGATTTATTCAATGACATTCTAATGAACCTAATTGGAAACTAATATCATGGTGTCATGTCCAATACATACAATACTATGGGATAAGTACATTAAGTAGCATACATGATAGATCCAAGTTCATATGGCATCTCACTCATGGTTTTCCATTCTTCATAAGAATCAGAAGATAGGGTTCATGAGAGACTAATCCCATGTAACATGGACATATTATCTCTCACATAATCCTTTATGATGAACTCTTTCAGCATATTGCTATTGTATGTTCTCATTTTAGGTTATGAAACTATCAAGAACTATCTTATAGACCTTGATCCTCATCACATAGGATGTTTCACCTAATCCTTTATTGTTGAAGGTGTTTGGCATGCTAGGTCTCAATACTTACATTATTGAGACATTATTCCCATCAATATGTGCAATATTCATTTATTCTCCCACTAAATGGTTTGTAATCACATATTCTATCTTTTATCTTATCTCAAGTCAAACTCTTTGACTATCTTGTCAAGTCAAAGATCCCATTTCTGAGATGCTTGTTTTAATCTCCATATTTAACTTTGTAGCTTATAGACTTTATTTGCATTAATGAAGTTATAAAAAACCTTTAGGTTGTTTCACATACACATCCTCTCAAATATCCCTTTGAGGAATCTGATTTTAATCTTCATATGCCAAATCTCATAGTCTATACTAGTTGCAACAATAAGCATGACAATTGGTAAATGAATTTCTTCATGTCCAATGATTTGAAGACCTTTGCAACCAATCTGTCCTTTTAGGTTATCCATGTTGGTCTTTGCAATGCAAAGCCAACTGCATCCTTTGGGTTTTACCCCTTTAGGTGGTATTAGTAAGGTCATATCTTGTTAGCGTACATGGACTTCCCGATGGCTTTTCAAGTCATTACTTAGATTCTGATTCTCAATACCTTCTAGTAGATTTTTTGGCTCATGACCAACCTATCTGAGTTCTTGGATTCACAATATCTCAATCTCAGATGTATTCTATTAGAATTATGAGGTTCCATGTTACATGACGAACTTGGGATTCCACAACAAATTGTGATTCTCACTTATTGTTATTGTACCTCCTTGTTGACCTCGAACATTTTGAGTTCTACTTTTACTCCCACTGATTCTTTTGTATCTTAGTTATCCTAGAAACAAAAGACTTTTGTTGTTGGAATGAGATTAATAGTAGTGTTCAACAATTATGGTTTGTGGATACACTTTTCAAGAAACTGCTTTCTTTATACAAGTTTCAATCCTTAAGACATATCGGGACATTCCCATATCATATCTCATATGATGTCCTTTAAACCATATAATACGGTACATTGTTTTAGTGTAAAGTATGTATCTTTGAGGAGATCAGAAGATTAGATTAAATGATAATCACATCATGGGGATGTAATTCCTTCTTTATGACACATCATTAGGTTCAGATGGATTTGAATTGTGATACACTATCACAGTCTATCCATAAGGTTCTCAAACTAATAATGTAAAGTATTTCAACATTTGATCACATCAAAGTTTCTTAATAATTTTATCAAGTTATACTTCACTTATAATCTCCTTGAACACTTCAAGAGATTCATGGACGTATTTCACCAAATACAAACATTGTATTAACTGAGATCACTAGTAAGAACAATGAAGTACTTGTAACTTTCTCTAGCATATATTCTACAAGTCGATATACATAATATGTATCAATCCTATTATAATGTATATCCTCCCACTAAATTTAGTGAAGGATGTTTTATCATGTTGTGCATAAGTAAGACTTGCATGTCTCTTATCGGTTCATTAACCAAAGAGTCTAGATAATCATCAACATGAATTCTAGATATGTACTTCATACATATGTGCTCTAGATGACAATGCTACATATTGTTTGAGTTATCATTTATAATCTTATAGTATTTACATTATAAACATTCGTATTTAGATCCTTTGATATAAAGTTCACTAGATGTTTAGGGAATTTCAATACAAGATCACATCTTTGATATAGAAGCATTAACAACTCTTTATATATTATCATCCTTATCATACAAGATGTATAAAGTAAAATGTTTCTATTTTGGCATAATGAAATAGCAGTTCAACTAACTCTACTACATGCCCATTGGGATAAGATAAATTCTAAATGTAGACTGAAGTTATAGCAAGTCTTTCTCTGCATAGTCCACTCTTATCTTTCTTAAAGGCTTTACTTCTTACCAGATCCTACACATCAACGTATGTCAGATCTACATCTAGTATCACATACCAAGATAAAGAAGTAATCAAATTTATCTTATAACATATATACCTGAATTAGAGGCCTCAAACCCTTCCTTATTCTTCTTTAATTCCTCTAGATAGGGAGGGAAATTCCTTTCCCAATGGCTAGACTAGTGATGATGGTGACGATCACCTCTTTTCTTTACTCTCCCTTTGCCTTGACATATGAAGATTTGGCTTCTAGCCAACTTTAGAACTCTTCTTAGATTTTCCTTTGCCTTTAAAATTTCCCTTTGTCCTTTTGATCATCACCACAGACTTGGGCTTGTATTTGTTCATTTGTGCCTCATATGTTCTCAACATGCCCAATAACTCTATCAATGACTTTTCAAAGTCATTCATGTTGTAGTTCGTGAAAAACTGACTGTGTGATTCTGACATAGATTATAGAATCACATCAGTGGCCAACTCTTAACCCAAGGGGAATCCCGGTCTAGCTAGGTTCTCCGCATACCCAATGAGTTTGAGTACATGAGGACGTACCAGATCTCCTTCTGCCATGCTACATTTGAATAGTGCCTTAGAGACATCAAATATCTCCTATCTTGCTTGATCTTAGAACATGCTCTTGAGATGTGTGACCATCTCAATAACATCCATGTTCTCATGATTCCTCTACAACTCATAGTTCATGAGCATAGCATCAGATACCTGACATCCACGACATCTTCAATATGCTTCTTGTAAGTATCCCTATCAGCCTTAGGTGCATTAGGAAGGGGTTCATCTTGCTCTAGCGTCTCCAAGAATAGAGCTTGCACTCCTGTGTGAGAATGATTCTCAACATCCTAAACCAATTGAATAATTTATTCCCATTTAACTTGTCCTTCTCAAGGACTGATCACAGAGAAAAGTGGTTGTTGTTTGTTTCCATTTGATTCTACAAAATATATTTGTAATTTGGTTAAAAACTCATTTTTGATTGATTTGATTTGATTAAAATTGACGATGTTAATTAGGTATGTAATTAGATATCACTCTCACTATTTATTTAAATTTATAGCCCTCACATATCTATTCATAAGATTGCAATGTACAATCTTCTGGTGAGCCAAGATCCAAAATAATTCAACTACTACCCGACCATAGTCAACCATCAAGGTAGACAATGTTTGTCAATTACACCTTATAGAATTCTTGGATAGATGACATGCAAAACTCTTTGCCATAATCATTTGCATGCCTCTGGTGCTCAATCACATTAAGGTCACATAGTTAAGCCAGACCCAAAAGGCAACACAATAATAAATTGCCCTTCTTGGCAGGCCCACACTATTACCATAACACTCCAACAAGATAGACAACACACCACCCTTGGGGTTCTAATGCTTAGTCGATCAAACTTTTCATGTGTTTTGCCAATGGAAAGCATCTAAGACTTAATATTTTATTTGAGTGAGTTTGTATTTATATAAATACATATACTTTATCCAATCACCACACATATATCATGTGTATGATATACATGATATATCCCACAATGTAAACATGTAATATAAAACAAAAAGTGATGGTCATGGTCATACTACTGTAATTCCTTGGATCCACAAGGAATTACTACCACCTAGGTCTACATCACATCACATGCATGAACCATTGTTGGTGCAGATATGTGCTTGCCAATCTTAGTTGATTGCTTTAGCTCTTGAACCGGTTGTCTCACCTCTTAGCCGATCGGTTGGTCTCCTAAAACAATCAGTTGTTCTCCTATCTAAATGGTGTCTGGACACCTCCATACGGTTGGTTGGACCCACCAACTGATGAGTTTACTCCTAATGCGATCTTACCTTCTCTGTCCTTCATCCGGTCGAGCCGTGATGTGAAGTGGTCGGCCCATTTTATGCTGATCATCATCTTCGTCATTGCAACAAAAGAAAATATCCTATTGCTATTAAACTTATTACATGGTAAAGAGAAACCATGAGTTACATTTGAGGATGGGGGGAAGGTAGAAAAAATAATACTTTTACATTGGGAAGAAGAAGGTAGAGGCTCGGTATGCAAACTAAGATATAATAGGTAATAAATATACAACCACCATGCACAAATAATTAGGTTATTGGCCATAACTATGCTAAACATCCACCATCAAAACTCACTTTTAGGGAGACACATGTAAATTGCATATATATATATATATATATATATATATAAGTTTGGGATTATATGTGGTCTTTGGTCAGATGTACACTATCAAATTCAGTATTCACATTGTATGCAATAAACAAACAATAGAAAACTAAAAACTCGATCATATCGATTATATGAAAACATAGTAAATTGACGTGGCTCTGATATCACTGTTGGGAAAAATGGGCACAAGTAGGCAGTGGAAATAAAAAAATTATATATCCATATTCCCTAGAACAACAAGATCGCATCAACAACTATGTAATAGAAAGGATGGTTTAACGAGGTCATACCTGGTCCTGGAGTATGCCCAAAAACTATAACTCGCCACAGTAGTTGTGCACTCCTAGTTGCACTGAGACTTTTCTGCAACTACTCCTGGTCTCCACCATGGACAGCATACTCAGACGGTGTCAGCAGAAGCTCCTTCACAAACCGTAGGCATATGTTGCCCTCCTAGAGGGAAAAGTATCCATGCCTCTAGATAAGTCCACACGGAGTACCTAGAACTCTTGTCATTTTACTAGAGCAGACAAGAAGGAGTTGTCCCCTTCTGTTGCCGTACTAGTCACCAACTCGCTCTCCTACAATTGTTCTCAATTGTTGTCTCTCTCGCTATCCCTCCCTAGTCAGGTAGAACTTGCTTGGGCTCTCTTAGTTACCACAACCAGAGAGGACAACAATTGTTAGAGCAACAAATTCTTAATTGTGTGTGTTGGGAAGCCCCCAGTACCCCTCTATTAATAGGAGGGGCTAGGGTATGGGTTCCCAATTTGTGTGGGAGTAGAAGGGTCTGGAATTTCCATGAATTGTGCAACCTATATAGGTGAACTAGTTGGCTGAGACAGTGATCTAATTGGTTCACTCAGTGAGCCGATCATTTCACATGTTTCCAAATTGCAATTTGTATTCACAATTTGTTTCCAATTAATTTCCAACATTAATTCCTTGTACCAATCAAATTGAACAAGTGAAACAATCAAATTTTCTCATGAATCAAGAAAATTACCAGAATCTTCAGTTGGTATGACCGAGCTGATTGGTTTACTTGGTGAACCATTCGTCTCACCAACCTGAGCTAATTGGGTCACCTAATGAGCCGATCATTTGGTGTCCTGTCTTATGCATAATTCAGCCAATTCAATTTCCAATCAATCTGACACTGTAACCGGTCTTTCCAACACTTGAACTTGATGATTCTGAGTCCTATAAGTTAATTGGTTGTTTAATTGAATACTAAACATCTTTAGTAATCAAATTAAACATCATTCATGAATAAACTCCTCTTTTAGGTGAATTCCTATGTGTGTGACCCTATAGGTCCCATATCGCGTTGGCAGTGAATGTCCATAACTTGTTTATATCATCACAAGCAAAGAGCAGTGCCTAGTCACACATTAGTGCTACCCAAGTGAATGGAAAGTTTGGGAAAAACTTCAACCTACAATCTGTGTAAGGTGTTATAATGATTGTATAATTCTTTTACTATGATATCTAGAATGAACTCAAAGCATTGAATTGTCATCCTCTTGATGTTTACTCCATGCTCCTTGAACCTAGAGCAAACAATCTGAGATATATGTGACCTCAATATAATATATTGATTTGCATGTGCATGCACATGTGTTTATCGGTCTTTCTTATCAAGTGTCCATGTTATCTAGTTCCAATCAGAGGGACAAATCCCATCTACATCACTCAAAGTCAATCCCCATGTGTCATAGCACATTTGATCATCACCTTTATGGCAACCCTTATTCATGATCATGTTGGATGATGTCAAAGTACACCAAACGACATGTAATGAGTATAGGGACTTCAGGTCTAGAAACCATAATCACCACCTTTACTATGAGAGATGACTATGACCACCAATTATGGTTTCCATGTGTCACTCTCAAGGTGGGTCTATCTGATACATTGTTCTCTACAAGTATGTATGTGTTTGGTTTCATATAACATATCATAATTCATGAGATTCTATCATCAACCAACACACACTCTAGTCTTATTTGTTACTACTATCTATCTGCCTTCCACAATAACAACCGACTAGGGACATAATAAAAATGTACTTACTCTTAACATCTGTATGATCCCATTGTTCAAGTCACACACTTGAAGACATACATCATTGAGTATTGCCATTCTTTAGACATTCATTATGTTTCCTCATTATCTCATAACTGAGTGAACTAGAATGAATAGGAAGGTTGCCTTTATTATTAATAATCAAATCCTATATGTAATATGGTATGTCAATAATCATATGATTGGCTCTCTAGGCATACCATACCAACACAACTGCTGAAGGCAAATAAGCATGCCCTTTACTTCAAGAAAGTGGCTATGAATATTCCAAATGATCAAGAAGTACGGAACTCCATGCTTGGCTGAAGGCAATAAATTTAACACTTGTGGGAGGAAACACACATAAATTTATGGAGTTTTTATCTCAAACCTTGCTTTTCTATTACACTTCTATTTTCATACTTCCAGAAACACGCACACATAAATATTACACTTGATTTTTATGTTGTTACTAATTCTTCTAAGAACATGAACTTATGTTGAAGTTGATCCAAGGAGTGGGTAACTCATGAGAATGTTATAGATAATAAGAAGAAAGTTGAACTAAATTAAAGGTATATATCAAATCACCCACTGTAGTTGTTTTCTTCACAATGAACCTGGTGAAAGCTAACTTGTGTTGGCATGTATGCCCAGAGAGCCATTCATATGATGATTGTAATGTGGTATCATGTACATGATTTGATTAATAATAAAGGCAATGTTTGTTTATATGTTTGTTCAATTATGAGATGATGATATTGTTGGAAAATATGGTAAAAGAGTATCACAGTGGAAGCAAAAATGTATCTATCTATATTCCCATAACAACAAGATCACGTCAACCACTGTAAAACATGAAGGATGGTATAGCAAGTTATACCTAGTCCTCGAGAAAGTCTAGCATCAACAACTCACTTCAATGCAACTGTCAACTTGTTGCTCTTGGATGGTGGTTGTGCAGCTCTTGGTCTTCACCACGAACAACAAATAGAATAACTTCTACAGTGAGTCTTGTGGTCTCACCATAGACTGCAAGTTGAATTTTCTCTCCTGGCAACAACCAAAGGACTCCTGCCTCTAGAGTAGTCAACACAGACCAACTAGAACTCATGTCATTCAACTAGAAAGGACATGAAGGAGTTGTCCCTCTCATTGGTGTCCTAGTCACCAACTTGCTCTCTCACAACAATGATCCTCAGTTGTTCTCTCCCGTAGCTATCCGTCCCTTTTTGGGTAGGACTTGATTGGGATCTCTCGGTTACCACAACTAGAGAGGGAAACAGTTGTCAGAGTAACTGATTCTCAATTGATGTAGTTGTGTTCTGGGAAGCCCCTAGTACCCCTCTATTTATAGACTGGGTTTGGGACAAGGTTCCCAATCTGTTCAGGATCTATGCGAGCATGGAAGAGACTGAAAGTTCTTGAATTTTCATAACCTTCAAGACACAAAATGCTGGTCTAGAAGTCCAGACGATCGACTGTCATTGCGAGACGGTCCGCAAACAGTTTCCCAATTAGATATCAAATTGGAAAAATCATTTCCCATTAATATCAAATATTAATTCTTGCACCACAAGTAATGTGTAATTGAAACAAGTTCAAGAAATTTCCAGAACATTCATTCATCCCCAATCGATCCATCTCACACATGTCAGATGCCCATCTCGTGCACCCAGATGGCCGTCTGCTGAGTCGAGCCGAACCAATTGGTTGAACCAGTTGGTTCACAGGGAAAAACATAGCCAAATCAATTTCTCATCAGTCTGCTGTCCCAAATGACTGTCTCAATCCTTGAGCCGGTCATGTGGTACCCCAAACAGTTGTTTGGAAGTACAAACATCACACTCAACTGAATTGTTGCATGAATTGATTACCTAGACACTTTAGTAATCAATCCAATCATCATTCATGGTCAAACTTCTCTTCTAGATGAGTTCCTTTATGTGTGGCCCTATAGGTCCCATAACACATTGGAAGTGAATGCCCATAACTAGCTTATAACATCACAAACAAGGAGTGGTGCCGAGTCTCACATCAGTGCTACCCAAGTGAATGTAAAGTTGGAGAACAACTTCAACCTACAATCTATGTAAGGTGTTGAAGTGATGATATAATTTCTTTGTTACTGATACGGATGAACTCAAGGCATAGATGGTCATCCTCTCAATGTTCAATTTATGTTCCATGAACCAAGAGCAGAATGTCTGAGATAATGTGACCTCAATATCATATATTGATTCTCATGTGCATGCACATGCATTTCTAAGTCTTGCTTATCAAGTGAACAAGACATCTTACTCCAGTAAGAGGGAGAAATCCCATATCTATCACTCACAGTTTATCCCAATGCGTCAAAGTCACCCTATCGTCACCTTCATAACACCCCATGTTTCAGGACTACGTTTGATGATGTCAAAGCATACCCAATGATATGTGATGAGTGGAGTGATTTTAGGTCTAAGAATCACAATCACAACCTTCACTATGAGAGATGACTATGACCACCAATGGTCATTTCCATGTGTCACTCTCAAGGTGTGTCTGTTCGATACACTATTCCCTAACATGTATCTATGTGTTTGGTTTGATATTTCCATATCATGACTAGTGAGATTCTATCATCAACCAACCCACACTCTAGTCTTATGCATTACTAGTGTCTATCTACCTTCCACAGTAACAACTGACTGGGGACATAATAAGAATGTACACACTCTTAACATTTGCATTATCTCATCCTCCAAGTCATGTACTTAAAAATATATATCATTGAGTATTTTTATTCTTTAGACATTCATAATATTTCCTTATTATCTCATAACTGAGTGAAACATAATGAATTGGAAGCTTGCCTTTATTAGTATTAATCAAATCCTTTTTGGTATATTCCATGTCAATCATCACATGATTTGCTCTATGGGCATACCTTACCAACAAACTCCCACTTGCACTTAGAGCCAATCACCCATGAATCATATTCTTAGTGATCTAAACATGTCCACAATGTTTCTACTGCACATGTGCTTATCCAATGGGTTAGAAACACTTTGCTTATAGTTGGTATATTACACATTTTCCTATCTCTTCATTGTATGATTTTCCATATGAGACAAAATTGCCATAATATAGTATCTGATATTCCTTGCCTAACAATTAGCTCCATTATTGTCATAGTATTACTACTGAGTATCCATATAGTATCACTCTGTGTTCATAACACAAGTATACCCGACTTCTACTATAGAATAGAATCAATGGCTATTAGTTCGGAACCTTTCCAACTAATCAAATCTTCTCCTTTTAAATCAAATGTATATTTTATTATGATCACTTTTGTCATTATGGAAGCTTGCATCGATGTAACTCTTTACATCCAACTCTTCCTTTATTGCTATCCTGATTGACTAGTAATCTATCCCTAGATACTTCTCAAGTACTAATGGATATCTTTAATGACTATCCAATATCCCTTATTAAAATTTATATCATCTTGTCATGTCCAATACATACAATATTTATATGGGATAAGTTCATTTATATCATCCATGATAGATCCATTGCAATGACCTATGGTATCTTGATCATGTCATTCCCATCCTTCATTAGAATTGGAATATATGGTTCATGAGAGACTAATCTGGATTATCCCTTATTGAATCCATTTGTGTTGAACTCTTTCAACACATTTCTATTGTATGTGCTCAAACTTCCATTAGAAACAATCAAGAACTATCTCATAGGCCTCGATCCTTATCTCATAAGATGTTTTCCCTTATCCTTCATTGTTGAAGGTGTTTTTATGTCAGCTCTCAATATTCACAATATTGAGATATTATTCCTCATCATATGTGGAATATTCATATATTCTCCCACTAAATGTTTTGTAATCAAATATTTCATCTTTTATCTTGATTCAAGTCAAACTCTTTCACTATATTGTCAATTCAAAAGATCCCATCTCTAAGATGCTTGTTTCAATCCCAGATTGAACTTTGTAGTTTATAGACTTTATTTGCATTCATGAATTTATAAAACCTTTTAGGTTGTGTCACATACACATCCTCTTATGTATTCCCTTGATGAATCTGGTTTCTATCTTCGTATGATAAATTTCATAGTCTATTATAACTACAACAACAAGCATGATAATTGGTAAAGGAATTTCTATCAACTAGAACTGATTTGAAAAATCCTTTTCAACCAATTTGTCCTTTTATGTTATCCATGTAGGTCTTTGATACAAGACCCTATTGGAACCTTTTAGGTATTACTCCTTTGGGTGGCTCTATCAAGGTCCTACCTTGTTAGCTTACATGGATTCCATATTACTCAAAAATAGCTACTAGTTGACTAGTTGGCTCCTCCTATTATGATCGACCCATATGAATTATTGGATCCAAAATCTTGCAATATCTGATGTGTTCTACTAGAACTATTTTATTCTGTGTTATATGATGAACCTGAGATTCACAACAACTTTTGATTCTCACGATTCTCATTGTATCCTTTGAACATTTTGAGTTTTAGTTTTACTACCACTGAGTCTCTAGGAACTCAGTTATCCTTTCAATAAAACAATTTTTGTTATTGGATTGGGATTAGTAGTAAAATTCAACAGTCATGGTTTATTGATAAACCTTTTTCAAGAAACTACTTTCTCAATGTAGGTTTCAATTCCTTAGACGTATTGGGACATTCCCAAATCATATCATATATGATGTCTTTATAAACCATTCATATGATACATTATTATGTGATAGATATATATTTATGAGGGTATAAGAAGATAAGATTTAATTTATAATTATATCATGACTCATCATGGTATAATTCCTTCATTCTGACACATCATCATGTTCAAATATGACTTGTGATACATTATTACAGTTCTTTCCTGAAGGTTCTCAAGACTTTGATGTAAAGTATTTCAATATTTGATCTCATCAAAGTTGTTTAATACTTTTATCAAATTCATACTTCATTTATAATCTCCTTGAACACTTCAAGAGATTAATGGTTTTAATTTACTTGGTACATATAATCATATTACTAGTAAATAAAATGAGGTATAAATAATTATCTATAGCATTCATTCCATAATATCTTCATACATTACATGAATGAGGTCTAATGGAAGGATTATCCTCCCACTACAACTAGTGAAGGATGACATGTCACCTTGTTCATAAATAAGTTTTTGAATGTTTACTTAGGTTCAATAACCAAGGAAATCTAGATTAACATCAACATGTGTTCTAGACATGCATCTCATATATATACATGCAAGATGACTAATTCTAATGATGATCGTGAGTTATCAATTATATTCCTTTGGTATTAACATTGTAAACATTCATCTTTTATCTTGATTCAAAGAGCATTAGTGTTTAGGCGTTGCCATGCAAGATCATATCTTTTGAAATAAAAACATTAATATCTCACTTTATTGATTAATCATCCTTGTCATAGAAGATTCTTTAAAGTAAATGTTTCCATTTGATGGCATAATGAAATAATAGTTCGATTAACTCTATTACATGCCCATTGGGCTAAGATAAATTTAAATGTAGACTAAAGCTTCTGCAACTCTTACTCCTCCTTGTCCATCTTATTCCTTCCATGAAGGCTTTTACTTATTGTCAGATCCTACACATCAATATGTCAGATCTCGATTTGGTATCACATAACAAAATGAAGAAGTAATCACATTTATCTTATGATTTTTATACCTAAAGTGGAGGCTTCAGTGCCTTCCATCTTCTTCTTTAGTCCTCTAACTAGATTGGAAAATTTCTTTTCCAATGTCCAGGCTGGTGACAATCACCTTTTATTTTATTCACTCCACCTTTTGCTTTGAGATATGAAGACTTAGACTTTTGGATATCTTTAGAACCTTTCTTAGCTTTTCCTTTGCCTTTAGACTTCCACTTTGTTTTGCTGATCATCATCATAGACTTGGGCTTGTCTTTCTTTACTTGTGTCTCAACTATTCTCAACATACCCAACAACTCTGTCAACATTTTCTCGAAGTCATTCATGTTGTAGTTCATGACACACTGACTGTAAGATTTTGGCGGAGACCGCATAAATATCACATCAGTGGCTAACTCTTGATCCATTGGGAATCCCACTCTAGCTATGTTCTCCACATACCCAATTAGCTTGAGAACATGAGGACCTACAGAATCTCCTTCTACAATGTTACATTTGAATAGTTCCTTGGAGACATCAATTCTCTCTTATATTGCCTGGTCGTGGTACATGTTCTTAAGATGTGTGACCATCTCAATCAAATCCATGTTCTCATGTTTCCATTGCAACTCATAGTTCATGGAGCATCACATCAAACACTTGACATCCACGACATCTTGAGTATGCTTCTTATAAGCATTCTTTCCAGCCCTTGGTGCATTTTGAGGTGGTTCCTCTAGTTTTGGCATCTCCAGGACATAGAGCTTTTGCTCTTGTGTGAGGACAATTCTCAGTGTCCTAAACCAGTTGTGGAAGTTGTTCCCATTAAGTTAGTCCTTCTTAGGGACCAATCACAGGGAAAGGTGATTGTTGTTTGTTGAAATTTTATTCTATAAAAGAGTTTGCAATTTTATCAAAAAGTCATTTTTATTTGATTATATTAAAATTTGGGCGATAATAATTAGTTCTTTAATTAATTATCATTCTAGTTATTTTGTTCAAATTGACATCCCTCATTCATCAATTTGGAAAATTCCAGTGAACAATTTTTGAATTATTCAAGATCCAAAATGATTTAATCATTACCTGACCTACACTAGCATCCATTATCAACCATTAAGGTAGGAAATTCTTTCTAATTGCATCATATGAAATTCTTGGATAGATGATATGTGAAACTCCTTTCCATGATCATCTGTATGCTTTGGGCCTAGATGCGTAGAGAATCACTAGTTAAGCCTGACACAATAGCCAATACGATAATAATGCACCCCGTTTTAGTGGAACCTACATTACTACCATCACAATTCCATGAGATAGACGACACACCATACTTTGGATAACCTACACTTAGTCAAACAAACTTTTCATGTATATTGGTATTGGAAAACATCTTTAACTTAATATGTTTGATTGAGAGATTTATATATATCATATATATACATATACTGGATCCAATCACCACATATATAGTACGTATCATATATATAATATATCCACAACGTAAACATGCAATATAAAACAAAAGGTGATGGCTATGCCCATGTCTACTTGTAATTCCTTGGAGCCACAAGGAATTACTACCACCTAGATTAATCATAACATCTCATGTATGAACTTACTATTGGTGTAGATCTGTGCTAGTTGATCTGGGTAGATCAGTTCAACCCTTGAACCGGTCATCTCGCCTCTTATCCAGTTAGTTGGTGATCATGGACGGTCATCTGGCCTCCAGTCCAACCAGTGTTTGGACTCCTTCCAAACGGTTGGTTTGGTCCACCAGGCGGTCTTATAGCTTCATCATTCTGACCTTCATGGTCCTCCATGTAGTTAGACCGTCTCACAAACTCGTCATCTCATTCTAGAATGATCATCTTCCTCATCGTTGCAAGAAAAGAAACTACCCTATTTCTATTTTATTACATTGTAAATAGAAACCTTGATTTACATTAGAGGGGATCAAAGGTAGGAAAGACTTAACTTTACATTGGGAAGAGGGAGGTAGAGACTCGGTACAAATATTGAAATAAAATAGGAATAAAACCATAGCATCCAACCACACACCGATTTAGGGTTTAGGCCATAACCACACTACACATCCACCATCTAAAACACTTTTAGGATGACACATGTAAATTACATATATCATATCATATATATATATATATATATATATATTAGTTTGCGGTTATGTGGTCTTTGATCGGATACACATATGAGATAGTTTAAATATTCACATCATATGCAATAAATAAACAATTAAACCAAAATTGCAATCATATTGATTATCCTAAAACATAGTAAATTGACATGGCTCTGATATCGATGTTGGGAAATATGAGCACATAGTATCACAACAAAATCAAAAATTTATCTATTTGTATTCCCATAATAACAAGATTGTGTCAACTACTATGAAACAGGAAGGATGGTTTAGCAAGTTATACCTGGTCCTGAAGAACGTCAAGTGACAACAACTCATTTCAATGCAACTGTCAACTAGTTACTCTTAGACGGTGGCTATGCAGCTCCTGGTCTTCACCATGAATAATGAATATAACAACTTCTGCAACGACTCCTATGGTCTCACCACGGACAACATGATGACTTTTCTCTCTTAGCAGCAACCAAAGGACTCCTTCCTCTAGAGTAGTCCACACAGATCAACTAGAACTCCTATCCTTCAACTCGAATGCATAGGAAGGAGTTGTCCCTCTCGTTGGTGTACTAGTCTCCAACTTCCTCTCCCACAACAACGATTCTTAGTTGTTCTCTCCCATAGATATCCCTCCCTTCTCAGGTAGGACTTACTTAGGCTCTCTATGTTACCACAACCAGCGAGGACAACAATTGTCAGAGCAACTAATTCTCATTTGATGTTGTTGTGTTCTAGGAAGCCCCCAATACCCCTCTATTTATAGGAAGGGTTTGAGCTAGGGTTCTCAGTCTGTTTGGGATCTGTGCAGGAGTGGAAGGGACCAGAAGATCTTGAATCACAACCTTCAAGACACAAAATGGTCATCTAGAAATCCAAACAATCATCTATCACTGCAAGACGGTCATCATGTACTGCCATATGGTTTTCTAGAAGTTTCCGAATCATATATCAAATTGGAAAAATCATTTCCCATTAATATCAAGTATTAATTCTTCCACCACAAGTAATGTGCAATTGAAATGAGTTTGGGAAAGTCCCAAAATGTTTGTTCATCCCCAACTATGCTGTCTCACTCACCTAGATGACCATCTGGTGAGTCGAACTGAACGGATCAGTTCAACTAGTTGGTTCACATGGTAGAACTTTGCCAATTCAATTTCTCAACATGATGATGTACCAAACGGCCATCTCAATCCTTGATCTAGTCATCTGGTGCCCCAAACAGATGTCTCACTCTATTAGACAGTTGTCTTGTAGTACAGACATCACAGTCAGCTGATGTGTTGTGTGAATCGAGTACCCAAACACTTTAGTAATCAATCCAATCATCATTCAAGATCAAACTCCTCTTCTAGATGAGTTCCTTTGTGTGTGATCCTATAGGTACCATATCACGTTGGAAGTGAGTGTCCATAACTATCTTATGGCATCACTAGCAAGGAGAGATGCCTAGTCACACTTCAGTGCTAACCAAGTGAATGGAAAGTTGGCGAACAACTTCAACCTGCAATTGGTGTAAGGTGTTGTAGTGATCGTATAATCCCTTGGTCAATGATATCTAGGATGAACTCGAGGCATGGATGGTCATCCTCTCAATGTTCAATCCATGTTCCATGGACCAAGAGTTGACTGTCTGAGATAATGTGAACTCAATATCATATGTTGATTCACATGTGCATGTGAATGCATTTCTCAATCTCTCTTATAAGGTTGCCAGGATATCATACTCCAATAGGAGGGAGAAATCTCGTATCTATCACTCACACTCAATCCCCATGTGTCAATGTCACCCAATCATCACCTTTATAACAACCCATGTTTCAAGAGTGTTTGATGATGTCAAATTGTATCCAATGTTACATGATGAGTGCTATGGTTTGATATCTAAGAATCACAATCACCACCTTCACTATGATAGATGATTATGACCACCAATGATGGTTTCCATGTGTCACTCTCAAGGTGAGTCTATCTGATACACTATTCCCTAACATGTATCTACATGTTTGGTTTGATATTGTCATATCATGACTAATGAGATTCTATCATCAACCAACCCACACTCTAGTCTTATGTGTTACTGGTGTCTATCTACCTTCCATAGTAACAACCAGCTGGGGACATAATAAGAATGTGCACACTCTTAGCATACGTATGATCTCATCCTCTAAGTCACATACTTAAAGACATACGTCATTGAGTATTTTCATTCCTTAGACATTCATAATATTTCCACATTATCTCATAACTGAGTGAAATAGAATGAATTGGAAGCTTACCTTTATTATTATTAATCAAATCATTTATGGTATATGCCATGTCAACCATCACATGATTTTCTCTATGGGCACACCTTACCAACATGTATAACATGATAGATGTCTAAACTATGATGTTACTTGACAACATATGTCTTCAAGTTGATGATTTGAACAATGAGATCGCATATATGATAAGAGTATATAAATTCTTATTATGCCCCTATTCATATATTATTGTGAAAGCAATAAATACACATCAACATAAAACTAGAATGTGTGTTGATTGATGATAAAATCACATTTGTCATGATATATGATATCATGCCAAACACATTGGTACTTGTAAGAAAAAAATGTAGCCAACAGACCCACCTTGAGAGTGATACATGGAAACTATTGAATGGTAGTTGATATTAGTTCTCATGGTGTTAGTGGTGATTGTGATTCTTAGACCTAAAATCACTACATTCATCACATGTCATTCAATATACTTTGACACCATTCAAGGTGACCTCGAATTAAGTTTACCATAAAGGTGATTCTCAAATATGTTGTAACACACGGGGATTGACTGTGAGTAATGTAGATGAGATTTGTCCCTTTTTCTAAAATTGATATCTTGACCACTTGATAAGTGAGACTGAGAAACATATGTCCATACTCATGTGAATCAATATATGACATGTGAACTCACAGGAATCTCAAACATCCTAGTTCTAGGAACATGGATTGAATATTAAGAAGGTGATAATTCCATGCCTTGAGTGAAATTTAGATATCAGTGAAAAAGGAACAATTCAATCATGATAACACTGATCACATATGTAGATTGAAGTTGTTCTCAAAATTTCCAATTATTTAGGTAGCAATGATGTGTTTCTAGGCACGACTCATAGCTTATGGTGTCATAATATAGTTATGGAAATTCACTACAAGCGTAAGTTTTCACCTACAGGGACACTCATAAGATGCACCTGGAATAGGATTTTCCTCATTAAAAAGGTTTGACTTGGTTTCTAAAGTGTTTAGGTAATCAAATCAAGCAACATTGGCTGATTTGAATATGAGTCAGCCAACTGGGAATGTGATTCGATCGAATGAAGCGCGAGTCAACACATTGAAAAGTTCAATCGATTAACTAGATGATCAGTAGGACTGGATCAAGGATTGATGTTGATGTCATGATGTGCATTGATTGTCGCATTGAAATCTAATATGTTTGCAAATAGGAAAACACTCCAATCGATCGACTGGAGTGATCATTCGATCACCTGGGAGTCTATTTGACTGACTCATGATTTGCAACAACTAAAATTTCCTCAAATTTGTCTCCTCATGTCCCTGAGTTTTGTGAAACCCTAACCCATCCACTCCTATATAAAGGGGGAGGGGTGGCTAAGGCTCTTAGTATAAATATCCTCATCTCAAGGTTGTGGTAACATTAGATCCAAAGGCATCTTACCCATTAAAGGGAGAGATAACCAAAGGGGAAAAAGGCAATGCTAGCATGTTGACAACACGAGGGACAACTCCTTCCCATCAACTCTAGTATAATGATAGGAGTTGCCGATGGTCCAAGTGGACTACGTAGAGGTGTGTAGGTTGTTTCCACCATGCTAGGAGAGCATCATTAGCCGCCGTCCGTGGTGTACACTTGGAGGCCTCCACTGACAACAATCCCGGTGCTTCTTGAGAAAGAAGCACATCGCAACAAGGATTGTATCTGGACTTTCTCTAGGACCATGTATATGCCTTGCAACCTTACTTCCCATTCATAGTTATTGAGTTGATCTGCTGGTTATGGGGATTATGGAAACAATTTTTTTTAATTTATGATGCTATCTCAGATGCCATATCTCCCTATAGTGGTATTAGAACTACATTGATTATTATGTTTTGGGGTTTAATCAATATGATCAGCTTTTTGTTCTATCATTTATTTTATTGCATAACCTGATAATATTTGAAATGACTAATGAACATATCTGATTAAATACCACATACCCTAGGGAATTTCTCGCAGATCCTATATACATGTGATATGATATATATGCAATCTATATGTGTTGTCTTTAAATCATTTTGATGGTGAATGTAAGCATGGTTTTGGCCAATACCCCTAGATATATGTGCATGGTTGAATGGTTTATTTCCTACCTTTTTAAATTCCATTTTTATACCAACCCTCTCTATCTTTATCCATATGCAAGTTAGTTCTTTCCTTGTTATACTCCCCTCAAATATAACTTGAGGTTTCACGTGTACAATGTAGCACCTTAATAGGATAATTTTAATTTCTATTTTGGCAAAAGAAAAGATGCTCTGCACTAGGTGAGTCGATCAACTGGGATTCGAGTCGATTGACTAGCGACCGATGAGGCTATAGATCAAAGGATAGAATTGATCAACTAGAGGCCCAATCGACTACCTGGTGGAGTCCAGATAGCTTCTTGGGTTGGGAGCTAGTTGATCGATCAATAGAGGCTAATAGATAGGAAAGTGGACAAATCAATCAACTAGAAGAGTTGAATTGATCGACCAACTTGTTTCGAGCACAAATTTTTTCTTATAGGTTGTAACATGTGACAAATGACCTTAGGTGTATAGAAATTCTTTTTTGATCCAAATGATTGCATTAGTATGTCCATACACATCACTCATATGTTATGGGATTAAGAGAGAAATATTTCTCCCCCTCCCACGCCCATGGTGGAGGCCGGACGCCCGAGAGGGTGGTAAATATGTTATGATTGCAAGTTTTGTTTGTGGATGTAGTATGTATATGATATATATTATAAGTATGTCGTGATTGGATATGTATATGTATTTATATATAAATAAAACCCCTAAAATGAATATTGAGATTGATATTCTTTCCATAACAAGTCCACATGAAAAGCTTGATTGGCCAAGCATTGGCATACCAAGTGTAGTGCTCCATCTATCTTGTGGAAGTGTGATGGTAGTTAACATGTTGACACATAAAGGAAGGCGAGGGGAAGAAGATGGTCTGTAGTGAGGGATTGTTCAGATAGGGGAGAAAGGTTGTCTAACTATGTAGGAGTCAATATCATTGAAACCCCTATATATACCCTTTCTTTTCTTCCCTTTCTCCTTGCCATCTAAGGAAGATCCTAAAAGGCTAGGCACAATTTTGATAATAAGACATGTCTAAAAGTAGTCATCCCATTACCTCCTTTCCACTTAAAATCTACCTTCATGTTTGATAATTTAACACAAAGTGATATTATGAGAAAGGCAAGGAATGTTTATCTAATCATTTGATAAAAAAGATTATCTTTGAACTTTAAGGATGTCATCTACCTTCCTTTCCTCAAAATCTCTCTTTCTTCACTGGTTAGGAATATGATCTATTATTACAAAAAGGTAACCAATACATACCTTTCCCATATTATATTTAATTTTGGATTTATTGGGATCTATCTCATTAAAGAAACTAGTCATTTATGTATTTCTTTAAACAATAAACCCACAACACATGGAACTTCCTTTTTCTTTCAAATTCTAGATCTTTCTCAGTTGCCTCATTATATTCAAGTGTTCTAATAAAATAATATGATATAACTTTATTTGATGCCTCAAAACTTGTGTTGCCAAACATATTTAGAGAAATTCTCCATTAATTATCTAAAATACCATATATCTTATTTTCCTTTAGAAACTTGACAATTATCTCTTATTTCAACATCCAATGATTTAAAAATCTATTATCTTTTATTTACATACAAATTCCTTTTATTTCTTAAACTTGTGCCACAAGGATCTATTTGCAAAGCAAACAGTCTTATGGGCCTCACTTGGGCCATGGATTGAACCTATCTACATTGTTAAACTTATTATTACAACAATAATAACATTAAGGAATCTACATATCAATTCAAGCCTTACACACACACACACAGATATATATATATATATATGTATATATATATATATATATATATATTCAAATTCACTTAATTTTGAGGATATGGAATTCACCCCTCCTTAAAAAGAAATTTTGTCCCCAAAATTCAAGCCAAATTAGGTTAAGGTGAATCATAAATCTTATTAGCTACATATTTTAGGGTTGAAAACCCTTCTTGGATATCTTTATCCAGATCGCCTTTAACAACTTCTATTGACATGTAAATTTCTCATGTTACCATGGTTGTATTGAAAATTCAATTACAAGATATATCCACAACCTCATTCATTGCATGATTTTATCACTCAGTGATTACTTTATGATTCCAAATCCACTTGGTAACTATAGTTTCATAGATGAATTAAATTTCACTTGGTGTCTACCCTCTTCACCAAGGTTTACCAACTATTATTCCTAAGGGTTAGGTAATACCTCAAACCCCAACAAATTTCAACTTCAATATTCATTCTCATTTGTTAATCTTTTAAGAATAGCATGTGTCTAGCCAATCTTTCACACTCATAACAAGATGAAATATGAGTTTGGTTATATTCCAAATACAAAGTTCATCCTGTTCCAAGAGCAGAGATGGTGTACTCACACATTATCTTTTAATTTCTAAATTTTGTTAGAGTTACTCTCAACAATGACTCCATACCATGAACAACATTAGTTCCACAACTTCTTACTATTTCGTTCACTCACATGGAATTTGGTTTTTTTCTTCATAATTTTTTTAGTCAATGCTCAACTCCTTTTAAGATTCTTATTCAAACATCATCTCATGATTTCCTGTACTCTTTACTTTTACCTATCATGTCTCATTGACCTTTGTTGTTCCCTTAAGATCTCTAGGGGTATATCTACTTTTAGAGTGATCCCCTCTTGACCCCAAGGGCCTTATGCATTCTTGGAGTGCCTCTCTCACTATTCCCTTGGGCCCCATCAACTCATGATGGTGACCAATCTCTTGACCTCATGGCCTTAGGTACACATGGATGTCTATCTCCTAATCTCATGGTCATGCACTTAGTATACTATCACCTCCAAACCTCATAAGTCCTATGTACCTTTAAACAACCCTACTTGATCTCATGATTGATGTAGGGATCCACCCTTCCAAAGGGCTCTATTGATATGGCATAACTTTATTTCATTACACATTTCTCTTGAGGTTTCTATAATAATATCCAAGTACACTATATCCTTTATAATTCTTTAACCCAAATTTCCTTCATCAATTAGGGCACACATGATTTACTTTTTGTCCTTTCATTGGGCCCATAGCGACCATCCCATCTAGGCTTGGTCCCATAATGAAGGAAAATGATACTTAAATAGGTTCAAAACTATAAGGCCCCTAACCTAGCTTAGGGCTTGGGTATGCTTGCTTTGCTTAATGATGATGCTTAGAACCTTGATTTTATCCTTTGAGATGTCTTTAGATCTTGTGGAGAGCTCAAGTCTGTAATTTGAGCTAGTTTGGATGATGTTTGTGCTTTGTGTGCTTGTTTTGGGCAAACTACAATTTACCCATTTGTGACGGTTATCTTGCAATTTTCCACCTCTAGAGTGTTTTTTCTCTCTCTTGGATTCATGAGAAAGAGTGTGGATCTTTGAGGAACCTTGATTGAGTGGTGACACCCTTAGTGGTGATTAGGGTCTTTTAGGGTTTGAAGTGTCTCAACCTATGTGTATCTTGTGGGTTGTCTCGACCTAGGTCGTGACCTAGGGCATGTTTTAGGGGTGTCGCAGTCAAGATTATTGACTTAAGAGTTATACATTGCCCATATTTTGATAATGACTTAACCATTCCATTCATATATATCTAATACATTTGTTCAAGATTGATTCCAAGCTTTAGGTACATGAAAAGGATCAAATTATACACACCCTAGCTTGTTCAAGTTCAAGTCAAATGCAATGCAAGTGTGAAATTTGGGAAATCACTCCAAGTGACCTTTGAAGAATTTTGTAATCACTTGTATTGATGATATGACTTGTAACTAAGATGAGAAAAATATGACGGACACTTAATACCAAGGTTTAATCACTCAATTGTCAATATAGAAAATTTGTCACAGGCTGTTCATCGGTTGAGTTGGAAACTTGACCGATCCTATGATGGATTTTTTGAAGATGACCCATTGGTTGAGTTGTACACTCATAGAACTCGACCGAACGACTCACTAAGTAAATCTAATTTTGGCTCATCGGTCGAGTTTACCAGAACAAACTTGACCGACACTTTGAAAATTGGCTTTGTCTTTTAGTTGATCGGTCGAGTTACCTTTATTGAAACTCGACCGAATGTACTATACGGAAAATGTAGAAAAAGTGATTATAACCATTGGTGAGTTGTTTTAGGTGAAAATAGATATGCTGCATTGTGGAAAACGACTATATTTTGACCCTAAGTGATCCCCAACTCAAGGGAGCACCCCCAACTATAAATAGGACCCCTTGGAGTTCATTCCAAGTTTGCTCATTCATTCTATTCTAAGTCCTTGCTATAGTTGAGTGTATTGCAACTCCTTGAGACCCTTTCTCTCTCTAGTTTACACTTCATTTCGTGATTATGAGTGAGATAGGTCTGTTGTAAGAGAGCTACTCCCTGGTGTATGTAAAGCTCTCATCTACTCCATCTTCCCTACCCCCTTTCCTCTATGAAGAAAAGGTGAAACAAGCTACTCTGAGTGAAGGTGGATCTACTGCTGGTCTTCTTCAAGTTTGAAGAAGAGGTGAAGATCTTTTCTAGGAGAAGGAGAAGGCAGACGCTAAAGATCCAAGAAGAGTAGAAAAGTCCTTGAAGGCAGAAGACTTGTGCTAGAGTGGGTAAGACCTACCAAAGAGATAGGAGTTAAAGGTCACCTCCATTGAAGAAGTGAGGAGCCTTGGTGACATCCCAATTGAAGAGCTCATTGGCAACCTCCAAGATTATGAGCCAAGGCTTGACAACCAAGAAGAAGAAGCCAAGCAAGAAGAGAAGGAAGCCAAGAATATCAAAGATAGTTCTTTCAAAGAACAAGTGGAGGCGGTCATCCTTCAACAAAAACTTGCTTTCCAGACTTCTCCCTCCTCCTCTAATTAAGATGATGGCCCAAGTGAGAATGAAGACAACTACACCAAGGGCAAACACTTCAAGAGAAAGCAAGCCTCCTCCTCCTCTACTCCTAGATGCTACAAGTGTGGACAGAAGGGACACTACAAGAGTGAATGTCCCAAGTCAAGAAAGTCACGCCATAAGGGTAGCTCTAAGAAGAAAGAAGAGACAAGAAGGAGATAAAATACAAGAGGAAGGATAAGAAGGATAAGATACATAAGAATGCAACTCATGTAACTTGGGAAGCTTCATCTTCAAGCATCTCAAGTTCTGAAGAAGATGGAGAGTGCCACCTTGCACTCATGGCCTCTACTAGTGAAGAAATTGGTGAGGTAAGTGAGGTAAGTTTGCATGCGTTATCTAAGGAAGCTATTATTGACATGCTTATCTCTATCTGTTCATCTTTTGCTAAGTGTAAATCTAAAAGAAAATGGTTAGGAAAAATTATTGATGATCTATATGATAAACTTGAAATTATTGAATTAAATGAGAAAACTAATCTTTTTTTGGTCAGTAAAGTGAAATGAAGAGAAAACTAATCTTGAGAGTATTGATAATTTACAAGGGCAATACCTTGATCTTGAGCTCCAATATAATGGGGTTGATGTTGAGAATGGTATCTACCTTAAGAATATTTAAAATCTTAAGGAAGAAAACCAACACTTCCTTAAAGAGCTTAAAATAGTTAAAATTGAAAATACTAAATTTATGCTCCTTATTGATGCTCGTAGAGAAGAAAGAGATGTCTATCTTAAAGAAATCCAAATGCTTAAATCTGAAAATGCTAGGTTACTTGGTCAAGTAAATGATCTATATTCTAGACCTTTATTTCCTAGTACTAATGTTGCTTCTATCTCTCTTGAAAAGGATTCATATTTAACTAAAGCCTTATGTCTTGAGGCTGATCTTGTGCACGCTAGGGATGACATAACTACCTTATCTTCTACTATTATTTCTTTAAATGATGATAACCATAGATTGAGAGCATCCCTACAGAAATTCCTCAAAGGGAAGAACTCCCTAATTGAAATCCTTGACCATTATACCAAAAAACGTGGTACTAGTGGTTTGGGATTTGTAGGGGGGACATCAAAGGGCAAGAGCAAAGCCAAAGGTAAGAAAAAGAGAAAGGAGACCTCTTTCTTTATAGGAGAGTCTTCCGGCACTAAGAATCCTATGGTTTGTTCTTATTACAAGTGTGATGACCATTACTCTACTTATTGTCCTTACAAGCCTAAGGGGACCAACCCAAAGATGAAATGGGTCCCCAAGCTAACTCTGGATCCCAAAGTTTGAGTTGGGAACCAAAATTCTCCTTTCTTATAGGAAAAAGGAAGATGGATTGTTGATAGTGGCTGCACTAAGCATATGACAGGTTATATAAGCCATTTCAACAACTTCACCAAAAAGAAAGGAGGATCAATCGCCTTTGGGGACAACAAGAAAGGTAAAGTCAAAGGTGAGGGTGATGTAGGTGAATCCTTATGTATCAAGAATGTTCTTTTTGTATATGGCCTACATCACAATTTAATTAGTGTTAGACAACTATGTGATAATGGTTACCATGTGTTATTTACTTCCTTTAAATTCTTGATTCTAGATTCCCTCACCTACCAAGTCATATATAAGGGAACTAAAAGTGGTAATCTTTATGTTATTGTTCTTGACTCTATTAAGCATGTTGTTGGTAGATGCCTATTAGTCAACTCGAATGATATTTCTCTTTGGCACCTTCGGCTTGGTCATGTAAATATGCATCAATTGAAGAAGTTGAGCAAAAACGATTTGGTCAAGGGACTTCCCAAACTAGATTTTAAAAAGGATGAGGAATGCCAACCTTGTACCAAAGGAAAGCAAACCAAGTCCTCCTTCAAATCCAAAGGAGTCCTTAGTACCTAGAGAGCTCTTGAGCTTCTTCACATTGATCTATTTGGACCCATGAGAACTCAATCTCTTTGTGATTCCAAGTATTGTCTTGTTATTTTTGATGATTTCTCTAGATATACTTGGACCTTCTTTCTCATTTCTAAAAGTGATACACTTGATTTTTTCTCAAGCTTTTGTAAGAGAATTGAGATTGAAGCTTCTTGCCACATTGTTTTCATTCGTAGTGACCATGGGGGAGAATTTGAAAATGATCTTTTTGAACATTTTTGTCAAGAATCTAGTTATGCACACGATTTCTCTTCACCTCAAACACCTCATCAAAATAGGGTTGTAGAGAGGAAGAATATGTCTTTATAGGAGATGGCTAGGACTATGCTTCTAGAGTATGACACTCCTAAGAAGTTTTGGGCTGAAGTTGTCAACACCTCATAATAAAATCCATACTATATTGTAGGGTAATATGAAGTAAAGAATACTTTGAAGAATACAAAGTTATTCACATATTGTCATGTTAATTACAACTACATTCATTGTTTTTCAAGAATTTTACTTCATTTCACTTTCTCATATTAGGTTGTACAGTTTATTAAAGGTTCGCCCTGAGATCAGTTAGTTACTTCACATTATCATACTTCATGCATATGGCTAACCAATTGTAGATAGAAAACTTATTGAAAATTTTCTAAGCTTGCCATTATGTCATATACATACTTCATCTCTCAAGGTTAGATCATCTTGATATGTATATTACGTTTTGATTGTGCTGACAAACTTATATGAGTGGATTTTCAAACATATATCAAAAGGTCCAATTGAGTTTCCCCAAACCCATTACTAGATGGAAGTGCCATCATTAAACTCTATGAGCTCACTCAACTCTATGAGTATAATATGAACTAGATCTATCTTCCATTTTTGGTCTAGGGTTCTCATGTCTACATCATTGGTGTTGATAATCAGATTCACCAGATCTATCCACTAAGGAACAAACTGAACCAAAATGGATTATGACATTCTCTTAATGGATCTATACTCATGAATTATCCTTACCCAATTCTCTTTTCCACAAAAACAACCACTAAAATCCTATCAAGAAACCACCAACCTGAGTACGAGGCTTTACATCATACTACCATTCCTTACCTCTATAGTATCTTGGGAATCTCTATGTTCCTGACCGAGATGGTAGGTACTCATATCATATACACATGTAAGTAACCTCTTTATTGTATCTAGGGTTTGAGTCCTTCCAATGGCATCTAGGGTACAACAAGCCTCTAGGAATCATGCATAAAGAAACTCAATTTATTCACCGAGGGGTAGTCTAGTTTTGGGCATATGACAACAAATATTTATCATAATTTCTCATATCTTGCAGTTCAGGTTCTTGACCCCCTATGGGTCCCACTCTCTCATGGAGTTAAACCTATAACTGGTCCTAACACTAGGGGTCCCCCTTTTTAGAAGATATTTATGCCCTTGCATATTCATATATCATCTTCACTTTGCATATCTTATCTTGGAGGAGCACACACACTAGATTGTGGTGATCTTGTTGGTATGTATGCCCAGAGAGCCGATCATATGATGGTTGTAATGGCATAACTTGTTAATGATTTGATTATTAATAAAGGCAAGCTTCCAATTTATTCTATTTATTCAGTTTTGAGGTAATGAAATAACATAATAAATGTCTAGAGAATTATATTTCTCAATGAAGTATATCTTCTAAGGACCTAAACAATGAGATCATACGGATGTTAAGAGTATGTGTATTCTTGTTAGTCCCTGATTGGTTGTTATCTTGGAAGGTAAATAGACAACAATTACACATAAGATCAGAGTGTGAGTGTAACATCCCAAGATTTGAGGCCTCAGATAAAATGATCTTATAAGGAATGATTGGACTACCCATATCACCAAGGTACACCTCCTATTCAGGAAGCCCATCACTAAGAACTCCATAGTTAAGTGTGCTTGGCTTGGAGTAGTACTAGGATGAGTGACCAGTCGAGAAGTTGATCCTAGTTTGTGCGTGAGTGTGGACAAAGTGCCTTGTTAAGGCTAGTACTGGTTTGTGGTGCCAGTCGTCATTCTTGAAACTCCACTAGAGCCTAGGGCATTGGGCTCGGGCATTACAAATGGTATCAGAGCCAAAACCACTCCAGTAGGTGGGGCCCAAATGGGCATGGCATGCCAATATTTGAGTCATGCAGTCCATGCATGTTGGAAAGGGTTTTCCATGGTGATGTAGCCACCCTTGCACTGGTATTCTGTGATCAGGATCTAGGCGTCCATGACCCATTCTGGGTCTGCACTGAAATGGGGTGATATTGTAAGGCAATATAGTTGAGCCTTGACGAGGACGTCAAGACTCTAAGTGGGGGAGATTGTAACATCCCAAGATTTGAGGCCTCAGATAAAATGATCTTATAAGGAATGATTGGACTACCCATATCACCAAGGTGCACCTCCTTTTCAGGAAGCCCATCACTAAGAACTCCATAGTTAAGCGTTCTTAGCTTGGAGTAGTACTAGGATGGGTGACCAGTTGGGAAGTTGACCCTGGCTTGTTCGTGAGTGTCGACAAAGCACCTTGTTAAGGCTAGTGGTGGTCTGTGGGGCCAGTCGTCATTCCTTAAACTCCACTAGAGCCTAGGGAAGTGGGCTCAGGCGTTACAGTGAGTTGGTTAATTACAAAATCTCATTAGTCATTATATGGCAATATCAAACCAAGTGCATAGATACATGTTAGAGAACAACGAACAGACCCATCATAAGAGTGATACTTAAAACCTTAACTAGGTAAGTCAGAATCATGTCTTATAGTGATCGTGGTGTTTTTGGTTCATAGACCTGAAATCACTACACACGCCAAATGTCATTCGGTACGCTTTGACATCATCAAACACAATAGTGAAATATGGATTGTTATAAAGGTGATGATTGGGTGACTGTGATAAATCAAACCTCACTGTGAGTGATAGATATGTGATTTGTCCCTCCTATGGGAGTATGACATATAAGGCCACTTGAGTTAGCAAGGCTAAGAAATACATGGCCAAGTACATGTGAGTCAAAATATGATATTGAGAAAAATACATGGCCATGTACATGTGAGTCAAAATATGATATTGAGCTTACATATACATCATACAGTTTGCTCTAGAAAGAAACATAGATTGAATGTTGAAGAGGATGACATATCCATGCCTCAAGTTCAATCTGGATAATAGTGACAAAGGCACTATAAAAACACTATAATACCATACACATATTGTAGGATGATTTCTCAAATTTTCCATTTACTTGGATAGAAATGATGTGTAATGAGTCATTGTTCATTTCTTGTGATGTCAAGTTGTTATGGACATTCACTACTAACATAATATGGGACCTATAGGGTCACACACATAGGAACTGATCTAGAAGAGGAGTTTGATCTTGAATGATGATTGGATTGATTACTAAAGTGTTTAGGTATTCAATTCACACAACAAATTAGCTGACTGGACTGCCAAATGACCAGTTCAAGTTTAGAGACAATCATTTGGAGTTTCAACTGATTGTATTGTACATTAGCTGGAATTCAGCCTGACCCAGTCTGTGAGACGCTTGTCTTGCTTTTGCAAGATAACTATTTTGTGTGGTGAGAGATGACTATCCCGTCTGCACCAAACGACCAGTTTGGGGATGCAATTCGATTGCATCAAGGATTGATGATGATGCCATGCTATGCATTGATCTGAATTGAATTTCCAAAACATGTACAAAACTAGAAACTTCAAAACGACCGTCTTGTAGTGAGAGAAGACCATCTCGTGTGCTAGACGACTATATGTGTTTCCATTCTATCTTTTTGGCTGTCGCAGTTTGTGAAAATTCTAGAATTGTTGCAAAAATTTGAGATCTTCCAGTCCCTTCCACACCGCAGAGAGTTAGAACCCTAACCCTAATCCTCCCTATAAATAGAGGGGTAGTGGGGGCTTCCCAGAACACTATACAAACAATTGAGAATAAGTTTCTTTGATAATTGTTGTCCTCTCTGGTTTTGGTAACCAAGAGATTCTATGCAAGTCCTACCCGACTAGGGAGGGATATCTATGGGAGAGAAACAATTGAGCATAATTGTTGTGGGAGAGCAGGTTGGTAACTAGTACACAAATAGGAGGGACATTTCCTTCCTGACCATTATAGAAGGATGACAACAGTTCTAGTTGGTATGTGTGGACTTCTCTGGAAGCGAGGTGGCCTTTTCTTGTCTCTAAGGAGGATGACGTTAGCTAACAGTCCATGACAAGAGGAACTGTTGCAGACATTAACGTTAGAGTCTGTTATCTGTGGAGGAGTAATTAGATGAGTCCCAGTGCAACCAGGAGCTGTACAAACATCGTCCAAGAGTGCATAATTACATCCCACAAGGATTATCGTTGGACTTACTTCAGGATGAGGTATATCTTTGTGTAACCATCCTTTGCATTACATAGTTATTAACACAATCTGCCAACTAGTGGGAAATATGTCAGTAAATTTTTTGTTTCTTCTACCTATCTGATGTCATATTTCCCTACTGTGGTATCAGAGCCACATCAATTAATTATGTTTAGGAATAATTGATGTGATCAATTTTTTTGTTTTATCAAGTTTATTTATTGCATGCGATGCAAATATTTAGACAAGTTGATGTGTATGTCTAACTAATCACCACATAATAACCCAAATGACTATATATATACATATATATATATGACAGAAATATACATGCGTCATCGTAAAAGTAAGTTTTGATGGTGGATGTGTAGCATGGTTATGGCCAATAACCCTTATAATCTGTGTATGGTTGTGTGGTTGATTTATCCTATTTATCTCAATTAGCAAACCAAGCCTCTCTCTTATCTTCCCACTATAAAAGTATTATTCCTTCTATCTTTTCTCTCCTTGAATGTAACTTGAGGTTTCTCTATAATAATGTAATAGTAGGATAGTTTACATTCTTGTTAATGATGCTTCACACCAAGCCAGCCGACCGACTGAAGGACCGGGGAGGTCAAGCTGACCCGATCGACTAGTGGACCTAACCGATCGAATGGATGATCCATAAGATGGTGGAACTGATGACCAGATGACCAGTGTGAAGACCAACCGACTGACTAGGAGGCGAGGCAAATGGTTCAAGGGTTGAACCATTTGACCCAGATTGGCAAGCACGAATCTTCCTCAACAACATGTTTCTGCATATGATGTAGACCTTAGGTTGTGGTAATTCTGTGTGGCTCTAGGGAATTACATTAGAACGACCATAACCATCACTTTTTGTTTATTGCATGTTTTCGTTGTGGGTTATAACATGTATAAGATACGTACTATATATGTGTGGTGATTGGCTAATGTAAATGTAATATATAAACTACCTCAATAAAATATTAAGACTAAGATGCTTTTCGTTAGCAACACACATGAAAAGCTTGATCAACCATGTGTGGACACCCCAAGGGTGGTAAACCATTTATCTCATAGAAGTGTGATGGTAATAATGTGGGCCTATCAAACAGGGTGCATTATTAGGTAATGATGGTAATGTCCTGTCTTGTTCAATACCGCCCCACCTAAGGGAAGGTTACCCACACATGCACCAATGTGAATGAAGTCCTATGGATGTATGCCTCCAAAGAACACTTCTTGATTAGAATGATTTGGTTTTCAAAGAACCATGGCCCCTCCAATGATATGTTCATATATGCCTCAGACACAAATCTAGCCAAGGAGAATCCTCCATGAAGCAGAGATAGATGAAACTCCCCCTTTCAGCCTCCAAGACCTCAACATCCATCCATACAATGTCTCTATGAAGACATTCTTCCTCAAAATCTAGATGATGACCGAGCACTTGTGGTATTTACTCAAAGTTGTCACCACCAAGCACATCCACGACCTTCAGTCTCCACTCCTTAACACCTATTCCTTCGGGTCTTTAGGGAGGCCCAATAGTTTGAACTTGTGATGAGCCTCTATAGGCTTGGATAGGGTCTCCGCCCAAGTCCTCCAGACCGTAACATCCGTCATTGGGTCTGCCCAACCCAAATGGGCACAACTAAAGGTAGTCAATGGGACATGAGGCAGTTGGTTGTTGCAATTTGTTGAGGTCAAGGTGGTGGAGCCCGCCCCATCCCTACCACCACCTGAAATGGGCATGACCTAATAGCCCAACATGAGATGAAAGGGAACTCACTCTAGAGAGAGACAACTCATGTACACCCCCATTTTTCTAACATATCTTGATATTTGTTTACTATAATGGAATTCAAAATAAAAGATGCTTGTTATTGAAAAATTGAAGTGTTTTGATTTGTTTTTTTTTCTTTGTGTTTATATTACTTTTGCTAAGCTATATATTTTATAAACCTACAACAATGTTTGATCATCTATAATGTACCAATGTGTTACATTGATTGTATATAATTTTATTGAGTTTAGGCATAATAGTTGGACCACTGATGTCACACTTCCACATAAAACTATATTAATTTAATAAAAAGAATTGTTAGATTAATAATATCATGCTGGATGATATTACTTAGGTTGGCTGGTCCTTGTTAAAATTTTACCTTAAGTATTTTTATTTAATTTTCATGTATGTTGTGTGTGATATTTTTTTTGTCCGCTTATAGAATGACACTTCAATCCCTCTATTGATTTTTAGGATGTGGGATTGGGATTTGGGTAAGAACAAATTTCTCACAACAACATAGCTGAGCCCAGATACACATCTCACTGAACAAGGAGATTAGCCAAATTGGTGTTGGTGCGACCGCCATCTAGGGTGTGCTTAGTCTTACCATCCTTCATCAGACCTCTAACTTGGCACAACCAGAGATACTCCCTACAAGGATGCTCTGAGTTGGAATTTTTCATGGAAAAGTAGAGCATCGACTAGAAATAGTTTACTAGCCTAGTGAGGCATAAGGGAGAGAGAGATAGGTTGACACAGGGCCAACCCATCTAGGATCGAAGATAGTCCAACCAGGAGTCCACACATGCCCATAGCAAAGCCATCAGGATAGGGCATCTAGGAGGGATATCTAGGGCTGAGAGGTTGTCTTTCCTCTAGATCATAGGCCATAGATATGTGGTGTGTCACCATCTCTTAGATTGAGGATCAACAACCAAGATTGATCATTTTAAAGAAAATCTTCCAAAATCTCAAAAAATAATAGACATGTACGAACATAGAAAAACTATGTATCCAATCTATACATGGTAATGATTAGAATCCAATGAACATGAATTTTGAACCTAATTATACTTCAATTTAATAAAGTAGTTTTGAATACTCTCTTAGATGGATTTTTATTCTACAAAACCTAGATGTGAAAACTTAAAATGATTAATATAACCCCGAATATTTGATATAATGATAATGTCAAACCTAGACCTAAAAAGATTATCCTTGATAACAAAGATGATCCCTCTTGTATGTTGGTAATGAAAGTATTGCTTTTAGTTGAGTGAAGAAATTTTGGGCTATAGATTACTTTCATGATTTTTTTTCCAAAGTTAGGGTTGATATGATACAATCTATAAAAACCAATATAAACTACTCCTTCCTAACCCTATACCTTAGGACCTTTTCCAAAACCTAGAAAATGTTTTGAATAGTTTGGTGAAATGATTATGTTTTATGATTAATATTCCGATTAAATGTGTGGATTGATATTTATTGGAAATACTCATACTCATGGAACGACATCTATGAGTTATTTATTGTTAGCCTCTTTTAATCTTGCCTTAATTTCCAAAAATTTCCAACTTTTGTTCATTCTAAGAGTTGTATTGTTTAATTTATTTCCTACAAAGGATAAATACCTATGTGTATCATTAAATCCAAAATGATAACCGAACTCTTTATTCAAATCTCATGGGAGTAGTTTAGTGATAAACCCTCTTCTAAACTACAAGGAGTAATCAACTAAAAAATTGTGAGAAATGATATCTACAGAGATGAATAAAATCCAATATGAATATGAGATTGAGTCCATTGTTGAAACACCAAGAAAATGAGATAGTCTAATGCTGAAACACCAGGAAAATTGGATATATTCTATTTTTGCAAGAAACATTGATGCATTGAATGAGATATCTAAATTAGTGGTTGATACATGAACTAAATGTGAATTTCATTTTTTGCAAAATTATTGTTTTTTCATACCACATATATTTTACTTAAATTTGTATTGTTGTGGTTGCACCCAAATACACAATATAGAAATATGTTGACCGTTATTTGTTGACATTCTAGGTTAAACTTGGAACCCAAAATGAAGGAACTATGATTGATAAAAAGCATGAAATTTAAATCAACATGAATATTTACACAATATTTCAATTCTAGTTCCTGAACATCTAGGTTTCTTTCCATTTTTTAATTCCCACACTTTGTTAAACATCTTATCCTATCTTTTGAAAGAAACATTAATTATTGTTAGTGTGGTCATGGAAGTATCCATTAACTATTCTCATCTCTGTAGTCCTAATTTATGGGGATGGTGGGAGTGTGGCGTTGTTACAGTTGGTATTAGATTAAAATTTTCTTAAATAACTTTTAATAGTTAACAATTTCAAAACTCTTTAGAACCATAAGGGGATAATTACAAGGTGATGGTGTTTAGAATTAGTCACAACTTGAGGGATGGAAAAACTCTCCTCCGCACTACTATTTAGTTTACGAAGACTTCTGGGCCTCTATGAATTATATCTGAACAAAGCCTAAGGATTTCCAAAATAGGACACCTTTTAGCTCCGCTCACTTAAACTTCATATCTTTCTCATCTCTTTCTTTATTAAACCCTAAATTCTCTCCTTCAACCTCTAAGTTCACCCCTCATCCAATTAAAATTAGGGTTCATGAAAGAACTTGGGTTAAGAAACCATCTACCAACTAAAGCATAGGTAATGCCAAATTAAAATCTAAAAAATGAAACATGTTTTATATAATGTAGACTTCATTTATAAGGAGAAATCTAGAAACTTTTAGAAACCTAAGGATAAAATGATATAACCTACTCAATATAAAAAGAACTTGAGAAGGATAGAGGAAAGAGAAACTATTATGTGACAAAGTTAATTCTTAGCATGATAAAAACCATGATCATAAGCATACATGATTAATGAAGGAAAATGATACTTAAATAGGTTCAAAACTACAAGGCCCCTAACCTAGCTTAGGGCTTGGGTATGCTTGATTTGCTTAATGATGATGCTTAGAACCTTGACTTTATCCTTTGAGATTTCTTTAGATCTTGTGGAGAGATCAAGTCTGTAATTTGAGCCAGTTTGGATGATGTTTGTGCTTTGTGTGCTTGTTTTGGGCAAACTACAATTTACCCATTTGTGACAGTTATCTTGCAATTTTCCACCTCTAGAGTGTTTTTTCTCTCTTGGATTCATGAGAAAGAGTGTGGATCTTTGAGGAACCTTGATTGAGTAGTGACACCCTTAGTGGTGATTAGGGTATTTTAGGGTTTGAAGTGTCTCAACCTATGTGTATCTTGTGGGTTGTCTCGACCTAGGTCGTGACCTAGGGCATGTTTTAGGGGTGTCGCAGTCAAGATTATTGACTTAAGAGTTATACATTGCCCATATTTTGATAATGACTTAACCATTCCATTCCTATATATCTAATACATTTGTTCAAGATTGATTTCAAGCTTTAGGTACATGAAAAGGATCAAATTATACACACCCTAGCTTGTTCAAGTTCAAGTTCAATGCAATGCAAGTGTGAAATTTGGGAAATCACTCCAAGTGACCTTTGAAGAATTTTGTAATCACTTGTATTGATGATATGACTTGTAACTAAGATGAGAAAAATATGACAGACACTTAATACCAAGGTTTAATCACTCAATTGTCAATTTAGAAAATTTGTCACAGGCTGTTCATCGGTCGAGTTAGAAACTTGACCGATCCTATGATGGATTTTTTGAAGATGACCCATTGGTTGAGTTGTACACTTATAGAACTCGACCGAATGACTCACTAAGTAAATCTAATTTTGGCTCATCGGTCGAGTTTACCAGAACAAACTTGACCGACACTTTGAAAATTGGCTTTGTCTTTTAGTTGATCGGTCGAGTTACCTTTATTGAAACTCGACCAAATGTACTATATGGAAAATGTAGAAAAAGTGATTATAACCATTGGTGAGTTGTTTTAGGTGAAAATAGATATGCTGCATTGTGGAAAACGACTATATTTTGACCCTAAGTGATCCCCAACTCAAGGGAGCACCCCCAACTATAAATAGGACCCCTTGGAGTTCATTCCAAGTTTACTCATTCATGCTATTCTAAGTCCTTGCTATAGTTGAGTGTGTTGCAACTCCTTGAGCCCCTTTCTCTCTCTAGTTTACACTTCATTTCGTGATTATGAGTGAGATAGGCCTGTTGTAAGAGAGCTACTCCCTGGTGTATGTAAATCTCTCATCTACTCCATCTTCCCTACCCCCTTTCCTCTATGAAGAAAAGGTGAAGCAAACTACTCCGAGTGAAGGTGGAGCTACTGTTGGTCTTCTTCAAGTTTGAACAAGAGGTGAAGATCTTTTCTAGGATAAAGAGAAGGCAAACGCTAAAGATCCAAGAAGAGTAGAAAAGTCCTTGAAGGCAGAAGACTTGTGTTAGAGTGGGTAAGACCTACCAAAGAGATAGGAGTCAAAGGTCACCTCCATTGAAGAAGTGAGGAGCCTTGGTGACATCCCAATCAAAGAGCTCATTGGCAACCTCCAATATTATGAGCCAAGGCTTGACAAGCAAGCAAGAAGAAGCCAAGCAAGAAGAGAAGGAACCCAAGAATATCAAAGATAGTGCTTTCAAAGCACAAGTGGAGGCGGTCATCCTTCAACAAAAACTTGCTTGCCAGACTTCTCCCTCCTCCTCTAATGAAGATGATGGCCCAAGTGAGAATGAAGACAAATACACAAAGGGCAAACACTTCAAGAGAAAGCAAGCCTCCTCCTCCTCTACTCCTAGATGCTACAAGTGTGGACAAAAGGGACACTACAAGAGTGAATGTCCCAAGTCAAGAAAGTCACGCCACAAGGGTAGCTCTAAGAAGGAAGAACAGACAAGAAGGAGAGCAAATACAAGAGGAAGGATAAGAAGGAGAAGATACATAAGAATGCAACTCATGTAACTTGGGAAGCTTCATCTTCAAGCATCTCAAGTTCTGAAGAAGATGGAGAGTGCCACCTTGCACTCATGGCCTCTACTAGTGAAGAAATTGGTGAGGTAAGTGAGGTAAGTTTGCATGCGTTATCTAAGGAAGCTATTATTGACATGCTTATCTCTAACTGTTCATCTTTTGCTAAGTGTAAATCTAAAAGAAAATGGTTAGGAAAAATCATTGATGATCTATATGATAAACTTGAAATTATTGAATTGAATGAGAAAACTAATCTTGAGAGTATTGATAATTTACAAGGGCAATACCTTGATCTTGAGCTCCAATATAATGGGGTTGATGTTGAGAATGGTATCTACCTTAAGAATATTGAAAATCTTAAGGAAGAAAACCAACACTGCCTTAAAGAGCTTAAAATAGTTAAAATTGAAAATACTAAATTTATGCTCCTTCTTGATGCTCGTAGAGAAGAAAGAGATGTCTATCTTAAAGAAATCCAAATGCTTAAATCTAAAAATGATAGGTTACTTGGTCAAGTAAATGATCTATATTCTAGACCTTTATTTCCTAGTACTAATGTTGCTTCTATCTCTCTTGAAAAGGATTCATATTTAACTAAAGCCTTATGTCTTGAGGCTGATCTTGTGCACGCTAGGGATGACATAACTACCTTATCTTCTACTATTATTTCTTTAAATGATGATAACCATAGATTGAGAGCATCCCTACAGAAACTCCTCAAAGGGAAGAACTCCCTAATTGAAATCCTTGACCATTCTACCAAAAAAAGTGGTACTAGTGGTTTGGGATTTGTAGGGGGGACATCAATGGGCAAGAGAAAAGCCAAAGGTAAGAAAAAGAGAAAGGAGACATCTTTCTTTATAGGAGAGTCTTCCAACACTAAGAATCCTATGGTTTGTTCTTATTACAAATGTGATGACCATTACTCTACTTATTGTCCTTACAAGCCTAAGGGGACCAACCCAAAGATGAAATGGGTCCACAAGCTAACTCTGGATCCCAAAGTTTGAGTTGGGAACCAAAATTCTCCTTTCTTGTAGGAAAAAGGAAGATGGATTGTTGATAGTGGATGCACTAAGCATATGACAGGTGATATAAGCCATTTCAACAACTTCACCAAAAAGAAAGGAGGATCAGTCACCTTTGGGGACAACAAGAAAGGTAAAGTCAAAGGTGAGGGTGATGTAGGTGAATCCTTATGTATCAAGAATGTTCTTTTTGTAGATGGCCTACATACCAAATTTAATTAGTGTTAGACAACTATGTGACAATGGTTACCATGTGTTATTTACTTCCTTTGAATTCTTGATTCTAGATTCCCTCACCTACCAAATCATATATAAGGGAACTAAAAGTGGTAATCCTTATGTTATTGTTCTTGACTCTATTAAGCATGTTGTTGGTAGATGCCTATTAGTCAACTCGAATGATATTTCTCTTTGGCACCGTCGGCTTGGTCATGTAAATATGCATCAGTTGAAGAAGTTGAGCAAAAAGGATTTGGTCAAGGGACTTCCCAAACTAGATTTTAAAAAGGATGAGGAATGCCAACCTTGTACCAAAGGAAAGCAAACCAAGTCCTCCTTCAAATCCAAAGGAGTCCTTAGTACCTAGAGAGCTCTTGAGCTTCTTCACATTGATCTATTTGAACCCATGAGAACTCAATCTCTTTGTGGTTCCAAGTATTGTCTTGTTATTGTCGATGATTTCTATAGATATACTTAGACCTTCTTTCTCATTTCTAAAAGTGATACGCTTGATTTTTTCTCAAGCTTTTGTAAGAGAATTGAGATTGAAGCTTCTTGCCACATTGTTTTCATCCGTAGTGACCATGGGGGAGAATTTGAAAATGATCTTTTTGAACATTTTTGTCAAGAAACTGGTTATGCACACGATTTCTCTTCACCTCAAACACCTCATCAAAATAGGGTTGTAGAGAGGAAGAATATGTCTTTATAGGAGATGGCTAGGACTATGCTTCTAGAGTATGACACTCCTAAGAAGTTTTGGGCTGAAGCTATCAACACCTCATAATACAATCCATACTATATTGTAGGCTAATATGAAGTAAAGCATACTTTGAAGAATACAAAGTTATTCACATATTCTCATGTCAACTACAACTACATTCATTGTTTTTCAAGAATTTTACTTCATTTCAGTTTCTCAGATTAGGTTGTACAGTTTATTAAAGGTTCACCCTGAGATCAGTTAGTTACTTCACATTATCATACTTCATGCATATGGCTAACCAATTGTAGATAGAAAACTTATTGAAAATTTTCTAAGCTTGCCATTATGTCATATACATACTTCATCTCTCAAGGTTAGATCATCTTGATATGTATATTACGTTTTGATTGTGCTGACAAACTTATATGAGTGGATTTTCAAACATATATCAAAAGGTCCAATTGAGTTTCCCCAAACCCATTACTAGATGGAAGTGCCATCATTAAACTCTATGAGCTCACTCAACTCTATGAGTATAATATGAACTAGATCTATCTTCCATTTTTGGTCTAGGGTTCTCATGTCTACATCATTGGTGTTGATAATCAGATTCACCAGATCTATCCACTAAGGAACAAACTGAACCAAAATGGATTATGACATTCTCTTAATGGTTCCATACTCATGAATTATCCTTACCCAATTCTCTTTTCCACAAAAACAACCACTAGAATCATATCAAGGAACCACCAACCTGAGTTCAAGGCTTTACATCATACTACCATTCCTTACCTCTATAGTATCTTGGGAATCTCTATGTTCCTGACCTAGATGGTTGGTACTCATATCATATACACATGTAAGTAACCTCTTTATTGTATCTAGGGTTTGGGTCCTTCCAATGGCATCTAGGGTACAACAAGCCTCTAGGAATCATGCATAAAGAAACTCAATTTATTCACTGAGGGGTAGTCTAGTTTTGGGCATATGACAACAAATATTTATCATAATTTCTCATATCTTGCAATTTAGGTTCTTGACCCCCTATGGGTCCCACTCTCTCATGGAGTTAAACCTATAACTGGTCCTAACACTAGGGGTCCCCCTTTGTAGAAGATATTTATGCCCTTGCATATTCATATATCATCTTCACTTAGATTATCTTATCTTGGAGGAGCACACACACTTGTATCATCAAAACTTATGTCAAACCTCAAAACTAAAGTCAAATTCTCAAATCTGATATAGGTATTCACAAAACTCATCCCATCTACTATGTATTCCAATAGGGCTTTAGGCATATGATCCAAAAACTAATTCCTCTACCATCCTGATGCAGCTCACTTCCACTTGGTGCATGAATACCTCCTACTCATACTTGTGTGGGAACACATTTCCTGTTAGGGTGCCTACAAGATGGAGTTTAGACTTTCTACTTACAACCTAACCTCCCGTGTTAGGGTGTTATCTCCCTCATGGATCTTTCCCCACTATTGGGTTTAGTCACCTCAGGTTAGGACACCAACCCTAAAAGTTGCATTATAGGTTATCATATCTTCCTTGTTATATGTTTCATGTATATATTCAAAACTTTCACATGTATCATGCATGCCTTACGCCATGTACTTGTATGAATGGATGAACTCATTGTATTTTCTTATTCCTCTTTCAATTGATTAGGGTTTATATGGGTAGGGTTATTATTTTACCCACACTACTCCCACTATACATGATTAGAATTTAAGGTTAGGGTTAGGAACCATACCCTAGAACCTTAGGGTTTTTTATGTCATTTAACCGACTTAGGGTTTTTTACAAACAAACCCTTACTCCATTTAAGGGTTACCTTTGTAAGGAAAAACCCATGAAACCATTTTTCTTTACTTTATCATTATTCCCACATTACATGAACATTAATTGGTGGAAGATGCCTAAATCCCACTTCTTCTAAAAAATCCTAACTTGAGATGAGAAGGGAAGCATATTTTATGGTTTATTAAGCAAGCGGATGAGAAGTGGATGAAATTCGATACGGAAATGCTTAGAGGAAACATTACTTTAGAAAAACCCTACGTTCTAGCTAGGCCGGTATCACTGTGGCTAAGGGATTCCTCATATACCAACTTAATGGTGCAGAGAAAAATATTGCTAGCCCCCAAAGTTGTGACCCTGTTTTGTACACCATTACCTTCAGCCTATGCCCTAATAACTTTCCATATATCTTAGATTACTTGAATTATAAAAATAGTTATTTAAAAAATATGGGGTTTTGATTCCAAATGTAGCAACCTTGCTTTTTAGCATTCCCCAATTAAGGAAGGACCTTCATGTTGAGAGACATTACATAAAATTCCCAAATCCAGATTTAACCAAATAAAGAATAATAGAAAATAATTTGCATTATTTCATATAAGTTGTTTACATGATGTAAATTGATACTCCTTTTAAAGAGTTACATGAATTTCCAACATGGAACTAATACATATTGAGAAGAAGTATCTAACTAATCCTCCTTTACTTAGCTTTAATGTCTTCAGTGAATTTCATCTGATTCATCATGTCTTGATATCTTCATATATTGCACCTACCTGAAATGACATGAAGCAAAGCACTGATCAGTATATTGATATACTGTGTACTTGGGGTGTAAGCAAAATATGTGCATGTTGGTGTAAAAACATAAACAACCATACCAGCAATTATTTATATTTAATCAAACATGCATTTTATTTTCTAACTTCTTGAACCTTATTCTTTCAGTCTCAATGGCGTTCATTCTCTTTAGGGGACCTATTATGGTGAACCCTCTCTTTAGGGTTTGGTCCCTACATTTGATTTTTATAACATTCCCTCACCCAGGCTTGATTTTATACATAGTCCTTCCTTTCCAAGCCTGGATTGTGGTGATCTTGTTGGTATGTATGCCCAGAGAGCCGATCATATGATGGTTGTAATGGCATAACTTGTAAATGATTTGATTATTAATAAAGGCAAGCTTCCAATTTATTCTATTTATTCAGTTTTGTGGTAATGAAATAACATAATAAATGTCTAGAGAATTATATTACTCAATGAAGTATATCTTCTGAGGACCTAAACAATGAGATCATACAGATGTTAAGAGTATGTGTATTCTTGTTAGTCCCTGATTGGTTGTTATCTTGGAAGGTAAATAGACAACAATTACACATAAGATCAGAGTGTGAGTGTAACATCCCAAGATTTGAGGCCTCAGATAAAATGATCTTATAAGGATTGATTGGACTACCCATATCACCAAGGTACACCTCCTTTTCAGGAAGCCCATCACTAAGAACTCCATAGTTAAGCGTGCTTGGCTTGGAGTAGTACTAGGATGAGTGACCAGTCGGGAAGTTGATCATAGTTTGTGCGTGAGTGTGGAAAAAGCACCTTGTTAAGGCTAGTGTTGGTTTGTGGGGCCAATCGTCATTCTTGAAACTCCACTAGAGCCTAGGGAAGTGGGCTCGGGCATTACAAATGGTATCAGAGCCAAAACCCCTCCAGTAGGTGGGGCCCAAATGGGCATGGCATGCCAATATTTGAGTCATGCGGTCCATGCATGTTGGAAAGTGTTGTCCATGGTGATGTAGCCACCCTTGCACTGGTATTCTGTGATCAGGAGCTAGGCGTCCATGACCCATTCTGGGTCTGCACTGAAATGGGGCGATATTGTAAGACAATATAGTTGAGCCTTGACGAGGACGTCAAGACTCTAAGTGGGGGAGATTGTAACATCCCAAGATTTGAGGCCTCGGATAAAATGATCTTATAAGGAATGATTGGACTACCCATATCACCAAGGTGCACCTCCTTTTCAGGAAGCCCATCACTAAGAACTCCATAGTTAAGCGTTCTTAGCTTGGAGTAGTACTAGGATGGGTGACCAGTTGAGAAGTTGACCCTGGCTTGTGCGTGAGTGTGGACAAAGCACCTTATTAAGGTTAGTGGTGGTCTGTGGGGCCAGTCGTCATTCCTGAAACTCCACTAGAGCCTAGGGCAGTGGGCTCAGGCGTTACAGTGAGTTGGTTAATTACAAAATCTCATTAGTCATGATATGGCAATATCAAACCAAGCGCAGAGATACATGTTAGAGAACAACGGACAGACCCATCATAAGAGTGATACTTAAAACCTTAACTAGGTAAGTCAGAATCACGTCTTATAGTGATCGTGGTGTTTTTGGTTCATAGACCTGAAATCATTGCACACGTCAAATGTCATTCGGTACACTTTGACATCATCAAACACAATAGTGAAATATGGTTTGTTATAAAGGTGATGATTGGGTGACTGTGATAAATCAAACCTCACTATGAGTGATAGAGATGGGATTTGTCCCTCCTATGGGAGTATGATATATAAGGCCACTTGAGTTAGCAAGGCTAAGAAATACATGGCCATGTACATGTGAGTCAAAATATGATATTGAGAGAAATACATGGCCATGTACATGTGAGTCAAAATATGATATTGACCTTACGTATACATCATACAGTCTTCTCTAGCAAGAAACATAGATTGAATGCCGAAGAGGATGACATATCCATGCCTCAAGTTCAATCTGGATAATAGTGACAAAGGCACTATAAAAACACTGTAACACCATACACATATTGTAGGATGATTTCTCCAATTTTCCATTTACTTGGGTAGAAATAATGTGTAATGAGTCATTGTTCATTGCTTGTGATGTCAAGTTGTTAGGACATTCACTACTAACATAATATGGGACCTATAGGGTCACACACATAGGAACTGATCTAGAAGAGGAGTTTGATCTTGAATGATGATTGGATTGATTACTAAAGTGTTTAGGTATTCAATTCACACAACAAATTAGCTGACTGGACTGCCAAATGACCAGTTCAAGTTTAGAGACAATCATTTGGAGTTTCAACTGATTGTATTGTACATTGGCTGGAATTCAGCCTGACCCAGTCTGTGAGACGCTTGTCTTGCTTTTGCAAGATAACTATTTTGTGTGGTGAGAGATGACTATCCCGTCTGCACCAAACGACCAGTTTGGGGATGCAATTCGATTGCATCAAGGATTGATGGTGATGTCATGCTATGCATTGATCTGAATTGAATTTCCAAAACATGTACAAAACTAGAAACTTCAAAACGACCGTCTTGTAGTGAGAGAAGACCATCTCGTGTGCTAGACGACTATGTGTTTCCATTCTATCTTTTTTGGCTGTCGTAGTTTGTGAAATTTCTAGAATTGTTGCAAAAATTTGAGATCTTCCAATCCCTTCCACACCGCATAGACTTAGAACCCTAACCCTAACCCTCCCTATAAATAGAGGGGTAGTAGGGGCTTCCCAGAATACTATACAAACAATTGAGAATAAGTTTCTTTGATAATTGTTGTCCTCTCTGGTTTTGGTAACCAAGAGATTCTATGCAAGTCCTACCCAACTAGGGAGGGATAGCTATGGGAGAGAAACAATTGAGCATCATTGTTGTGGGAGAGCAGGTTGGTAACTAGTACACAAATAGGAGGGACATTTCCTTCCTGTCCATTATAGAAGGATGACAACAGTTCTAGTTGGTATGTGTGGACTTCTCTGGAAGTAAGGTGGCCTTTTCTCCTCTCTAAGGAGGATGATGTTACCCAACAGTCCATGACAAGAGGAACTGCTACAGACATTAACATTAGAGTATGTTATCTATGGAGGAGTAATTAGATGAGTCCCAGTGCAACAAGGAGATGTACAAACATCGTCCAAGAGTGCATATTTACATCCCACAAGGATTATCATTGGACTTACTTCAGGACGAGGTATATCTTTGTGTAACCATCCATTCCATTACATAGTTATTAACACAATCTGCCAATTAGTGGGAAATATGTCAGGAAATTTTTTGTTTCTTCTGCCTATTTGATGTCATATTTCCCTACTGTGGTATCAGAGCCACATCAATTAATTATGTTTAGGAATAATTGATGTGATCAGTTTTTTGGTTTTATCAAGTTTATTTATTGCATGCAATGCAAATATTTAGACCAGTTGATGGTTATGTCTAACTAATCACTACATAATAACCCAAATGACTATATATATATATATATATATATATATATATATATATATATATATATATATATATATATATATATGACAGCAATATACATGTGTCATCCTAAAAGTGAGTTTTTATGGTGGATGTGTAGCATGGTTATGGCCAATAACCCTTATAATTTGTGTATGGTTGTGTGGTTGATTTATCCTATTTATCTCAATTAGCAAACCAAGCCTCTCTCTTATCTTCCCACTATAAAAGTATTATTCCTTCTATCTTTTCTCCCCTTGAATGTAACTTGAGGTTTCTCTATAATAATGTAATAGTAGGATAGTTTACATTCTTGTTAATGATGCTTCACACCAAGCCAGCCGACCGACTGAAGGACCGGGGAGGTCAAGCTGACCCGATCGACTAGTGGACCCGACCGATCAAATGGATGATCCATAAGATGGTGGAACTGATGACCAGATGACCAGTGTGAAGACCAACCGAATACCTAGGAGGCGAGGCAAATGGTTCAAGGGTTGAACCATTTGACCCAGATTGGCAAGCACAAATCTTCCTCAACAACATGTTTCTGCATACGATGTAGACCTTAGGTTGTGGTAATTCCATGTGGCTCTAGGGAATTACATTAGAACGAACATAACCATCACTTTTTGTTTATTGCATATTTTCGTTGTGGGTTATAACATGTATAAGATACGTACTATATATGTGTGGTGATTGGCTAATGTAAATGTAATATATAAACTACCTCAATAAAATATTAAGACTAAGATGCTTTCCGTTAGCAACACACATGAAAAGCTTGATCAACCATGTGTGGACACCCCAAGGGTGGTAAACCATTTATCTCATAGAAGTGTGATGGTAATAATGTGGGCCTGTCAAATAGGGTGCATTATTAGGTAATGATGGTAATGTCCTTTCTTATTCAATACTGTCCCACCTAAGGGACGGTTACCCACGCATGCACCAATGTGAATGAAGCCCTATGGATGTATGCCTCCAAAGAACACTTCTTGATTAGAATGATTTGGTTTTCAAAGAACCATGGCCCCTCCAATGATATGTTCATATATGCCTGAGACACAAATCTAGCCAGGGACAATCCTCCAAGAAGCAGAGATAGATGAAACTCCCCCTTTCAGCCTCCAAGACCTCAACATCCATCCATACAATGTCTCTATGAAGACATTCTTCCTCAAAATCTAGATGATGACCGAGCACTTGTGGTATTTACTCAAAGTTGTCACCACCAAGCACATCCACGACCTTGAGTCTCCACTCCTTAACACCTATTCCTTCGGGTGTTTAGGGAGGCCCAATAGTTTGAACTTGTGATGAGCCTCTATAGGCTTGGATAGGGTCTCTGCCCAAGTCCTCCAGACTGTAACATCCGTCATTGGGTTTGCCCAACCCAAATGGGCACAACTAAAGGTAGTCAATGGGACATGATGCAGTTGGTTGTTGCAATTCGTTGAGGTCAAGGTGGTGGAGCCCGCCCCATCCCTACCACCACCTAAATGGGCATGACCTAATAGACCAACATGAGATGAAAGGGAACTCACTCTAGAGAGAGAGACAGCTCATGTACACCCCCATTTTTTAACATATCTTGGTATTTGTTTACTACAATGGAATTCAAAATAAAAGATGCTTGTTATTGAAAAATTGAAGAGTCTTGATTTGTTTTTTTTCTTTGTGTTTATATTACTTTTGCTAAGCTATATATTTTATAAACCTACAAAAATGTTTGATAATCTATAATGTACCAATGTGTTGCATGGATTGTATATAATTTTCTTGAGTTTAGGCATAATAGGTGGACCACTGATGTCACACTTCCACATAAAACTATATTAATTTAATAAAAAGAATTGTTAGATTAATAATATCATGCTGGATGATATTACTTAGGTTGGCTGTTACTTGTTAAAATTTTACCTTAAGTATTTTTATTTAATTTTCATGTATGTTGTGTGTGATATTTTTTTTGGCCGCTTAGAGAATGACACTTCAATCCCTCTATTGATTTTTAGGATGTGGGATTGGGATTTGGGTAAGAACAAATTTCTCACAACAACATAGCTGAGCCCAGATACACCTCTCACTGAACAAGGAGATTAGCCAAATTGGTGTTGGTGCGACCGCCATCTAGGGTGTGCTTAGTCTTACCATCCTTCATCAGACCTCTAACTTGGCACAACCAGAGATACTCCCTAAAAGGATGCTCTGAGTTGGAATTTTTCATGGAAAAGTAGAGCATCGACTAGAAATAGTTTACTAGCCTAGTGAGGCATAAGGGAGAGAGAGAGAGAGAGGTTGACACAGGGCCAACCCAGCTAGGGTCGAAGATAGTCCAACTAGGAGTCCACACATGCCCATAGCAAATCCATCACGATAGGGCATCTAGGAGGGATATCTAGGGTTGAGAGGTTGTATTTCCTCTAGATCATAGGCCATAGATATGTGGTGCATCACCATCTCTTAGATTGAGGATCAACAACCAAGATTGATCATTTTAAAGAAAATATTCCAAAATCTCAAAAAATAATAGGCATGTACGAACATAGAAAAACTATGTATCCAATCTATACATGGTAATGATTAGAATCCAATGAACATGAATTTTGAACCTAATTATACTTCAATTTAATAAAGTACTTTTGAATACTCTCTTAGATGGATTGTTATTCTACAAAACCTAGATGTGAAAACTTAAAATGATTAATATAATCCCGAATATTTGATATAATGATAATGTCAAACCTAGACCTAAAAAGATCATCCTTGATAACAAAGATGATCCCTCTTGTATGTTGGTAATGAAAGTATTGCTTTTAGTTGAGTGAAGAAATTTAGGGCTATAGATTACTTTCATGGTTTTTTTTTCCAAAGTGAGGGTTGAGATGATACAATCTATAAAAACTAATATAAACTACTCCTTTCTAACCCTATACCTTAGGACCTTTTCCAAAACCAAGAAAATGTTTTGAATAGTTTGGTGAAATGATTATGTTTTATGATTAATATTCCGATTAAACGTGTGGATTGATATTTATTGGAAATACTCATACTCATGGAACGACATCTACGATTTATTTATTGTTAGCCTCTTTTAATCTTTCCTTAATTTCCAAAAAATTTCAACTTTTGTTCATTCTAAGAGTTGTATTGTTTGATTTATTTCCTACAAAGGATAAATACCTATGTGTATCACTAAATCCAAAATGATAACTGAACTCTTTATTCAAATCTCATGGGAGTGGTTTGGTGATAAACCCTCTTCTAAACTACAAGGAGTAATCAACTAAAAAATTGTGAGAAATGATATCTACAGAGATGTATACAATCCAATATGAATATGAGATTGAGTCCATTGTTGAAACACCAAGAAAATGAGATAGTCTAATGATGAAATACCAGGAAAATTGGATATATTCTATTTTTGCAAGAAACATCGATGCATTGAATGAGATATCTAAATTACTGGTTGATATGTGAACTAAATGTGAATTTCATTTTTTGAAAAATTATTGTTTTTTCATACCACATATATTTTACTTAAATTTGTATTGTTGTGGTTGCACCCAAATACACAATATAGAAATATGTTGACCGTTCTTTTTTGACATTCTAGGTTAAACTTGGAACCCAAAATGAAGGAACTATGATTGATAAAAAGCATGATGTATAAATCAACATGAATATTTAGACAATATTTCAATTTTTTTTAGGGCAACTAGAGAAGATTATTTATGCATGCTGCTCTCTAGTGCAGCCAAAATCACAGAAATGTTTACGGGAGAAATGAAATCAAAGATACTAAGGATAGGATTTGAGAAGCTAATACTAGAGTTGGTTGCAAGGAAGTGCTTTGCAATCCTATCAGCAGACATGTTATGAATGCGACTGATATAGAAGATTGATCCAGAAGGTATGAGACTAAGCACCTTCATCACATAGGGTTGAAGAAGAGGGACAGGGTTCCTTTCGGTAATAGCTCGAACCACAATTTGAGAGTCAGAGAGGATGTAAGCGTTGTCCCAGTACTGCTGTTCACATAGTTCAGCGGCTCTCACAATGGCTTTAGCTTCTGCATCCATTGCAGAGATGGCTCTTGTAGTACAGCCCATCCCCATAATATGCATACCTCTAGCATTCACAACGTGGACCGCAATGGCGGCATTATGTGTGCAAACATGGAAAGAAGCATCCGTGAAGACATATATGTCTCTGCCTTGGGAGAATCCTTGGGTGTGGATAGCAGCAGGTATGCCTTCCCTCTCTCGAGAAGTTATGTTCTGGATGGTGAGACTACGCTGCTTGATGAAGAGGGCCTTGCTTGCAGCAGGTTGCTTAAGCCCCTGGTAGATGAAATTGTTGCGGCACTGCCACAGGTACCAGCAAGTGACAGCCCAAAGCATGTGGGATGGGTGGTGGACGTTCATACCCTGATCAATCCAGTCTGTTTCTTGCAAGGTGAAATGCCCAATGTCAGGTGACACTAGGTGCCAGACCTCGACGTTGGCTGGACAGTCCCTAAGAGCATGAAGGATGGTGTCCTTATCGTTGTTGCACACAGGACACAGGTCAGAGACGTCTAGATGACGATGGTTCTTCTCAGCGTTGGTCAGGAGGGCTCGGTGCTGTAACAGCCACAAGAATGTTTTGATGCGGGCAGGGAGGGCGGAACCCCAAAGCTGCTTCCAATTGCCTGGAGATGTGAACTCTTTGTCCTTCTGAAGCCATTTATAAGCTGATTTGGAGGAAAAACAGCCGGTCTGCTCCAGGGACCAATGCCATTCGTCTTCCAAAGTGTTATTTGAGGGCGCTGGAAGATACTTTATGATATCTACGACTTCTGGTGGTAGGAAGGAGTGGATAAAGCTCCAATCCCAGCCTTCATTAACAGATGCCATATAGCTGACTGTGAGGTCAGAGAGATCATCAGGGATAGCCCAGTCTGGGTGCATATCCATAACAGATTGTCTAGCAAGCCACTTGTCGTGCCATACATTTGTACTAACGCCATTATTGATGGATTTGATGCAAAGTGGTTTGATATTGTTAAGGCTGCATTTGATGAAACTCCGGGCGGAAGAACACGGCTTGGAGATGAATCTGCCATTCTTCATGTACTTTTCCCTCATTACACGGACCCATAACTTGCTCGGGTCGGAGATGAAGGACCAAGTATTCTTAAGCATAAGGGTGTCATTCTGATCGCGAGCATCCCAGATACTAAGACCGCCAGAGCCCTTGCAAGAATTGATTTTCTTCCATGAGACTAGGGAGAGTTTCTAATGAGGAGTTGTCCCAGACCAGATAAATCTCCTGATAGGTTTGTTAATGTCATCACAGAGCTGAGGTGATAATTTAACAGTTTGCATTGTGTAAGTTGGAATACTTTGGAGCGTAGACTTGGCAAGAGTAATTCTTCCTGCGAGAGATAGGTGGCGCATCGACCAACTATTAAGTCTACTTTGAATTGTCGAGATGATATTGCCATGGGTGGCTTTGTTAGCTCTGTGATGCAGGATAGGCATCCCCAGGTACTTCCCAAGGTCAGTCATCCATCCAATTCCCAGGAGTCTGCTAATGGAACGGATCTCAGATTTGGGTGTATTCAAGCTGAAGAAACACCTTGATTTTTGCTTTGAGACAGTTTGTCCGTAGGCCACTGAGAAAGAGCAGAGGATATTATTGATGATGACGGCTTGTGCCATAGAAGCTTCCCCCAACAGGAGAATGTCATCTGCAAAAAGTACATGGGAAAGAGGAGAACCCCCGCGAGTAATGTAGATAGGTTTCCAATCGCCATTGTTAACAGAAGTAGAAATGCCTTGACTCAGCCATTCCATATACAAAACAAAAACATACGGTTCGATAGGGTCGCCCTGCCTAACTCCCTGAGTTGCCTTGAAAGGCTGAAGGGGTTCTCCTTCCCAGAGGATCGAAGTAAATCCATGTGTTATAATTTGCATGATAACATTGATGAGCTTTGCAGGTAGATCAGTTCTTGAAAGTGTATCGTGGATAAAGTGCCAGTTCATCTTGTCAAAGGCCTTCGCCAGGTCCAGCTTGATGCACATGAATTTCTTCTTAGTGGTTCGAGCTTTCATTGTATGGATAACTTCCTGCACCAATAGGATATTGCCACTTATGCGACACCCGGGGATAAAACTAGATTGCGTGGGCGCAATCCAATCGCTCAACAAAGGTTTCAAGTGCTCAACTATAATCTTTGAGATTAGCTTAAAGCAGCCATTATTTAAGGAAATATGTCTGAAATCACCGCACTGCCTAGTTCCTCAACATCTAGGTTTCTTTCCATTTTTTAATTCCCACACTTTGTTAAACATCTTATCCTATCTTTTGAAAGAAATATTAATTATTGTTAGTGTGGTCATGGAAGTATCCATTAACTATTCTCATCTCCGTAGTCCTCATTTATGGGGAAGGTGGGAGTGTGGGGTTGTTACAACTGGTATTAGATTAAAATTTTCTTAAATAACTTTTAATAGTTAACAATTTCAAAACTCTTTAGAACCATAAGGGGATAATTACAAGGTGATGGTGTTTAGAATTAGTCACAACTTGAGGGATGGAGAAACTCTCATATGCACTACTATTTAGTTTACGAAGACTTCTGGGCCTCTATGAATTATATCTGAACAAAGCCTAAGGATTTCCAAAATAGGACACCTTTTAGGTCCGCTCACTTAAACTTCATATCTTTCTCATCTCTTTCTTTATTAAACCCTAAATTATCTCCTTCCACCTCTAAGTTCACCCCTCATCCAATTAAAATTAGGGTTCATGAAAGAACTTGGGTTAAGAAACCATCTACCAACTAAAGCATAGGTAATGCCAAATTAAAATCTAAAAAATGAAACATGTTTTATATAATGTAGACTTCATTTATAAGGAGAAATCTAGAAACTTTTAGAAACCTAAGGATAAAATGATATAACCTACTCAATATATAAAGCAATTGAGAAGGATAAAGGAAAGAGAAACTATTATGTGACGAAGTTAATTCTTAGCATGATAAAAACCATGATCATAAGCATACATGATTAATGAAGGAAAATGATACTTAAATAGGTTCAAAACTATAAGGCCCCTAACCTAGATTAGGGCTTGGGTATGCTTGCTTTGCTTAATGATGATGCTTAGAACCTTGATTTTATCCTTTGAGATGTCTTTAGATCTTGTGGAGAGCTCAAGTCTGTAATTTGAGCCGGTTTGGATGATGTTTGTACTTTGTGTGCTTATTTTGGGCAAACTACAATTTACCCATTTGTGACGGTTATCTTGCAATTTTCCACCTTTAGAGTGTTTTCTCTCTCTCTTGGATTCATGAGAAAGAGTGTGGATCTTTGAGGAACCTTGATTGAGTGGTGACACCCTTAGTGGTGATTAGGGTCTTTTAGGGTTTGAAGTGTCTCAACCTATGTGTATCTTGTGGGTTGTCTCGACCTAGGTCGTGACCTAGGGCATGTTTTAGGGGTGTCGCAGTCAAGATTATTGACTTAAGAGTTATACATTTCCCATATTTTGATAACGACTTAACCATTCCATTCCTATATATCTAATACATTTGTTCAAGATTGATTTCAAGCTTTAGGTACATGAAAAGGATCAAATTATACACACCCTAGCTTGTTCAAGTTCAAGTCAAATGCAATGCAAGTGTGAAATTTGGGAAATCACTCCAAGTGACCTTTGAAGAATTTTGTAATCACTTGTATTGATGATATGACTTGTAACTAAGATGAGAAAAATATGACAGACACTTAATAGCAAGGTTTAATCACTCAATTGTCAATTTAGAAAATTTGTCACAGGATGTTCATCAGTCGAGTTGGAAACATGACCAATCCTATGATGGATTTTTTGAATATGACCCGTTGGTTGAGTTGTACACTCATAGAACTCGACCGAACGACTCACTAAGTAAATCTAATTTTGGCTCATCGGTCGAGTTTACTAGAACAAACTTGACCGACACTTTGAAAATTGGCTTTGTATTTTAGTTGATCGGTCGAGTTACCTTTATTGAAGCTCGACCGAATGTACTATACGAAAAATGTAGAAAAAGTGATTATAACCATTGGTGAGTTGTTTTAGGTGAAAATAGATATGTTGCATTGTGGAAAACGACTATATTTTGACCCTAAGTGATCCCCAACTCAAGGGAGCACCCCCAACTATAAATAGGACCCCTTGGAGTTCATTCCAAGTTTTCTCATTCATGCTATTCTAAGTCCTTGCTATGGTTGAGTGTGTTGCAACTCCTTGAGCCCCTTTCTCTCTCTAGTTTACACTTCATTTCGTGATTATGAGTGAGATAGGCCTGTTGTAAGAGAGCTACTCCCTGGTGTATATAAAGCTCTCATCTACTCCATCTTCCCTACCCCCTTTCCTCTATGAAGAAAAGGTGAAGCAAGCTACTCCGAGTGAAGGTGGAGCTACTGCTGGTCTTCTTCAAGTTTGAAGAAGAGGTGAAGAGCTTTTCTAGGAGAAGGAGAAGGAAAACGCTAAAGATCCAAGAAGAGTAGAAAAGTCCTTGAAGACAGAAGACTTGTGTTAGAGTGGGTAAGACCTACCAAAGAGATAGGAGTCAAAGGTCACCTCCATTGAAGAAGTGAGGAGCCTTGGTGACATCCCAATCGAAGAGCTCATTGGCAACCTTCAAGATTATGAGCCAAGACTTGACAAGCAAGAAGAAGAAGCCAAGCAAGAAGAGAACGAAGCCAAGAATATCAAAGATAGTGCTTTCAAAGCATAAGTGGAGGCGGTCATCCTTCAACAAAAACTTGTTTGCCAAACGTCTCCCTCCTCCTCTAATGAAGATGATGGCCCAAGTGAGAATGAAGACAACTACACCAAGGGAAAACACTTCAAGAGAAAGCAAGCCTCCTCCTCCTCTACTCCTAGATGCTACAAGTGTGGACAAAAGGGACACTACAAGAGTGAATGTCCCAAGTCAAGAAAGTCACGCCACAAGGCCAGCTCTAAGAAGGAAGAAGAGACAAGAAGGAGAGAAAATACAAGAGGAAGGATAAGAAGGAGAAGATACATAAGAATGAAACTCATGTAACTTGGGAAGCTTCATCGTCAAGCAGCTCAAGTTCCGAAGAAGATGGAGAGTGCCACCTTGCACTCATGGCCTCTACTAGGGAAGAAATTGGTGAGGTAAGTGAGGTAAGTTTGCATGCGTTATCTAAGGAAGCTATTATTGACATGCTTATCTCTATCTGTTCATCTTTTGCTAAGTGTAAATCTAAAAGAAAATGGCTAGGAAAAATCATTGATGATCTATATGATAAACTTGAAATTATTGAATTGAATGAGAAAACTAATCTTGAGAGTATTGATAATTTACAAGGGAAATGCCTTGATCTTGAGCTCCAATATAATGGGGTTGATGTCGAGAATGGTATCTACCTTAAGAATATTGAAAATCTTAAGGAAGAAAACCAACACTGCCTTAAAGAGCTTAAAATAGTTAAAATTGAAAATACTAAATTTATGCTCCTTATTGATGCTCGTAGAGAAGAAAGAGATGTCTATCGTAAAGAAATTCAAATGCTTAAATATGAAAATGCTAGGTTACTTGGTCAAGTAAATGATCTATATTCTAAACATTTATTTCCTAGTACTAATGTTGCTTCTATCTCTCTTGAAAAGGATTCATATTTAACTAAATCCTTATGTCTTGAGGCTGATCTTGTGCATGCTAGGGATGACATAACTACCTTATCTTCTACTATTATTTCTTTAAATGATGATAACCATAGATTGAGAGCATCCCTACAGAAATTCCTCAAAGGGAAGAACTCCCTAATTGAAATCCTTGACCATTCTACCAAAAAAAGTGGTACTAGTGGTTTGGGATTTGTAGGTGGGACATCAAAGGGCAAGAGCAAAGCCAAAGGTAAGAAAAAGAGAAAGGAGACCTCTTTCTTAATAGGAGAGTCTTATGGCACTAAGAATCCTATGGTTTGTTCTTATTACAAGTGTGATGACCATTACTCTACTTATTGTCCTTACAAGCCTAAGGGGACCAACCCAAAGATGAAATGGGTCCCCAAGCTAACTCTGGATCCCAAAGTTTGAGTTGGGAACCGAAATTCTCCTTTCTTGTAGGAAAAAGGTAGATGGATTGTTGATAGTGGCTGCACTAAGCATATGACACGTGATATAAGCCATTTCAACAACTTCACCAAAAATAAAGGAGGATCAGTCACCTTTGGGGAAAACAAGAAAGGTAAAGTCAAAGGTTAGGGTGATGTAGGTGAATCCTTATGTATCAAGAATGTTCTTTTTGTACATGGCCTACATCACATTTTAATTAGTGTTAGACAACTATGTGATAATGGTTACCATGTCTTATTTACTTCCTTTGAATTCTTGATTCTAGATTCCCTCACCTACCAAATCATATATAATGGAACTAAAAGTGGTAATCTTTATGTTATTGTTCTTGACTCTATTAAGCATGTTGTTGGTAGATGCCTATTAGTCAACTCGAATGATATTTCTCTTTGGCACCATCGGCTTGGTCATGTAAATATGCATCAGTTGAAGAAGTTGAGCAAAAAGGATTTGGTCAAGGGACTTCCCAAACTAGATTTTAAAAAGGATGAGGAATGCCAACCTTGTACCAAAGGAAAGCAAACCAAGTCCTCCTTCAAATCCAAAGGAGTCCTTAGTACCTAGAGAGATCTTGAGCTTCTTCACATTGATCTATTTGGACCCATGAGAACTCAATCTCTTTGTGGTTCCAAGTATTGTCTTGTTATTGTCGATGATTTCTCTAGATATACTTGGACCTTCTTTCTCATTTCTAAAAGTGATACGCTTGATTTTTTCTCAAGCTTTTGTAAGAGAATTAAGATTGAAGCTTCTTGCCACATTGTTTTCATCCGTAGTGACCATGGGGGAGAATTTGAAAATGATCTTTTTGAACATTTTTGTCAAGAATCTGGTTATGCACACGATTTCTCTTCACCTCAAACACCTCATCAAAATAGGGTTGTAGAGAGGAAGAGTATGTCTTTATAGGAGATGGCTAGGACTATGCTTCTAGAGAATGACACTCCTAAGAAGTTTTGGGCTGAAGCTAGACTTGAGTCCATTCGTATGTTGCTTGCCTTTGCTAGTTATAAAAACTTTCTTCTGTATCAAATGGATGTTAAAAGTGCATTTTTGAATGGTATAATTGAGGAGGAAGTGTATGTTGCACAACCCCCAGGCTTTGAACATGATAGTTTACCTAACCATGTTTATTTGTTGCAAAAAGCTCTCTATGGACTCAAACAAGCACTCAGGGCTTGGAATGGGAAATTAAAGAGCTTTTTCTTAGATCATGGGTATATCATGGGCAGAGTGGATTGTACCTTATTTCTAAAGCACACTTCTAACAATTTTCTAATCATATAGATATATGTTGATGATATCATTTTTGGTGGAACTAACCTTGATCTTTGCAAATAATTTAGTGATCTTATGCAGAGTGAATTTGAGATGAGTATGATGGGTGAACTCACATTCTTCCTCATCTTTCAAATCAAGCAAACTAATTATGGGAACTTCATCAACCAAGGCAAGTACACCAAAGAATTACTCAAACGCTTTGGGATGGAGAACACCAAGTCGATGGACACAACCATGTCAAACACCACCAAACTTGACAAAGACGAAGAAGGTGAGAAGGTAGATGAAAAGCTATATGGAGGTATTATTGGAAGTTTACTTTACTTAACTACCTCTAGACCTGATATAATGTTTAGTGATGGATTGTGTGCTCGATTTCAATCAAATCCTAAGAAATCACATCTTATAGTTGTTAAGAGGATTTTAAGGTACTTATCCAAAACCCAAAATTTTGGACTATGGTATCCCAAGTCAAGGGACTTTACTCTTACTTCTTATAGTGATGACGATTATGCAGGGTGCTTGATTGATAGAAAGTGCACTAGTGGCACTTGTTTCCTCCTAGGACCATGCTTGGTGTCTTGGTTCTCCAAGAAACAGAGCACAATGGCATTATCAACCTCCGAGGCTGAGTACATTACAGTCGGGAGTTGTTGTGCCTAGGTCCTATGGATGAAACAAATGCTCCAAGACTTTAACATTCATTTTGATTCTTCTTCTAGATATTTTGATAATACTAGTGCAATTAACTTGTCATATAACCCTATCTTGCATAGTAGAGATAAACATATAGAGGTTCGTCATCATTTTCTCTGTGATCACATTGCCAAGAAGGATATCTATATCACGCATGTAGACACGAAAAATTAGTTGGTGAAAATTTTCACTAAACCTCTAGCTAGAGAGCAATTTAACTTTATTAGATCAAAATTTCTTATAACTGCTTTGAATGAATCTGATATGCCTTCTAGCTAGTTGTCATCTATCCTATATGTCTTGTCTCTATTTTGATCATCTTTTCTTGCTAATATGCTAAAAATCCATTTTTTTCGTGTTCATTTTGCCTGGTTTTTCTCTTGTTTCTGGGTTTTTTTGCAAACACATGTTTTATCACAAAATAGTACGCAATGCCGAGTGATATGTGCCTAAGTATGTTCAAAATACATAATGGACTTGAAAAATAAATTTAATTAGCACTCAAATGGCTAGAAATTAAGTTTGTTATGTTTAGGTCAGGTTGACCATCGATCGAGTTGCCAACTCGAAAGATCACAGGCCGAGAACTTTTTTGAAAATCCTATCGGTCGAGTTTCTAAGTTTACAAAACTTGACTGATGGCCAGGATGGAGCAATCTTAAGTTGGGTTCGGCCAACTATTCTCCCTCTCAACTAGAGAAAAGTCGACTGATTCCACCTCCATATGCCCTAATCTCTCTACCCTTGTCCTTCCTTTGCTCAACCTAGCCCTAATCTGACCTAGCTAGACCACCCTTGACCTTCCCCTTTTCTATACTAGGTTTGTGGACATTTTTGGTGGTGAGTTTTTAGCTTTTTCTCTCTCCTTTTTTGTCTCCATGGCATCCAATAGGAGGAAGAGGCCGCCCCAGCTAATGCACCATCTTCTTCATCCTCCTCCTACTTTATTCCTTTTGATGTCACTCTTTTTGTCTCAAATGAGGCTGTAAATAGGTATAAGGAGCACCTACCCTAGAATCCTTCCCCTTTTTGTGCCTAGGCCTAGAAGTCAAGAGGTCATAGATCAAGTAGTAGAGTTTCTTAACATTCACCATCTCTCTGCCTTGGGTGTTGAACGTGCGTGCTACAACAATTCCATCACTAGCACAAAAGTGGTTCATGAATTCTACGCTAACTTGCACTGGAATTACGACACCCTCATACCCCCACCTAATACTCAAGTAATCCTCACGTCCATGATAGCCGGGAAGAAATTCCAAGTCTCTGAGGATACCCTAAACATCTTCTTCTCAGATAATGATGAGACTGACACCTGACGTAAGGATTACCCCGAGTATTTTGACCTAGTTGAGCCTGAGGCCTTGTACAAGCAATATGATCTCAGTCTCCTTAATATTCAAAGATTCTTGAAGAAGCCTCAATTTCCTTATAAGAAGAAGTGCACCCTTCCCTCCTCTTCCTTGGATCTCAAGAGACACATCCTCACTCTAGTTGTTAACTACAATATCCACCCCAAGAAAAATCAAACCAAGATTGCAGAAAACACTGCGGTGATCATGTATAGAGAATGTCAGAGTCAAGTGGTCAAGATACATCCTCGACCATATGACCTTCTTTGACTCAGGCAAGAACACCCGTGGCACCCACCCTCCCTACCCAGCCCTGATTTGTGGTCTATTATAGTTTGCCACTGGCAAATCTCTTTTCCATGACTTTCATTACAAACCTGCCCAAAAAGGAGTTTGTACTAGTGAGACCACTCTTTAGAAGTCTGTGTCTATCCTCTCCTTCACCACACCTGGTGTCTCTACCTCTGCCTCTACCCGAGCACCTTCACTGCCTCAGCCCTCCTGCCCTGCTTGTGCCTCATTCATTGTATCAAATAAAACCCTTATGAGCTACATGACGCATCAACATGGATACAACCTATAGGTTTAACAACACCTACATCAGGACTTATGTTCAATAATGTCCAACATGAACATGTCTTGTGCACATCCCTACCCAACCTACCAGCCCTACCCAGGAGGTGATTATGCATCCTATGCATATAATCACTTTTACCCAACCCCTCCACCTACTCCTTCCGCTACTACACCCTCCGCTGTTGGTGGATCTACCCCTAGTGTGTTGTCTCTACCTACTAGCCCCTTGGCCACTCTGCTTGCCAACCTCGGTAGTTCTACTCCTTCCTTCCCACAGGCCAATGAGCTCCATGCTCTTGGTATGACCAGAATGCTCATTGGATTGGTCACAGTTTTGGTCCCTCTGCTGATGAAGAGATGCCAGACCAGGCTAATGAGGAGGCTGTTGATGATGATGAGGCTACTGGTGATGATGAGGATGATGGTGTTGCATCCGATGATGATGGCTCTGATGGCTTTACTGGTGACTCCGGTGATGAAGGCGTTGTTGTTGCACCTTCAGATGGAGATGACGACTACGAGCCTGATGCTTCTGATGCTGATGATGGTGTTGTAGACATAGATAGCTTAGATGTCTAGTTGCTCTTAGTTTTTAGTCTACTTGCTGATCATATATATCTTTCTAGGCTATTTTGTATTAGAAACATTTGGGCACATGTTCTGAGCTATACTATTTTATCATCTTAACTATCATCGTTTTGGATTGTAGTTGTTTTATGAGAACTTACTTTCTGGGTTGTAATCTTAATTCAGTGCACACTCACTCTTTGATTTATGATATCTCATGAGTTGGTGCCATGTTTTACCATATTTTGATTATGAATTAGATTGTTTGTTTTTCTCATCTCTGTTTGGTGTATGCATTGAGATTGCATGTTGTGGATGTATGCTTGATTGTGCTTGGAGAAGACCTATTTTTGTGCTCTTCTACCCCCTTCCTTTTTGATAATGTCAAAAGGGGGAGTGAAGTTCAATTTTTTGAAGCTCAACCATATTGCTTTTATTGCCTATGTGATCCTTTTCTTGTTCATTATATGCTTTATCATGTGACTTGCTAAAGGACCATATAGTACATATGTGTTATATTGCTTTGTGTAGATAGAATAACTATGCAGGTTAAAGTAATCATAGATTGAGGGGGAGCAATTCACGTTGTTCAAATTTTATATCCCCTTACAATTCACAAGGCAGAGGTATAACTTCAATATCCTTTTCAATATGATTGAGGAATGGTTTGCCATTGTCAAAAAGGGGGAGAATGTTGACTTAAGAGTTATACATTGCCCATGTTTTGATAATGACTTAACCATTCCATTCCTATGTATCTAATATGTTTGTTCAAGATTGATTTCAGGATTTAGGTACATGAAAAGGATCAAATTATACAAGCCCTACCTTGTTCAAGTTCAAGTCAAATGCAATGCAAGTGTGCAATTTGGGAAATCACTCCAAATGACCATTGAAGAATTTTGTAATCATTTGTATTGATGATGTGACTAACTAAGATGAAAAAAATATGAGGGACACTTAATACCAAGGTTTAATCACTCAAATGTCAATTTAGAAAATTTATCACAGGATGTTCATCGGTCTAGTTGGAAACTCGACCGATCCTATGATGGATTTTCTAAAGATGACCCATCGATTGAGTTGTACACTCACAAAACTCGATCGAACGACTCACTGAGCAAATCTAATTTTGGCTCATTGGTCGAGTTTACCAGAACAAACTCGACTGATAGTTTGAAAATTGGCTTTGTCTTTTAGTTGATCGGTCGAGTTACCTTTATTGAAACTCGACCGAATGTACTGTAGGAAAAATATAAAAAAAGTGATTATAACTGTTGGTGAGTTGTTTTGGGTGAAAATAGATCTGTTGCATTGTACAAAATGGCTACATTTCGACCCTAAGTGATCCCCAACTCAAGGGAGCACCCCTAGCTATAAATAGGACCCCTTGGAGTTCATTCCAAGTTTGCTCATTCATGCTATTATAAGTCCTTGCTATAGTTGAGTGTGTTGCAACTCCTTGAGCCCCTTTCTCTCTCTAGTTTACACTTCATTTCATGATTATGAGTGAGATAGGCCTGTTGTAAGAGAGCTACTCCCTGGTGTATGTAAATCTCTCATCTACTCCATCTTCCCTACCCCCTTTCCTCCATGAAGAAAAGGTGAAGCAAGCTACTCTGAGTGAAGGTGGAGTTGTTGCTGGTCTTCTTCAAGTTTGAAGAAGAGGTGAAGAGCTTCTCTAGGAGAAGGAGAAGGCAAAGGCTAAAGATCTAAGAAGAGTAGAAAAGTCCTTGAAGGTGGAAGACTTGTGCTAGAGTGGGTAAGACCTTGGCAAAGTGGGTAAGTCCTTGGTAAGGTGGAATAGTCTTGGTGCTTGGATGGGTAAGTCCTTTGGTGGTCTTGTGTTGTAAATATTATTGGTGATAATATAGAGAAAAGCACTTGCAAAGTCCTAGAGGTTGACCTCTCTAGGTAGTGGACTAATTCTCTCCTAGTTTGGAGAGTGGAACCACTCTACATCACCTTGTCAAGTGCTTGCTATAAATTCCTCTCATCCTTGCTATGCTTGTTAGTTAGGACTTCAAATTGCACTTAAGCTATTGGTTTCAATTTGATATACTTTGAAGGTCTAATCTATCTTGTGAGAAGTTTTGTAGCTCTATTCACCCCCTCTAGATCCCTAGATGCAACAAAGATACCTTCCCTACGTGTGGTAGTTGCGACAAAGATGGTCTTGGGTCGAGACAAGTTTCTTTTATGTCGAGTGTCTCGGACTAGGGTGTGTGTGGTGATCCTTTGTCTTGACCAAGTGATGTTGATGCCTTGTTGCGACCATGGATGGTGTTCTTGGTGTGGGTCACGATCGCAACCATGTGGGTGACCCAAGTAGGTCGAGACCCGACATATAGTGTATCACCACCTCATTCATGTGTGTTTTAAGTTGTTGCATGTTGGTTTCTTAGGTGGACAAGTGTCCTTTTAGAGCCCTATCTTTTTGACACCTCATCCTCCACCCTACTTCTCTCCTCTTTTGTTATATGAACCCTTACATCTCCATGCAAGTGAACATTTCCGATCATCTTCTTACTCCCCTCTTGCTTGGTCGTCCTTGGAGCTTGGTGGAGCTAGAAGGTGTTGTCCTTGGTACTTTGGAGGAGGTTCAACCTTGCATGTGGTGCTTGTAGTGATTCTTGCCCATCTTCTACCTTAGTAAGTATTTTCCCTTCTTTTGCAATGTTTTCCTTTGAAACATCCAACTTCTTCCTCTTTCCTTGGCCATATACTAAGGGTTCTACCCTAGTGGTCACCTTGAAAGAAACTCCTCTTTGCAAAGGCCTTAAACTATCAACTATTCGTGGTGGTAACTAGTGAGAGGAGGTTTTATTCTATTCCACCCCCTTTCTTCTTTAGTTTAGCCTAGGGATTTCTTTACCCTTTTTCTTGAGATACATTTAACCAAGGTGTTCTTCCTTTTAGAGGTGATCTTGTGGCCACAGTGGTGATCCTTGTTGAAGCTTCCTCCTCTCTTTTGGAGCTTGACCATGAAGCTTTTTTCCTCTTCAAAATAGGTGGGTGATATAACCCTTAACCATTTCTATTATGACACTTTCTTTTATTGCATGTAGTTGTTCTTTCTCTGTAAATGTATCCCTAATGTGCTAGTAGTTGATACCATGCTTGGTTTGCTTAGAATTTGAAACCTAAATTCACTACACCTGACTTTGGTGATTGTTATGTAATGATAGTTTCTCCTAACTTTTGACCTTGGGTTTGATCTTATGCATCATGTTTGTGTACCTAGATATTATGGGGAGTTTAGTTTCTATTTTAGGTGCCTTAAAAGTGGTTTTCATCTCTCTTACATGAAGAGTTGTGATGGTGATGTCATGGCACATGTGTTAGGGTTTTGATAGCCTATTTTGGGTGATGTTTTCCCTCTAGAAGATCATGGTTTTCAGCGTTGTTATCTTCTATTTGTCCATGCTATGCTTATGTTTGATTTTTGGTTAACCTTGGTTTGATGATGGTTCCTTGCCTTGGAGGTATTTTGACCGTTAATGGTTTCTATACCTTGCCTTGTGTTGGGTCACGACACCTTGATATGTTGGTTTTGGATCGAGACAACTGACGTTGTGGATGTCACGACATCCTACTCTTTGATGGTCACGACACCTACCCCCTAGTGGGTCGAGACACCCCTTTAGTTCTGGTCGAGTTTTCCCTTCCTTCTTGAGATCATGACATGCTAGTCTTGGTGGTTGAAACCCTAGTACCATGTGTGGTCGAGAGATGCTTGTTCATGGATAAAATTCCTTGCCTTGGGTTGCGAGTGTGAAAATGTTATGTCACAGTTGAGACACATTGTAGCATGGTGGTTATGACACCCCATATGTTCATGGTCGTGACAGTCTTATATAGTGAATGGTTATCACATATACATACTCATATGAATGATACATCAATTTGAACACTAAGTAATGAACCATGTATGGTGATGTTTGGTTGGATGCCTAATCAACCCTTATGATGATCCTTAACCCTATAGTGTTCCAAGGATATGGGAGATGTCATACCTAGGGTTTAGTGATTGAATATAAATATAAGACCCTAGTCAACTAAGTATGGAGCCTTAACCCTAATCTAGGGATAATTGATGTGTTTGCTTAACTCTCTTGGAATGGCTATGGTGATATGATGTTACTCTTTTCTATTTATAAACCCCTAACCTTACAGGTGAGATGAATTCCATGGCTTGTATATGCCATGGTCATGATTATATGATACAAGGTGGTGCTTATGCACATTAATGAGGCATAGTGTGGTGATGTACAATAAGGGTTTATGTGATTGGGCCCTATGATTTGGTGATGGCTTAATTCCTATTTTGAGGTGATAGCCTCCAGTGATATGAATGATAGATTTATATCTGACAATGATGTGTCATTGGTGATTGGCCTAGATAATGGATTTGTTATAAGTACCATGTGGTGATTGTGTGACAAGCTCACACTTTATAGGTTTCATATCTTCTAGAGTTGTACTATACCCTTATTCTTGTAGAGTTTGTTATGGCTTTATACATTGTAACTTAATTGATGCTAAAGTGACCTAATTGGCTAACTAATCAAGTGGAGCAATTATCATATAGGTGCCTTGTGCCATAGATCCTTTCCAGTTTCACCTCTAATTTCCATATTAATGAAACGAGTATAACTCAGAGTGCACATTTTTGAATATGCTAGGGTGCAAGTTGAGTATTTTCTTGCATCCATAATTACAAGTTGTGTGAGATGGCAACACGTGAGCTGATCTCCTTGTGATATGGATGGCCATGCGTGAGCCACTCCTTATTTTAAGGACGACCATGTGTGAGACAATTTTTCTAGCGTCATTACCTATAACAAGGTGGGCTAAGTGTTTATATATGGACGACTATGCATGAGCCAATCCTTCTATTGACTATATGCCATCTTTTACAGTTGACTGGCATGTCTCTCTGATGTTTCTCTTGGGATGATCAAGAGGGTAGAGAGGTCGTGGATTCTGGCTCTTCCATTTGACCTTGTATGGCACCAATTTTGACTTAGTAATGGTCAGTTGGATTTGAGTGGCATGACTCAAATCCTCAAGGTAATAATAAAAGATGTAACTCAATCGTGTTGCATATTTGCATAGGGTCAAATACAAATAACTTTGGTTGATTCCTTTACCTTATCTATTTACTAATATCTTGAATTATAAGATGGTAAGAGAAGTCAACTGTTATACATGTTCTTCATATTCCTTTTTATAATATAAATTGATGTACCATTTAGTGGTATCTGCCTAGTCTTTCTTATCTTCTTTGTCTATTGATTACACATCTTTTATTTGAAAATTCTCAACCTATTTAGTACATTATTTTACATGCTTAGCTTATCTATGCTTTTAATAGACGTTGGCAACAATTTTTATTTCTTGTTGGGACGTTCGGTCTCACCCCATGGGTTTCCACATCTTTTAGATGGTCGAGCACGAGGGAGTAGACATCGTGTTGTTGGTGCCAAGAAGTAAGAGGACAAGTAGTTGCAGAAAGGTTGGACATGATGCTTGTGTATAGAAGTAGAGTCCTATGTGCCGTACCTGTACACTCAGGTCCTTGGGGAGGTTTTTTTGTATGTATCGATATGAGGTTTTGGGTTTATGCCCGTTGTTGTATAGAAATGGCATATATGTATATGAACATGTTATCATGTGTGAAAAGATGTGGTTAGAGAGCCAGTGAACAATACCTTGTATAATGTTTTGGGAAGGTGATATGCAATACATGTGGCTCTTGTAGACTCATGTGCAATATGTTGTAACTTATATGGTTATATGAATAGGTTTTAATTTCCTATCTTTTATGGTAATCGGTATGTTTAGTTTTAGTTGTGCAGTTTGGTTTTGAGTAATCTCATTTGTGGCACATTGGAGTGTCATAGTTTGGTTGGTATCAGAGCTTTAGGTTCACTGAGTCTATAGGGGTATACAACTAGGGTTGTGTCTATTCTAGTGTCCTCTAGTTCATATTATGGTCACTTCTGCTTATGTAGAAGAAGAAGAGTTGAAAAGATGGCCAGGGAACATGAAGAACAAATACCTGGGAGTGGTGTTGTTGCACCATTTACAGGTGCAAGGGGTAGGTTGTTGATGGTAGGGTGCCTGGAGTGCCCTAGTTTGACCCGTTCATGCTAGAAAACCCTACCTATTGGCCTAGTATAGTGGATCCAGTGAAGTGGAGAAGTCTTTCAAGATCCTTAGCCTCCCTGAGGCTGATAAAGTGAAGTATGCAGTGTACCTTTTGAAGGGAAGTGCTAGCCATCAATGTGCCATTGAGGAGAATAATTGACCAGGTGTTCACGTCAGTTTGGAGGAGTTCAGATGGGAGTTTGTCAGCAGGTACTTTCTGCGTACCTATCTTGATGAGAAGATCTTTTAGTTCAAGAAGATTAGGAAATGACTCAAGCCAATCAATGAATATGAGGCAAGATTCATGGAGTTGAAGTTGTTCTATCCTCACATAGTGATGACAAATGAGGAGAGGATCAGACCTTTTGAGAAGGGTTTGAACAGTGAGCTGACAACAACTATGGCAACACTTAAGAATCGTGAGAAGTTTGTGAAGTACTGGAATCTATTAGGAGGGTTGAATGGTATGTGGTTGCAAAGTGGGAGAAGAGTGCCAAGAAGAGGCATGCGTAATACCAAGGGCAGTCATCAGGAGGCTTTAAGAAGCCTAGGTTTTCCGCACCACCATCTCAATAGAGGTCCAACACACAGACTCAGTGGTCACCCAGTAAAGGTAGAGGTTGTAGTTTTCAATTGGTAGGATCCCCTAGTGTAGCATTAGTATCAGTGATAGGGTCTTCAAGTCCATGGTATGAGAGAAGAACGTGCTACAAGTGTGGCCATGTCAAGGATACTAAGTAGTTTTGTTCCATGAAGGATGATGAGGTGACCCAGCAGCCGAGGCAGAGTCAGTAGGGCTCACAGAGGCAACAATATAGTAGTGGAGGTGGATGAGGACTTGGACATGCATCACAAACTGGTTCTTCAGGACATGCCAATAGAGGGTGGGGACATCGACATGCTACAGCTAGATTCTATGCCATGATTCAGCCTGAAGGAGTGGTCAACTCGTGAGTAATGACATGTCAGATGGAGTTATTTCATCCTCATTTATCTTCTTCTTGTTTTATATGTGTTTTAGTTGATCCGGGTGTGACCCACTCTTTTATCACCCATGAAGTGATTGCTAGTAGCTCTTTTCTAGTTAGATGTAGACTTTTCACGACAAGCATTCAAGTGGATCTCATACCGCTTGACATGCATGGATTCGATGTGATCCTTAGAATGGATGCCTTGGAGAAGTATCATGTGGTCTTGGACTATAGTGCCAAGGTTGTGACGTTTTGAGATGGCAATGAGATGTAGATCTTCCAAGGAGATAGGAATATCCTTCTGACGTGTCTAGTGTCAGTGATGGTGGCAGAGAAGTTGGTGAGGCAAGGTTGTGAGGTGTTTTTGGCACATGTGAGGGATACTAAGGTGAGGAGTCCTAGTATCCAGGAGGTACCAGTTGTTTGTGAGTTTGAAGATATGTTTCCATAGGAGTTTCCAGATGTCCCCCCACCTTAAGAGATTGATTTTGATATCAATCTATTCCTGGGTACCCAACCGATAGTTCATACACCATATAGGATGGTGTCAGCTAAGATGACAAAGTTGAAGAAATAGATGCAAGATCTGCTTAAGAAGGGTTTCATCAGACCGAGTATGTCAGCATGGGGTTCACCAGTGCTGTTTGTAAAGAAGAAAGATAGATCTATGAGGTTGTGCATAGATTATAGACAATTGAACAAAGTGACGATAAAGAACAAGTATCCACTACTATGGATTGATGACCTATTTGATCAGTTGCAAGGAGCCACAATGTTCTTCAAGATAGATATGATATCAGGATATCACCAGTTGTGGATCAAGGTGGGTGACATACCTAAGTCAGTGTTTAGAACTTGGTATGGTCATTACGAGTTTGTGGTTATTCCGTTTGGTCTAACCAATGCACCAACAATGTTTATGGATCTAATGAACAAGATGTTCAGACCTTATCTGGACTAGTTTGTGGTAGTGTTTATAGATGATATCTTGATCTACTCTAGGGATAGCCAGCAGCACAAGCAACATCTGCATCAAGTGTTGATCACATTGAGACAACACTAGTTGTATCCAAAGTTCAACAAGTGCGAGATTTGGTTGAAGGAGGTGTCCTTCCTAGGAAATGTGATATCTACTGAAGGTGTTCGTGTGGACCCCAAGAAAGTGGAATCTGTGATAGAGTGGGAGAAACTGAAGATGCCAATAGAAGTTCATAGTTTTCTGGGTTTGGCAGGATACTACAGGAGGTTCATCAAGAACTTTAGTTCAGTGGTGTTACCCCTAACGAAGCTGATAAGGAAAGATGTGCCTTTCATCTGGGATGATAGGTGTTAGTTTGCTTTCCAATTGTTAAAGGAGAATATTACTAGTGCACTAGTGTTAGTTCTACTTGAGCAAGGGAAAGGATACATAGTCTTCTATGATGCATTAAGGAATGGTTTGATTTACTATGCATTAAGGAATGGTTTGATTTGTGTGCTGATGCAGGATAAGAACATGATTTCTTTTTCTTAGTGACAACTTAATAAACATGAGGAGAACTACCCAACCCATGATTTGGATCTAGTTGCAGTGGTCCATGCCTTGAAGGTTTGGAGGCACTACCTTTACGATGAGAAGTGTCTAATCTTCATAGATCATAAGAACCTAAAGTACATCTTTTCGCAATAGGAGCTAAACACATATCAGAGATGTTGGATGGAGCTAATCAAAGACTATGACTGCACAATTATTACCATCTAGGAAAGGTAAATGTCATGGCAGATTCTTTGAGCACAAAGTCTTCTTTGACATATTCTATAGACAAGCACAATTGTACTCTATAGTGTTCCATAAGTGAGACATGTTGGTCTCCCTATGCCAGATGAACATCCAGTTGGAGGTATCTATGTTGGTAGGTCTGTTGGCACAATTTCAAGTGGAGCCTACGCTGAGATAATACATTATAGAGGCACAACATGATGATAATGTGATACATCAAATATGATCAGAGTTTGGCAGTGGGAAGCATGATGGCTTCCACGAGGTAGATGATGGGACGATGTGCTACCACAACAGAGTTGTGGTTCCTGGTGTTAAAAACTTGAGGAAGATGGTTTTGCAAGAGACTCACTCTTCAATGTACATTATGCGCCCAAGTAGCACTAAGATGTACCATAACCTTAAAGATCTATAATGGTGGCTTGAAGTGTGATGTGGCAGAGTTTGTTGCAAGGTGTCCAGTGTGTCATTAGGTGAAGGTAGATCATAAAAAGCCTATACTAGAGCAGAAGTGGAATCACGTGAAGATGGACTTTGTGGTTGGTCTTCCTAGGACAACCAAAGGTTATGATTCCATTTGGGTGATCGTTGATAGGTTGACCAAGTCATCACACCTTTTTCATGTGAAAATGATGTTCACAACGGAGAAGCTTGCTTAGATACATGTTTATGAGATCATTCATTTGCACGGTATCCCAACTACTATCGTGTCATATAGAGGACCTCAGTTTACAAGTTAGTTTTGGGAGTGCTTGCACACAACTATGGGAACTCAGTTAAAGTTCAACATGACATTTCATCCTCAGACAGACTACCAGTCTGAGAGGACAATATAGATGCTAGAGGATCTGTTGAGAGCCTATGTGCTATAGTTTTTGGGTAGTTGGTATGTGCACCTCAATCTGATAGAGTTTTCCTATAATAATAGTTATCAGTGAAGGATCGACATGGCACCCTATGAGGGATTGTATGAGAGATGTAGCAGGTCACCATTTTGTTGGTATGAGATTGGTGAGTATCATCTTCTAGGTCTTGTGCATGTGCAACAAATGACAGAAAAGATCAAAGTGATTCAAAATTAGTTGAAGGTAGCACATGACAAATAGAAGTCATATGCAAATAACTGGCATAGACCCTTGGAGTTCCAAGTGGGAGACAAAGTGTATCGCAAGGTCTCTCCTTGGAAGGGTGTTTTGAGGTTAAGAAAGAAGGGTAAGTTGGCTCCTAGGCATATGATACCTTAACAAGTGGTGGAACATGTTGGGAAGGTGGCTTACAAGTTGGAGTTGCCACCTGAGTTGCACATGTTACATCTACTGTATCATGTTAACATGTTGAGGAAGTTTCACCCTGATACAAAGCAGGTTTCGTAGACAATTGAGGTTGAGCTTGATGAGGATGTGTCCTATGTAGAAGGACCTATGTTGATTCCTGGATAGAAGGATCAATAAGTTTAAGAAGAAGGATATAATGTTTGTGAAGGTTCTGTGGCATCACTGGGGCATTAAGGAATCCACGTGAGAGCTTGAGGAAGAGATGCAGTGGAAGTACCCATTTCTTTGCTCTTAGGATTTTGGGGGCTAAATCCTTGTTAGGGGTTTATGGTTGTAAGACACCTAACCTATCTTAGTGCTTGGGTATACTTTCTTTGCTAAATGATGATGCTTAGAACCTTGATTTTATCCTTTGAGATGTTTTAAGATCTTGTGGAGAGCTCCAGTCTGCAACTTGAGCTAGTTTGGATGATGTTTGTGCTTTGTGTGCTTATTTTGGGCAAACTACAATTTACCCATTTGTTAGGGTCATCTTGCAATTTGGCACCTCTAGAGTGTTCTTTCTCTCTCTTAACTTCATGAGAGAGTGTGTGGTGCTTTGGGGTGCCTTTGTTGAGGCCTAGTTGAGTGGTGACACTCTTAGTGGTGATTTGGGTTTTCTAGGGTTTGGTATGTCTCGACCTATGTGTACCTTGTGTGTTGTCTTGACCTAGGTCGCGACCTAGGGCATGTTTTGTGGGTTTCACGGTCGAGATGCCTTCCCTAAGTCTGATGGTCATGACAAAGATGGTCTTGGGTCGAGACAAGTTGTTTTTGTGCAGAGTGTCTCAACCTAGGCTGTGTGTGGTAATCCTTTGTCTCGACCTAGTGATGTTAGTGCCTTTTCGCAACCATGGATGGTGTTCTTGGTGTGGGTCATGACCACAACCATGTGGGTGACCCAAGTAGGTCGATACCCAACATAGAATGTATCACCATGTCATGCATGTGTGTTCTAAGTTGTTTCATGTTGGTTTCTTGGTGGACAAGTGTCCCTTTGGAGCCCTAGATTTTTGACACCTCATCCTCCACCCTACTTATCTCCTCTTTTGCTATATAACCCCCTACCTCTCCATGCAAGTGACCCTTTTCTACCATCTTCTTCCTCCCTTCTTGCTTGGTCGTTCTTGGAGCTTGTGGAGCAAGAAGGTGTTGTCCTTGGTGCTTTGGAGGAGGTTCAACCTTGCATGTGGTGCTTGTGGTGATTCTTGCTCATCTTCTACCTTGGTAAGTATTTGCCCTTCTTTTGCAACATTTTCCTTTGAAATCTCCACCTTATTCCTCTTTCCTTGGCCATAGACTAGGGTTCTACCCTAGTGGTCACCTTGAAAGAAACTCCTCTTCACAAAGGCCTTAGACTATGGACTATTCATGGTGGTAACTAGTGGGGGATGTTTTCTTCTCTTTCCCCCCATTTCTTCTTTGGTTCGACCTAGGGTTTTCTTTTTCCATTTTTCTTGAGCTACCTTTAACCAAGGTGTTCTTCTTTTTGAAGGTGATCTTGTGGCCGAAGTGGTGATCCTTATTGAAGCTTCCTCCTCTCTTTTGGAGCTTGAGCTTGGAGCTTGTTTCCTCTTCAAAATAGGCGGGTGATATAACCCTTAACCATTTCTATTATGGCAATTTCTTTGCTTACATGTAGTTGTTCTTTCTCTCTCTAAATGTATCCCTAATGTTCTTGAATATGATACCATGCTTGGTTTGCTTAGAATATGAAACCCTAATTCAATGTACCCAACTTTGATGATTATTATGTAATGATAGTTTCTCATATCGTTTGACCTTGGGTTTGATTGAATGCATCATGTTTGTGTACCTAGATGTTATGACGAGTTTAGTTTCTATTTTAGGTTCCTTAAAAGTGGTTTTCCTCTCTATTGCATGAGGTGTTGTGATGGTGATGTCATGGCACATGTGTTAGGGTTTTGATAGCCAATTTTGGGTGATGTTTTCTCCCTAGAAGATCGTGGTTTTTCTTATTGTTATCTTCGATTTTTCCATGCCATTCTTTTGTTTCATTTTTGGTTAACCTTGGTTTGATGATGGTTCCTTTCCTTGGAGGTAGTTTGACCTTTAATAGTTTCTATACCTTATTTTGTTTTGGGTCGTGACACCTTGATATGTTGGTTTTAGACCGAAACAACTGACGTTGTGGAGGTCACAACATCCTACTCTTTGATGGTCGTGCCACCTACCCCCTAGTGGGTCGAGACACACCCTTAGTTCTGGCCGAGTTGTTCCCTTCCTTCTTAAGATCACGACATGATAGTCTTGGTGGTCAAAACCCTAGTACCATGTGTGGTTGATACATGCTTGTTCATGGTTGAAACAACTTGCCTTGGGACAGAGGAACGACAATGTGATGTCGTAGTTGAGACACCATTCAACATGGTAGTCATGACACCCCCATATGTTCATGGTCGCGACAGTCTAATATAGTGAATGGTTATCACATATACATACTAATATGAATGATACATCAACATGAACACTAAGTAATGAACCATGTATGGTGATGTTTGGTTGGATTCCTAATCAGCTCTAGTGATGATCCTTAACCCTATAGTGTTTCAAGGATATGGGAGATATCATACCTAGGGTTTAGTGATTGAATATAAATATAAAACCCTAATCGGCTAAGTATGGAGCCTTAACCCTATCTAGGGATAATTGATGTGTTTTCTTTACTCTCTTAGAATGTCTATGGTGATATGATGTTAGTCTTTTCTATTTATAAACCCCCAACCTTGTAGGTGAGATAAATGCCATGGCTTGTATATGCCATGGTGATGATTATATGATACATGGTGGTTCTTATGCACATTAATGAGGCATAGTGTGGTGATGTACAAGAAGGGTTTATGTGATTGAGCCCTATGATCTGGTGATGGCTTAATGCCTATTGTGAGGTGATAGCCTCCATTGATGTGAATGATGTATTTATATCTGACAATGATGTGCCATTGGTGATTGGCCTCAATAATGGAGTTGTTACAAGTACCATGTGGTGATTGTGTGACAAGTTCACACCTTATATGTTTTATATATTATGGAGTTGTACTATACCCTTATTCTTATAGAGTTTGTTATGGCTTTATATGTTGTAACCTAATTGATGCTAAAAGTCACCTAATTGGCTAACTAATAAGTGGAACCTTAATCATGTAGGTGCCCTGTGGCATAGACCCTTCCCAGTGTTAGCTCTAATCACCGGATTGGTGAAACAAGTATAACTTAGAGGCACATTTTTGAATATGTTAGGGTGCAAGTTGAGTATTTTCTTGCATCCACAATTATTGGTTGTGTGAGATGGACATGCATGAGGTGATGTCCTTGTGACATGGATGGCCATGTGTGAGCCACTCCTTTTAATAATGGCCATGTGTGAGCCAGTTCTTCTAGCATCGTTACCTGTACCAAGGTGGACTAGGTGTTTATATATGGACGACCATGCATGAGCCAATCCTTCTATTGACTATATGCCATCTTTTACAGTTGACTGGTATGTCTTTGTGATGTTTCTCTTTCCATTTGACCTTGTATGGCACTGATTTTGACTTATTAGTGGTCGGTTGGATTTGAGTGGAACGACTCAGATCCTCAGGGTAATAATAAAAGATGTAACACAGTTATGTAGCATATTTGCATAGGGTTAAATACAAATAACTTTGGTTTATCCCTTTGCCTTATCTAATTACTGATTTCTTGAATTATAAGATGGTAACAGAAGTCAACTGCTATACATGTTCTTCATATTCCTTTTTAGAATATAAATTAATCTACCATTTAGTGGTAGCTGCCTAGTCTTGCTTAATCTGCTTTATCTAATTGATTACACATCATTTATTGAATCTGCTCAACCTTCTTAGTACATTATTTTACACGCTTAGCTTATCTGTGCTTTTAATAGATGTTGGTGGATATTTATATCTCTTTTTGGGATGTTTGGTCTCACCCCATGGGTTTCCACATCTTTTAGATGGCCGAGCATGAGGGAGTAGAGATCGTGCTATTGGTGCCTGGATAATGGATGCCTAGAGACATAATGAAGGTCAACCTCAAGAATGGCATGGTAGGACCAATATTGATATTCTGAGCATGTTTTTTTTATCCAAGTCTAGCTAAATGAATCTTGTATAACATATAATAAAGTTGGTAAGTGATCTCCTAAAAACACTATCATGTTGCAAAGCCACATAAGTTTGGGAAAACTTGGTTTAGTTACCAATATCACAAATAATAATATGTTTACATGTATTAACTACATGAGATACTAGCTATATGTCATATGATGTATGACATAACTTTTACTACATAGAAAAATTCAATAGGGGTAAAATCCCTAGAGTTTACCTCGACCAGTGTATAATTATCACCACCCGTAAGAGGAAAAATCTTATTGTACTATAGTTCAAGATTGAACCCAAATGACAACATATTTAATAATCAACTAATCACGTTAACCACACAAGAACTAATATTTATCACACAATGTTGATGGTTTTTTATTCAAAAGTCACAGAAAATAACAAAAGTGGGATTGGAGTCTAGGTTTATTATTTGATGGGAACACTAGGGTGGAATGAGTTTCACAACTTCTACCAGTCATTCCCTCTCTTTCTACATCATATTAAGCATGAACACATATATATTGAGGCCAGGAAAATCCATCTTTTGGCATTAGGATTAAAATCTAGAAAGATAACCCTCTAAGGCCGTGTCACATTACCTAGAGACCATACATCAATCGCCTCAGAAAACACCAATATGAAGTTCTCATGAAGGGTTTAACTAGAATCAACCAATATCCTAGATCTTGGGTTCAAAATTCATTACATCGAAGACCATGACAAACATGTAAACCTACTAATCAGACAAGCATACAAGCATAAAACAATTTATTCTAGCATATAATGGTCCATATAAAAATAGATGCAGACATAAGAGAAAAATCAGGTATCTAGGTTACTCCCAACCCCTAGAGAGAAGACTACTCACTCCATAGAACCAATTACAAGAACATCAACATACGAAAGGAAGAAAGTTTTCATCAGAATAGAAAATGAAAATAGAACTGTGGTATCTGGATGTTTGTCTCTGAGACGTGGACTAATGGCAGTTTGTGTAGTGGTAGATATACCCCTAGATGTTCATCAAGGGTGGACTTGGAGTGTCTTCCTTCCTTATTCAAAGTCAAATCTAGTCACTCTCAAGAGAGAGTAGTAGTCGAAAAAGGATGTGGTCATCAGCCAATGGATGTAGGTGCCTGGGGACAAGCCTTCTTCAAGGTCAGGCCTTGGTACCTTGGCGGAAGTGGAGGTGCAAGCACCTTTTGTTGACATTCATCAACTGATGGTAATGGTCAAAAGTCAAAGGTGAGTGTAGAAAACAACAACTTGGCAACATCAATGGAGGATCCATTCTTGGTTGGTAGTCCCCCTATGATAAGTGAAGGCTAGGGTTTGGAACCCTCCCATCCACCATGGAGTTAATCCTCAGCTTCCATGAAGGTGAAGAGAAAAAAATGAAGGTAGATGAAGGGTTTGCGATATTTAGTAACTCCATTAGTAGGGGAGGGGTTAGACTAAACATCAAAAGAGGGTTTAGTGCTTCCATTAGAAGGCAACCACTACAAGATGTGTCCAGAAGAGTCATCAGAAGACAAGTGTAATATTTCCTTTGATTTATGAAGTGTAGGTTAACCTTTAGTTGGCAAACATTATGTGACCATCGTAAGGCGTGAGCATAGAACGACCATCAAATGATAAGATCTAGCCAACCATCAGTAGGCAAGAATCAGTAGGCACATGTAGAAGAACCTTCAGTAGGTGGATGCAGAACTACCATCAGAAGGCAAGCGTCGGGCTTCCTTGGGTTGTCAACAGAAGGAAGGAATGGGTAATGTAACTCAATGGTTTGGTAAATGTAAGCCCACCGAGGGGTATTTGGGTAAGGTCGATGGCTTATAGTGATGAAGCTTCTACCAAAGAATTGACAACTAATGACTTGGCAGATCAATGAAAACTGATGGCTTGGAAGGTGCAATGTAAATCGGTGGCTTCAAACTTGATGAAGGAACAGATCATCAAAAATATTATCCAATATATAAAAATTTTCTTGTGCCTACTAATCAGTTAGTGGGACCACTACATCTACACTACTACCATGCCATGAAGGCTCAATCCTATCATAGAAACTAGAGAAATAGATCGAAACCTTATAAATTATCATAAGATAAAAAAAAACTAAATGCAATCTATTCCTAAGATAAAATGAGGGAAATGAGTGCAAATCTAAGCTGAAAATGCAACTAAAACTAGGATGACTATGCATTCATCAATGTAACATGTGAGGCTCAAACTCCCTATCAAGAATTGGTGTTACTAATGATATGGGTCACACTCTCTTACATACATCTAATAAGGGGTTGAAATATGAAAAGATACACATTACAAGAAAACATGCATTCATCACCTATATGGTTTTTAAAGATATAAAGTGGATGATGTTCCTTCTCAAGAATGGTTGCCATTTCCCCTTGATGACCATAAGGAGTAACTTTGATCACATTTTTGTTAACTACATAAAAAAGGGTATCTATAAGCAAGAAATTACAAAATTACTCGATATGTAATGGAATATCACTCCATCATATTTTGTTTAAGAAAATCTATCTTTTTGGGGTAAGTCAGGAGGCATTCATTCATCTTTCCCTCCGCATGTAAGAAAAGACAAATAATAACTATATTATACATCACTTGAGCTAGAAGTAAATTTAGTAGTACAAATACCATTATCGGAATCCATCTTAATTTGATCCTCGATCTCCTTAGGAGGTATACAAAAATAGATGAATCCACTATTGGTTTTTTGATGGAACATATGAAACTTGTCTTCCACATGACTGTAATTTCTAGGTGCATGCACCATAATCAAATTATTTCTCATATTCTTGTGTTTCTCCATAGTCCATCTTGCTATTTTTGGGTGCTCCTCTGATTTTCTCATAACAACATCTCTGGATTTTACAAAGTTTGTATTGATAAGTACCTTACTGATTCCTTGTTCACTATCCATATCTAGCATCAGATTGATGGCTCTCAAATTGACCTCCAATGTGCTATGAGATTTTATACGTTGACTGACCCCGACTATCCAATTACCAGATTCATCTCTACACACTACAACTATTGAGGATCTGTTTTTCTTGAACATAGGATACATATTGATTTTTAATTATCCCTTAGTAGGTATCCTCCAAGAGGTTGACTCATGCTCCTCTATCACTTCTTTCTCCATGTTCCAAACTTTCACAGTGAGAGTAGCTACTTGTAGAACAACATTCACTTGTTGTGGTGTCATCTCATTCTTCTTTTCAAAGATCTCTTGTTCCTAGATATCCAAATATGCCAGGTGCCAATCATGAACACAATATTTTGGGTCTTGATTTTGGTTTTTCACCATTTCACATATTCATTTCATTATAGAATTGGTTGAAGTCATGATATTTTAATACCCCTTCCCATACCTCTTTGGAGAACATGCAGTCTGTGACAGAGTGCAAAGTGGATTCTTGATGATGTTTACATTGAGGGAAACTAGTGTAACACTCGAGCCCATTTCCCAAGGCTCTAGAAAGGTTTCAGGAATGATGTCCGGCCCCACAAACCACTACTAGCCTTAACTGCGCACGTTTTCCTCACTCATGGGCAAGCCAAGATCAACTTCCTGACCGGATACTCATCCTAGTAATACTCTGGGCTAAACACACTTAACCACAAAGTTCTTTAGTGATGAGCTCCCTAAAAAGGAGGTGCACCTTGGTGATATGGGTAGTCAAATCATTCATTTAAGATCATTTTATCCGAGGTCTCAAATCCTGAGACGTTACAATCTCCCCACTTAAAATCATGACATCCTCACTAAGGATCAATTATATGGCCTCATAATATTTTCCCATTTTAGTGCAGACATGGCATGGTCCATAGACACCCAGCTCCTAGTAACAGAATACTAGTACAAGGGTGGTTACATCACCATAGACAACCCTTTCCAACATGCCTGGACCGCACAACTCAAGACTGAATGCCACATGTCCATGTGGGCCCCACCTACTGGAGGGATTATGGCTCTGATACCATTTGTAACACTCAGTCCCATTGCCCAAGGCTCTAGCAAGGTTTTAGGAATGATGACCGGCCCCATAGACCACCACTAGCCTTAACTGTGCACTTTGTCTTCACTTACGAGCAAGCCAGGATCAACTTTTTCGTTGGTCACCCATCTTAGTACTACTCTAGGATGAGCACACTTAACCACATGGTTCTTTAGTTATGGCCCCAAATGAAAAGGAGGTGCACCTTGATGATATGGTTAGTAAAATCATTCCTTTTAAGATCATTTTATCTAAGGCCTCAAATCATGTGATGTTACATCTCCTATTTGTGGTCATGTGGCAAGCAAATCTCTAGCCATTTTTAGGAATGGTGTTGTGCCCTAGAAGCCAGATGAACATTTTAACTTTGGCTACTACTTCTACCTTCCAGATAGATTACCAGTCACCTTCTACATTGATATCTTTCTGAATTCTTAACACCTCATAGGCACTCTTATGAATAACCCATTCTCACTATGAAACCATGATCGGATGTGCCTTACATTGGTGTCCATGGGAGGTTGCATTCCAATGATTTATGGATTGCTTCATATGGTAACCATTCTTCAAGAAAGGGTATGACCCAATTCCCTTCCACGTTTGTCATGCTAGCTACTTCTAGGTCCTCTAGTTCATTAGGAATCACCTTCTTCTTTGTGTAACTCATTGTAGACTCTTTGTAGAACCATTTATCATGACAAATGTTCATAACTTGCCACCTATTGGAATCATGTATGAATTATTATGCATGAACTCCTTGCAGTGCAAAGCAGCTCGACCTAATCTTGATACATTTTTTGTGTTGTTTCTTGAATGCTTGTTGAACTTCTCTTGCATTCTTCTACACCATATTGAATCTCTATTGGTGCTTAAATCCCAAGCATACTTGGCAATAAGAGCGAGGTTCCATTCCCACATTGACTTGATTCCCATACCTCCTTCTATCTTGTTGCTGGTTATCTTATTCCATACAACAAGGAATAGAGGATGTTCTTTGTGAACCCCACCTCGCAAAGGTGTAAATGTTTATATCAATTATGTCACACACCTTTAATGGAACGATTCTAGTTTGCATGACATACACTGAGATTTCCATTAAAGTGACTTTGGCAATGCAAACCCATCGTGCAAGGGAGAGACTCCTTGCTTCCCATGCATGTATCTTTGACGTCACCTTGTTCAAGATTAACATTCACTCTTGAATGAATCAGTGGACTCTTAAGGTATTTACCCATGTCCATTGTTTCAGTCAAATCGACTTCTTTGAAAAATTTGTCTTCTCACTATTAGAGGCAACTTTCAACAATGGACTTCTTGAATTAGGGTTGCCATAAAGGTGGTGCTTAGGTGTACTATGGCACATGCAGATGACTGTGAGTGATGTAGATAGGAGTTATCTCTCCTACATGAATTTGATCTCCTAAACACTTGATAAGCGAGACCGAGAAATGCATGGCCATGCTGGTGTGAGTCAATATGTGATATTGAGCTTACACATATATCAAACAGTCTGCTCTAGTTCAAGGGACATGGATTGAATGTTGAAGAGGATAAATATTCCATGTCTCAAGTTTGTACATCGGAGACAAAAGAACTATACAATCACTATAACATCAATCACAAACTGTAGGTTAAGTTATTCTCTAACTTCTCCAATTACTTCAGTAGCAATACAGTCTTGCTAAATACCAATCATCGCTTGTGAAATCATAAAATGATTTTGAATATCACTATCAATGTAATTTAGAGCCTATCGGGTCACACAAGTAGGATTTATTAAAATAGGAGTATACTTGTGGACGTGATTCAAAATGTTCGAAATCAAATTGATTACTATAACATTTAGGTAATCTGGTAGAATAATATTAGAATATAATCTAAATTGATTGATTAAAATGTTTGAGACAATTAATTAGATTCAAATCTTTAAGTTGACTGGCTAAACCTAAATGATTGACTAGATCTGAATAATAAAAGTTAGTTAATCAATTAATATGATTAATTGGTTAATTAATTGATTCCATAATATTTTTAATAGTCCACGAGTGGCTTGCTGTAAACGCAACCACAACCTTTTATTTTTCTAGTGGTTTTTAGAAAACATGCTTTCTTTCCACGAATATTTATAGGGACATGAAGGTCGGAATTTAAGATACACTCTTGTACATGAACCTATCCATCATCATCCTCAAGATAAAAAGAAGGAGAGTGACTGTAACACTAGCACATCATCAAGCAGAAGGCTACTACTTCCTGTCGGCTTAGGAAGTGCAACATGGAGTTCCAGTCCAATCGTCTGAACGAAGTATAGACACAGATGCTGAACGCCTACATTCAGATGATGGACAAGGACCGTATGTGTATGCATAGAGTGACACACATCACCATATGAAGGGAATTCACCGAACTTTCTTTGTGACAAAGTATATCCCACACACCCTCTTTCTGAATATGTTGTTATCGACAAGATCTGCTAGTAGGGTATGTGTAGAAAATTTTGTTATTTCCATTGCATTTATCTCTCAATGGAACCCAACAGGTGGTCCATTCTAATTCTTTAATTTTTTCTCAATAATAAATATAAATAAGCACAACAATTGGATAAAGGAAAAGATAGAAAGTATATATATGTATGTATATACATAATGTGTGTATATATATATGTATATATATACATATATATAGGGCGTTCATTCGTTGCTCGTGCGGGTAACCTGTATTTTCGCTACCCTGCAGTCAAAAAAGTAACTCTCCTAGCCAAAAAAGTAACTCTGCTGTTAAAAGTAACTATGGTGGCCAAAAAAGTAACTCTGCTGGCCAAAAAAGTAACTCTGTACAAAATATACAGCATATATATAAGGACGGGTTTTTTTATTTTGGAGGGGCAAATGATATTATTTTTGGCTAAAATTTTTTGGAGAGCTAGAAAAAATAGTCCTCTACAATTGTGAAATTTTTTTTTGAAAAAAAGTGATGGGAAGGGTGGGCGGGTAGCTACCCGCGCGGGCAATAAAGATAGATATATATATATATATATATATATATATATATATATGGGCATATATATGGGCCCATCTTTATTGCCCGTGCGAGTAGCTACCCTCCCACCCTTCCCATCACTTTTTTTCAAAAAAAAAAATTCGCAATTGTAGAGGACTATTTTGTCTAGCTCTCCAAAAAATTTTGGCCAAAAATAATATCATTTGCCCCTCCAAAATCAAAAAACTCGTCCTTATATATAGCTGATGTATATTTTGTACAACGTTACTTTTTTGGCCATCAGAGTTACTTTTTTGGCCACCATAGTTACTTTTTTGACAGCAGACTTACTTTTTTGGCTAGGAGAGTTACTTTTTTGGCTGCAGGGTAGCGAAAATCTAAGTTACCCGTGCGGGCAACGAATGAACACTATATATATATATATATATATATATATATATATATATATATATATATATATATAGGGAGTTTATTCAATGCCCACGCGGTTAGATTCTTATGTTACCCGGTGACGAAGACGCGGTGGCATCAATTGTAAAAAGCAACTAAACAGGTTCTGATCAGTCCGCCGTCCTCACTCCATTTGACCCCAAAATCTGAACACCTCGTCTCTGCTGCGGCGGAGTGGGCTAAGGGACCGGCACATCGGTTTGGTTATCCACGGCTTGAAGCAGTTAACGGCGGCCTGGAGGGTTGATTACCAGAGGTGAGATGTACATGATAGACCAAAAACACTTCCTCTGTTCCATCTCTGTTAAGAATTCCCTCTCCATCCTCTCCTCTATGGATACAGCCGACCACTCACCTTCTCCTTGTGTGTGGCTACCCTTTGGCAAACACAGCTACTCAGCCATGCACTGTACCCCATCCTTTTGCTCCCAGCTCTTCTTCATCCTCCTGGTTAGCTTCCGATGGCGTCATCCACTATGGGTGTTGCTCGTTTCGTAGCTCAGCCACTGACCCAGACGGAGTCCAGCTCAACAGCTTCCCACCTATCACCTGCTATTGTGGCTCCAGGTTCTTGGTACAAGTTAAGATGATGTTGCAGCTTACTAACGGCGTGGGGCTGCTTCTTCCACTAACGGCGTGGTCAATGTTGCTGGCGTGGGGTCAGCTGTCTATTTCAGAGGGTTGGATTTGTTTACTTTGCAAGACTGGAGGAGTATAAGGAGGTAAGCCTCTTTCCCAGTGGGCTTCTCAGATGTTCTACCTTCCTGGTTGATTGTATCCTCCCCAGTCCCAGGGGGCTCGACTTGTGCTTCTTATTTCTTTGTGAGGGAAAGGATGCGCTTGAGCAGAGGCCTCATCGAGCAGTGACCCATCGTTGCCGGTGAAACTTCTTTGTCTGTAGTTACTCTGAGGATGAGCGGGAAGCTGTGAGGACCAAAGCGGAGTTGAGCAGCTCGCAGTGGAAAGGAAGGAGCTCAAGTAGAAGACTCTCTATACTGGAGGCAGTTGTAGACAGTCTGTTTTGAGGGATTATGATTTGGTATTGATGATGGCTGAGGTTATTGTTTGACGGAGAAGAGGCCCGCTCCGCTGGCCGGCGAACTCGAGCTTCTTCCCACCAATGAAAACCGCAACTGGGTCTGCCACTGAGGAGAAGGGAGGAGACATGACAGGACAGGACGGTTGTGCCTCCTTCTACTTCCATTTGTGGCTGTCGCTTACCTTGCAATAATGTTGGTTGGGGGGTATTTATTCCCATTATTTTCCAGCAACAGTCGTAGTGACGGAAATAGGTTGCTACTTCTATATGTATCTAATGTTGATGACTTCGTTTAGCGGGTTGAATATTACAAGTAGTGTAATGTGATGCATTTTATTCAATATTTATAAGAAAAGAGAACATTTTTTGGGGAAATAAAAGAAAACATTGAGTATTAGTATGTAATTTTTATATTCATGCCCCATATCATCATGTACCTTACTCCCTTTGCAGAGCTAAGCCTTTCCATATACAAGATTACAATGACACATTGCGTGGTGGAAGAGATGGGGGAAGAAAAGACAAAGATAAAACTATTACCTGTGAGACAGAACCATGTTTGTGTTAATAATAGAATCCCTACAATGATCAAGTGTTATTCACATACACTGGTTTCGTCTATTTGACTTACCTTCCTCCACAAGAGTTACTTTACAAAGTATAGTAGTTACTTTTTGAATGCACAAAGTTACTTTTATGTTGTCACAGTTACTCGTAGTGCTCCTTCAATTACTCTAGGTGTTCTTATAATTACTTTATCGATGACGAGTTCATCCCTTTTATCTGTCAGTGAGTTCTGATATAGATACTTTTTTTAGAATAGAACACTTGCTTTCGTATTCGTAAAGTTACTCACAAGATGTCCCTATTACTCTGTGTTCCATACACATTGTTTTTGAGCTTCGTGTTTTACCTTCCTCTGTTAGAGTTACTTTTACAAGTATAAGAGTTACTTTTTTGAATCACAGGGTTACTTTTATCTGCTATCACAATTACTCTTAGTGTTCTTACAGTTACTCTTAGTGTTCTTACAGTTGCCCTTAGTGTTCTTATAATTACTTTATGGGTTACGAGATCATCACTCTTCCTCTTGAGGTAGTTTATTTTGACAGGCTAACTGAAAGTATATATCCTCATACAAAACCACAACAACTATTCATGCAAGAATACCACAGACAAAGCATAGAACGTTATCTATTAAACCCAGAAATACTCCTACTTATAATATGATCTAGAGTTAATGTATTTTTAGGCTTACAACACACAAGTAAATGTATCCTATAGCAGTTACTCGCAGGGTTGTCACAGTTACTCGTAGTACTTTTTCAGTTACTCGTATTGTTTTCACAATTACTCTAACTGCTATTTGAGTTACTCGTAGTGCTCGTTCAATTACTCGCATTGTTGTCATAGTTACTCGTAGTGTTTCAAAGTTACTCGTAGGTTTTTTCAGTTACTCACAGGGTTTTTTTAGTTACTCGCAGGTTTTTTTAGTTACTCGCATGGTTTTTTCAGTTACTCGTAGGGTTGTGACAGTTACTCGCAGTGTTTGTTCAGTTACTCGTAGGTTTGTGACAGTTACTCACAGTGTTTGTTCAGTTACTCAACCATTACTTGCAGTGTTCAGTTACTCACGGGCTTGTTTCAGTTACTTGCAGGCTTTTCAATTACTCAGATTGTTTGTTCAGTTACTCACGGGGTTGTGACAGTTACTCAATATTTTTGTAGTTACTCTAACTACTATTATAGTTACTGGTAGGGTTTTTTCAGTTACTCGCACTATTGTCACAGTTACTCGCAGTATTGTCACAGTTACTCACAATGTTTTTTCAGTTACGCGTACTCCTTTTTCAGTTACTCGCAATGTTTTTTCAGTTACTCTAGGGTTGTGACAGTTACTCGCAGGGTTTTTTTAGTTACTGAACCATTACTCTCAGTTACTCAGGCATTACTCTCAGTTACTCAAGAATGAATTTCAGTTACTCAAGCATTACTTTTCAGTTACTCAAGCATTTTGTTACTTTCAATTCAGTTACTCACATGGCTGTATCAATTACTCATAGTGGTTTCAGAGTTACTCTTACAACATTCAAAACATAAATATATTTTAAGCATTCAAGAACATAAGAATTCAAACCATAAATGTATTCTAAGCATTCAAGATCAGTTGTACATTCAGTCTTTTTGCATAACACTAATAAATAATCCATTTTAATCACCTGTACATTCAGCCAAAATATAAGGGCAAAATCAATATTGTTCAAGATGAGTTGTACATCAAGATCAGTTGTACATTCAGACTTTTCACAGCTGTACATTCAAGATCAACTGTACATTCAGTCTTTTTACATAGTTTATACATCAGAATAATAGAAGCCTATTGGATAAGTGACATGCTGCTTTATCAGGTTATAGCTGAAATGCTTTGAAAAAGAATATTGCTCTAATTTATTTAGAGATTGATTTATCTGCTGTTGAATATATATGAATCATTTGCTCAGTTTTATTCTATTAAATTGCAATAATAATGTTTTTGGCGGAGAGTTATATCTCTCGCTGGGACATGGGTCTCACTCCGTTGGTCACCAACAATTTTTAGGTGGATGCGGACAAAGAGGCAGAAACCCTATAGCAAGGGAAGAACAACAGCAACAGCAACAGGGACAGCAGTGATACCCAGGTGGAGACACTGTCTGTCATGTCTTGTATATATATATATATATATATATATATATATATATATATATATATATATATATATATATATATATATATATATATATATATATATATATATATATATATATATATATAGTCCTATGTGTCGTCTCTATACTCTTAGGTCCTTGGAGTTAGTAATTAGTACTTTTAATGAATCGATCTGAGATTTTGGCTTGATGCCTCGAGGTTCTTATGTTGCATGTGTATAGTTTTAACAGAGCAATTGATGCTTGTAATCCTTAAGATGAGATGGTACAAGATATGTACTTGTGAACCAGAATGTAATTGAATTACTTTGGTTCTTTTTGAAAGAGTTTTTCTATTTATGGATTCTCTTTGTAAATGATTTTAATTTTTAGTGATTTTCAGATCGAATTCAGCCATCTGTCGAGGCTTGAAACAACTTCTTCCTCCCTGCCTTTTTCTTCCTACACATCTGTATATGCTGCTTGTTTCTGCTCTCCTTCTTGCTTTTTCTGACCCTTATCTGCTCTTCCTTTTTTAACAAAATATACTTTCCAGTTTAACTGCTATATCTAGTGTAGGAGTTACTTTTTCTTATGAAATAGTTACTCCAGCTTTAAGATAGTTACTCTAGCCTATCGTATAGTTACTTCAATGTTCTTGTAGTTACTCTAGGCATTGTCGAGTTACTCTACTTGTCATACTAGTTGCTCTTTTATCATACATTGTTACTTTGAGTGTGGGATAGTTACATTTTTTGTGATGATGTTACTTTTAGTGTCACATAGTTACTTTTTATACCATATGATTACTTTTTGTGTGTTGATGCTACTTATGGCGCGAGATAGTTACTTATTATACCATATAGTTACTTACTTTTCTATCTTCGTATCAGTGTCGGATGGGACTTTAGTACCATATAGTTACTTTTGTGTTATGGTGTTACTTTGTTATATGAGTTGTACATCCAATCAACAATGTAATGACACCGAATACTCTTATGTAATATGTATTTTATTGTTATAGTAACTAGTTTCTTATATTTTATGATGAAGTGAATTTTTTGTGTGAAATAGTTACTTTTCACACTGCATAGTTACTTTATGTGTTGAAAAGTTATATTTTGTACAAAATAATTACATTCCATCAGGAACTAATTAAGTTGAGTACAATTATGAAGGTGATGTCTCTAATGTATCCCCTCATTCAATTCCTTACCACTTAAAGTAAAAATAGTTTAGTTCTATAAACTTGTTATATGTGGAACTTCATCGAATGATCTCAACACAAGTTTTTTATCACAGGGGCAAGAAGAAGCCTGGGCCACTATCCACTTCTCACATCCACCAGCAACAATCCGATCTCTTGCTATGGACGTCAAAAGTAACTGTAGTACAAAAAGTAACTACTTGACCAAAAAATGTAACACAAAATTATCAAAAGTAACTAGGTGGTAAAAAAGTAACTATATGACATAAAAAAGTAATACACATTCAACAAAAACTAAAACTATGCGCGGGCATGACTTTCTCTTAGTCAGAGATAGAGATCTGGCCTCCCTCACGTTTCCGCATCCACACCCACCCGACGTCCATGTCTGCTCTACCGACCCGTCCTCCTTTCTTCCCATCCAGGACATGCCCATGTTTGGAAACGGCCTGGACCGGGTTTGGGTGCTGTCGCATAGCAACACGTAGGCCCAAACCAGTCCGGCTCGGGCTGGGTTTCCGTTTGGCAATGAGACTGGTTCGGACCCCGTTTTGGGTTTAGTCAGTCCCATTTTTGAGCTTGACGCAGTACAGGTAGAGGCAGGATTGGAATCTCAAACTCGGTTTGAGATCCTACCCCCCGACTCGCGTCTCGCGTCTCGTGTCTCGCGTCTCGCGTCTCTCAGGCGTCCCTCGCGACGCATCTTTCCCTCCCTCTTCCTGGAGAAGTAGCCCTTCCTGGCGAAGCAGCCTGTGAATTAAATGCGACGCATCTGCTCCCGACGCAGCTACCTTCGGCGTAGCTACTTCCTGCCGCCTGCCACTGCCGAGCTAGGTCGGTCAAAAGCAAGGTCTGCCATGCCTCGTCATGTCGTCTACAGAGGAAGCCGTAGGCGGCATAGAAGAGCAATCTGAAACCCTAGTCAGTGTTCTTCCTTTAAATTGGGGGTGTGGTGCTGCGAGGTGCTGGACTTCTACACAAGCTTCTTTGTCCAAGTGTTGCGAGGTGCTGGACTTCCGCAGAAGATCGTTGCCGCTCGCTCGTGGTCTGCCGGCGCTGCCCAAGTCGACACTTGTGCCCAGCTTCCGCCTCTTCCGTCGTCACTCCAAGGAGAGATTCTGCTCAGGTTGGTCTCTGTGTAGGGTAGAGGGTTATTTCGGTTTTAGGGCACAATGTCGAATAGGGTTATTTCGGTTTTAGGGCACAATGTGGAATAGGGCACAATGTCGAATTAAGTACCAAAACATTTGTGAAATGGTTTTCTTTATCGAAACATGTACAGTTGAATCTGATGTTAGATTTTGATTTTGATTTTGATTTTGAAAAGGCACAATGTTGTTGATTTTGATGATTTTCCCTTTCCCGTTGTTTACTCTGCACAGAACATATTTGTTATTGGTTTGATGCTCTGGATGAGCATGGTCTCTGAACTGATGCTATTCAATTTATCAACTAGATTTTAAGAAAATAATCTATTTCCATCATCCTGTTTATAGAAAGACACCGTCTTGTATAATGATCATAAGAATGTATTTGTAATTACTATATAAGAAAATGGAGAGTCTCTTATATAGAAAGATGTGTAATTACTATATAACAACCCTTATTGAACCTATAATAACAACTTGCTTCTCATTATGTAGCCATTTTTCTCATTAGATCCTTGAACCCAACCCCTTTTGATCCTTAATTTGTGATGTTAGTCACGTCATTGTTCTCCCTCTCTGTCACTGCTATTGGTACTGTTGTTTTCATGGTGTTGTATTTGATAAATAGTGGCACCGCCACTTATCATATGCTCCAATACCACCTTCAGTATTTATAAATATTTTTTATGCTCCCATCACAGATGCCTCCCATCACTACCACCTCCTTAATTTTCTTCCGTCACATGTCTTGATACTTTTCTTTCTTCAATCACTCTCTATTTTGTTTTTGTTGCTTGTGCCACCTCTACTGTTGTTTCTTCTCCACACAGGAATTGTTTTAATTTACAGGTGTGACATTATAGTATGTTTTAATTTACAGAATATCAATGATTGATCTTTTAGAATTTGTGTTATTCAGAAAACTAAGTTGATTTTGTGCGTTGATTAAGGATAAGTGAAATGCTGGACACAAATATAGAATACAATTGACATAACAACTAGGTGAATATATTCCTTGAATATGGAAATGGTGCATCTATAATAATAACTAACTAGATACAACACATAACAACTAGTTATATCACACTTATTAAAAAATTTCAGTCTGTCTGGTTGGATGTCTCAATAGTAGGTTGCTTTTTCAATATGAAATATACTAATATGTGTTTAGTTTTCTGTTATACAATAGTAGTTTGCTTTCTATATGATGGGTACTAATATGTGTTCAGTTTTCTGAAATATACTAATATGTGTTCAGTTTTCTGAAATATGTGTTCAGTTTTCTGAAATATACTAATATGTGTTCAGTTTTCTGTTATACAATAGTACTTTGCAGTCATTGATAATTGTATTAGAAGTCTACACTTATTCTGCAAATCATGATTATACATTGACATAATTTCATATGTTTGGACTTGCCGACATATCCATGGTTTAACCTATTCCTAAACAAATAGATGTCAACGGTATGAATGTCAACACTATGTGTGTTATCCATACAACAGACTATGAAGAATGTTGTAAAAAACATATGTTTGGACTTGCCGACATAACCACTAATTGACATAACAACTAGTTGAATATATTCCTTGAATATGGAAATGGTGCGTCTATAATAATAACTAACTAGATACAACACATAACAACTATTTATATCACACTTATTAAAAAATTTCAGTCTGTCTGGTTGGATGTCTCAATAGTAGGTTGCTTTTTCAATATGAAATATACTAATATGTGTTCAGTTTTCTATTATACAATAGTAGTTTGCTTTCTATATGATGGGTACTAATATGTGTTCAGTTTTCTTAAATATACTAATATGTGTTCAGTTTTCTGAAATATGTGTTCAGTTTTCTGAAATATACTAATATGTGTTTAGTTTTCTGTTATACAATAGTACTTTGCAGTCATTGATAATTGTATTAGAAGTCTACACTTATTCTGCAAATCATGATTATACATTGACATAATTTCATATGTTTGGACTTGCCGACATAACCATGGTTTAACCTATTCCTAAACAAATAGATGTCAACGGTATGAATGTAAACACTATGTGTGTTATCCATACAACAGACTATGAAGAATGCTGTAAAAAACATATGTTTGGACTTGCCGACATAACCACCAATTGACATAACAACTAGTTGAATATATTCCTTGAATATGGAAATGGTGTTGCTTTTTCAATATGAAATATACTAATATGTGTTCAGTTTTCTATTATACAATAGTAGTTTGCTTTCTATATGATGGGTACTAATATGTGTTCAGTTTTCTGAAATGTACTAATATGTGTTCAGTTTTCTGAAATATGTGTTCAGTTTTATGAAATATACTAATATATATCAACAAACAAGATTCATTTACAATATTTGTGTTTGGGTTTTAATCAATCAAGCTTGTCTCATTTGTGTATATTTGTAACTTGCCTATATGCTCTTTGGTGTTTCATTTTTTGTTTTTCGGTGTTAATCAATGAAGCTTGTGTATATGCTGATTGAATCAGTATTGAAGGAACACACATAAATGGTTTCTGTTGTGACTGAATTGTATTAAACATTTACACTGATTATGTCATCAAATATTGCAGCAACTACACGAGTATGCCTCCCATCGACCCTAACCCCCGTATTGCATGGACAAGAGAGTGTGATGTCGTTGTGGTGACAGCATTGCGTAGACAATATGACCTAGGCAGGTGTATTGATGGTCATTTTACTAGGGAATCTTGGAGGGAAATAACTTCTGATGTCAATAATAGGGTTGCCGACGTGTATAAGTTAGACCAAATAAGATGTCGCTGGAAGAACCTTAAAAAGGACTACGTCCATTTGAAGGGTTTGACCAACAAGAGTGGCGTTGGATGGGATGAAGAAAGGCACAAGCCCATTGTACCGGACACCCCTGAGTGGAAAGAGGCCATTGCGGTACGCACACTATACAGAACTTTTATCCTAACAAATTGAAACTGTACATGTAAACATGATTATCTTAATACACATATTTTTTAAAGCGTAGGCAGACAGGGACCTGACTAGGTTGCTTAGGCGCCCGTTTCCCCACTACTACGACATAGAGCTAATGGCGGGGAGGAACATTGCTAGAGGACACCATGCAATGTCTTCGGCGGACAGTCAGATTCCTACAGATGTTGCGTCTGAGGATGATGTAAGTGTCGACTTAGGCGCGCCTGATACACCCATGTACACACAATCGGCAACAGACGAGCGTAGCGTACCCGCACCTACCGTGCAAAGTGAGGGTGAAAGCGTGCGGCCTGGGGGAACAGATAACCCGTCAGTTGGGGGCAGGAGTCCTTCTACCCATACGGGCAGGAAACGACAATCAACGCCGCAAGAGCGATGTAGTCTTTCCAATGAAGTTCTGGCTGAGTTCACACAGGTTTACACAAAGGTTCACGAGTTATGCACCTCCATGATGACCAAAGCCTATGAAAAAGAAGAGTTGGCAAACATTTTACAACATTTTAATGACAATTTCCCTTATGCCCCCACCGCTATTTTTACTATACTTGTGAACGCCATCAAGGACTCTACAAACCGCAACATCTACCTTAGCCTCAAAAACACCCCTGCAAAGATAACCTTGTGGTTAAACAACCTTTGTAAAAGGTCACAATTCGGTTTTGCCACATCTGTACCTCCAATGCCTTCATTTTATTTCCCATCTCCGCAACCATTCCCTTCACCCAACTTCAACAACACGTCATCTCAACAATCATTTGTGCCACCATTCCCTTCACCCAATTCCAATACCACATCGTCTCACCCACCATTTATGTCGTCTTCCTCTTCACCCAACTTCCCAAGCTAATCATCTCAGCCACCATTTATCCCGCCACCCAACTTCCCAGGCATGCCACCGATGTGGTTTCCTTCATCCAGTGATGCTGGCCCATCGGGAACATAATTGCACGGTTTATTTCATATGCATTTGATGTTCATTATTTTCCGTCCAAACATTTACATTTGATTGACTGTTGTAATAATTTACTTTCTGCACACACATTACATATCCGTACAATTTCATTTGATTGAGTGTTGTAATAATTTATTTTTCGCACGTTATTATGTTGTAGCAATTGGATTGTCTTATGTTGTAGCAATTATTATGTTGTTGTTTTTATTGTACATGTAGGCATCATGTCTGCCAATGACCAACCGCAAACACATGACATGCTCAACAACCTTTTATTAGATACCTTATTGTGGCCAGTGATTCACATTGGTGATTTAATTGCCGACTCTATTGCATACTCAATCATGGACGCAGTAGACGTTGATGCCTCCACACCACCTCGTATCCCTAGGTCAGTTAGCATCAGGAGTGGCCACATAAAGGTCTTAGAAATATTGAACGGTCACGAAAAAAGGGCTTATGACCTATACCGGATGCGTCCACAAACTATAATGACCTTTGTCGACAAGTTTGAGAGTCGTGGCTTGTTGCGAGGTACTAGAGGCGTCACCTCAGTTGAGGCAGTATGCTATTTCCTGCAGATGGTTGGCCATGGACACACAAATCGTGCTTTAGCGGAGGACTACATTCACTCCGGTGAGACCATTAGCAGAAAGTTCAACGAATTCTTGGATGTTGTTTGTGCGTTGACCCATGACTACATTGTCATGCAAACTGCAACTACATGCACAACAACACATACTCGCATTTTACATAACGCAAGGTTCTACCCATACTTCAAGGTAATAGTTAACCCCCTAATAAATTTAATTAATTTTTGAACATTCTGTATGTTTACAACATTATTTTGGTTTATAGAATGACATAGGGGCTATTGACAGAACACACATCCCTGTCTTGGTCAGCAGAGACAAACAAAATTGATACCGTGACAGAAAAGGGAATGTCTCTCTCAATGTCATGGCTGTAGTAGACTTCTCCATGGAGTTTACATATGTCCTCACTGGGTGGGAGGGGTCGGTTGCCGACCAAAGGGTCCTTGTGACATCCCCGGATTTTCTAAAACTTAATCTGATGTGTGACGTCCAAATTGAAACCCTCACCTCAGCGAGAATCCCAATTTAAACATCCCACATAAGGCTAAGAAGAAGAAAATCAGAGGAAGTCAGAAGGAAACAATCAGTAGCACATGTACATGAACAATAATAAAACCATACACACATGTTCACCATTCAACATATAATTACAACATGAATTGTTACAACATTTGATATTACACATTGAAAGGTAAACTTACATATACATGTACTACATCTAAATAACAGGATCTTAAGACAACAGGTCCACCTGTACATCAGCTCGCCACACAACTCTCAACTATCCTGGATCTTCAAGAGCATAACCACAACCTAAACAAAAGATTACATGCGGTACACGTCAGCACAATATTTCATGAATATTGTACTGAGTACGCCTACGTGTCTTTTATTTACCTCTCATCATATCTTGGCAATAAGATAAAACTAATACTTGGCAATAACAGAAGAATATAAGAAAAGCATATACTTGCACAAGGATATTCATTAACAAAAGAGAACACATATTTTAAGCTTATTTTCCATTATATATCAAGGCCTTTATGATCACTACCAAAGAGTTAGATCATTTGTACAAGGTGACCACTACCAAAGAGTTAGGTCAGACCACTACCAAAGAGTTAGGTCATATGTACAATGTGACCACTACCAAAGAGTTAGGTCACTTCCAAGCACACTACCAAAGAGTTAGTGCTTTCATATAATGGAACAGATATATTATGTTTGATGTGTTCATAACAGTAATCATGGAAAATCATGCAACATATCATACAAGAACAATCATTTCAATCAATACCATATGCCAAGTATTTTACTACTCATATAACACAAGCATATTGTATAATAAGCCAAGTAAGAGGTAATGGCGTACCTTGATCAAGAGAAACCTAATCATCACATATTCCTCAGGTCAACTATATATCCCAGGTCAAACCCTAATCAAGACAAGATCATATACTATCATCAGGTTCTTATCATCATACATCTCATCTTAACCCTAATCGTATCCATTAGGGTTTACTTAACTCATTAGGATATTCTCATCATTACTTGTCTTATCTTCTTGTAATTACGTTACTAATATTATATTCCAGATTAGAATACATAATCTGAATATCATTTTCTGTATCATTCTTTATACATATTAAACCTAGGTTACATGTATTATACAAATTAGGATTTCATCTCATATATTAAGGGTCATCTTCATATAACATGAGTTCCATGCATCTAACTAATATACGAGTTACATATTAGCCTCACATTATTGATATGAAGGTATTCTGTAATTACCATGATTTATTGAGCATGCATGTATTTATTGCATTTTATTTAGGGTTATTAGCCCTAATTAGCCATATTAAGCAAATTACATGATTTCGTACATCACCCATGGTCATATCTGACATCACATGCATTATAAACGTTATTATGGAGTTAGTGACATTTTTCCATAATTTTATGCCATCATTTGTTATTTATTATCCATTAAACAAGAATTACACATCTTACACGATATTGCTGATATACGTGCATAAAAAGTCTGATATTATTGTCCCATCTTGTTCTATACAATTTTATGAGAATTTCGGTACCTTAATTGCATTTTTCTGATCATCCAGCTAATTACTATGAATTATTGAAGATCTATGTAATTTGGAATTTTTCTTACCTTCTGGCAAATAGATGGGCGCCATGTGTCCTAGGCTGGGCGCCTCCTTCTGGTCCTCCTGAGTCGGATCCTACCTACGATCCGCAGATCCCTGGGTCCATTTACCTGGTCCGCACCTTCTTTCTCGCTTCCCCATTCGCAATCCAGTCTGTTGCCCCTGTTTCCTCTATGGAACAGGGCACCGCCGCTAGGAAGCTCCTCCGTCGAGCGATGGTGGCCGCGTCGTGGGTCTTTGCATCGATCGGAAGGCTCCCTCATCTTCCTCGACCACAAATGCTCCAGCTCAGCTTCTTCATCGCTTGCCCGTGGCTCTACATGCCGCCGTCCATCAGCTCGCCGCCGCCTGCAGCTCCTGCGGCGGAAGAAAGAGCTTCCTCATCCTCGCTCCCGGCCTTCCACCTGAAGCTGCCAAAAGCACCGCCTGGACTCCCTTGACTCGGCAGAGGCCTTTTCTCACAGAGAGTAGCCCTCCTTGCAGCCCGTCGAGCTCCATCTTCTTCTCCGGCCATGAGGAGCTCGCAAGCCATGGAGACTTCACAAAAAAACTACGATGAGACTGGGGCTGAACTCCTGTGTCCTCTAGCTTCATCTTTTGCTTCTTGTCTCCCTCCGAACTCTTCTCTATGTCTGGCTCCCTCTTCTTCGCACCACTGGTACGCCGCAGTGGGGAAACAGCTGAGGGACTAGGCTGGCTTTCTCTGCTTGCTTAACCAAATATCACGGCTGGAGGGTCTATGGACTCCTTATGATGAGGAGAGCACAACCGTTCGGCCAGTCTCATTCATACCCTCCCTCATTCGTGGTGTAGGATCGTGGGAGAGTGTGGCTCAACGAGCTATCTATTTCTAACTGTTAGGTAGGAGATGACTGACTAAGAGTCGTCGGATCCTATCCATCCTATGGTTAGGAAAACGCCACACTATCAATCCGTGGTTCACTTAAGCCAAGTGCCATGGCCATTGGATTGGAAAAGCATGGCCCTAGTCTGACCACACAGCTTGCCCAAACTAAAGGGGCGCATGACATTGCATATAACCAGGCCTAAGATGGAAACATAGGCCCATAAACCTCAATTATGCACATTATTCCATAATATTCAAACCTAAGTAACTCCCTCTGGGAGCATCCAAATGCCACCAAAATTTAATCATAGCTTCGTCACTACTCAAGCTACTTTGTACACAAATTTGACGACCAAACTGATCTACTAGACCATTCAATTAAATTCCTCAAGAAGGCATAAAATTATGGATCCAAAACATTGTATAAACCTCAACAACACTCCAAATTTATTAAAACATTTGGGATTCTCAAAACAACTCAACATGTGCGACTTCACTTGTGTCATTGGACATTTAGGGTTCTAAAAGTCCACTCCATCACATCCTACACACCTTAAAAGAAATTCCGTCCTCGGAATTAAGCCAGAAAACCCACTTTGTCACAGTCCTACAATCGGCAAAGACCCATAGCGGGTTTATAGTTCCGTCGGGGAAGTTTTACCTGGTAGATGCAGGGTATGCCAACACTCGTGAATTTGTTGCACCCTATCGCAACACAGCATACCATATTGCTGAGTACCGAGGAAACAGACATGCCTACACCAGCAAGAAAGAAATGTTCAACCACAGACATGCTCAACTACGTAATATTGTAGAAAGAGAATTTGGGGTGCTGAAGAGACGTTTGCATACCTTAAGAAGGGGCCGACATATCCTATTCATTTGCAGTGTCGCATCGTACTTGCTTGTTGTATCCTACACAATTTCATCCGACGGAAAAATGACGGCGACACCATAATGGATGACCTCGCATATGAGAATTCATCGTCTGCCATTCCCCCAGCCGACGTTCCCCCGAGTTCAGAGCAAGGTTCAACTCAGGACGATTCAAGGGAGGGCAAAGTGTTACGTGAATCCATTGCTAATCTCATTTGGGAAACTCGTTAGTAGAGTATCTGTAATAGATTGATTCCCGAATTGTTTATTTGGAACCTGATCAGAATCGTCACATTGTGTCAATATAGGTTGTCTTCAAATGGAGAACGGAATGCCTCGTTGTCAATGCGGCCTTCAATCCACTGTACGTGTATATCTGGATGCCAATGATGCACAAAACGGACGTTTTGAAGACAAGAACCCACACATGCCATATTTTACGTGCGGTAGGGTTCAAAATCAAAATAGATGTCATATGAGGTTGCCCGCGCAACGGGTTGTACCCACAATTGCCACACTAACCGCCGTTAGGGTTGCAATGCTTTCACAACTTGCATATGCACGTAGTGAACGTCAGCTATGGTCTTCCCAGTGTGACTTTGTCTGTTCCAGCAGAGCAGACACTGATAGGCTACAAGTAGAAATTACAGATCTACGATCACGGTCCCAATATCTTCGCCAACGTCTTCACATAACTAGCGACGAAAACACTTCCAATGAGGACGGTTACAATACATCATAGATGTATAACATCATTGATGTCTGTCCAACATTCATAACATAAGTTTATCTGTAATAGATTTAACAAACAATGGGGCCTGTCTTGTATGTTATTGTTTTGATTTTCAATCTAACTTCATTACCATAAATCGTTTGACTGATTCAAATGCATGGTGTAGATGTCCATTAATACAACTGAAGTTGTGCGGTGTGACTGTGGGTTAGAGGCAGGCTTGCGACTTAACACTGACGATGCAGGGTTGTATGACTTTGGAATTCTCAGTGAAAGACCAGGTGAAATGTATTACATATGTCCTTCTCGCGAGGTGCGCTTGTACAAACACACATATTATGTAGCCACTGTGTACGTTACACATTCATTGTCATTTACGTAAACTTCCTAATATTTTTTAGGGAAAAGATCGATGCAGATACTTTCGCTGGGCAATCGATCTCAGTCCTACAATTGATTCTCTGAAAGCTGAGATTACGTTACTCACGCTCGAGTGCAAGTCATTGTGGGGTCAGACAATGAACTTGAAAGATTTTGTTGAAATTCATCACAACCACCATGATGTTTACACCAACAAAAAGTATGAGCATGAGTATCTAGAACGCTATGTAGAAGAACTGGAGGAACAATGTGGGCTTCTGTTGGACACTCCTTCACCCCCGACGATGCCGTAACGTCGAATGGCGGCCATACCTTTCATTCGCGTCATCGGTTTTCCATTTTATTTTTGTTGTTTGGAAGTTCCCGTGTTAAGTGTTGTTGATTGTTTTTTGAAAATGAATATGCCATGCTCTGTTGTTTGGAACTTACATATTAACTAATATGCTTAGTCATTCGCCGCCTCCTCATTTTGTGTGGTGTTCGGAGCATGATATGGATCTCAGAGGTAGGATGAGAACCCAATATGATTTCGGAAGGTGTGTTGATGGAGTGTATACGACAGAGGCTTGGATGGAGGCAAAATCATAGAATGATAATAAACCTAATACATGATAGTAGTGAACTTAGGTGAACATAAGAGTTATTATTGTTCTTCTTGTTATTTTTGTTGTTCTTATCTTCTTGTTATTTTTGTTCTTCTTATCTTCTTGTTATTTTTCTTCTTCTGTTCTTCTTCTTATCTTCTTGTTGTTCTTTTTCTTCTTGTTTATTACAGGTAATATGGGATCTCGTTTCCCTGTAAAGGAGTATGATCTCTCAAACAGGGAGTTTATGAGACGCGTCTCCCTTCCCCTAACCTGGATGTACGAGCCATTTAAGATAACTCTTGGCTATGCTATGGTGGGGGTAGGCAGAATCTACTTTGATGTACAGATCAGGTGGTCTACACCTGAAGAAAAAATATGGAATAAGAAAGGTAAATATTTAATCATCGATGAAGGTTGGGCTGAAATGTTGGACAAACTAAAAGCCAAACATGAATGGACCGTCACCCTACAACCAAAACCCAAGGACGACACTCGCCCTACAAGCTTTTATTTGTGGATTCGTGGTGATGGGGACAACTCTGAATTGCTTAGGTATATTTACCCGAGACCAGAGGGTTATATATCATCTACTTCAGAATCGGTTGATGCCCTGTTTGTCAGATACTGCCACCAACCACCAATCTTAATCTCCTCTAGTGATGAAGAAAATGATGTGAATGTCCCTATTGGGGACTCTTCTTCATCAAGTAATGTTGAATATGTTGCATCAACAAACAATTATTAGTTTTTTGTTTTGTGTATTGTCTTTATTTTGTTTATATAACATTACAGGCTTGTTATGGGTGCCTGCCCACTAAGACAATTTATATTTACCGAATGTAGCTGAATCTGTTTTACTTTAAAAATGATGTTCATGTTTGACTTGTTAAATCTTGAATTTTTTAATTTAGTTGGATTACTTTTAATGATGCCCCACAATACATCATTATAGTTTTTATGATTTTGTTGTTCTTGATGTCTATTTTTTTTAGAGGAGCTTATCCTAATTGGTTACGTATATGTAGTTGCATTTATTTTGGGTTAATCACAACCCTTGATGTGGTTCATCATATAGTTAGCATAAGCATAGAAGTATACGTGTACTTCTACAACGAACACATATAAAGTAGAACATGTATCATGATAGCTTACTAGCCACTCATATTCAAAATGTATATCGGCTAAAAACGTGTTTCTTGGTCTGACGGGGTTACCTCATATCTTGGGGTATTAAACATAGCATGTTAGGCATATTCAACCTCAATGAAACAACCAAAACACCCACATAAACACCCCACAAAAGGGTAACACGGCTGACTCACATCTCAACAACAAAATGAGAGTTCTTAAACCAAAGTGATATAGATAACAATTAAGTTATTTTTAAGTTACTTTTTTTTAAAACTTCTGTTTAAACGGCGTCACAAGGCCACATTTCTAACAACAGTTCTGCGAGAATATGACAGATTCAGCTAATCTTGTCTACCGTTGCCAAACAGAATCAGACTAAACTCAGCCTGCACAGCCAAACAGAATCAGCTTGAAACGAGACTGAAACGAGTCCAGCCCCCCAGAATGAGACTGGTTTGCCAAACAGAATCAGACTGGTTTGCCAAACAGAATCAGACTCCAACCAGCCTAAACCCGTCCAAGCCAGCAGGCTTGCATAAAGCCAGTCCCAAACCAAACAGGGCTAGCATCCCCATTATATCAACACAGTCCTACGGATATGTAGCCGCGACAACAAGGTACTGGTCGGCGATCATTCAGATCCCCGACAGCCGAAAACATTGCATTTTTCACAGCTCCTCGGCTCCGATCTCTATATACACACGTTGCATGTTAGCTAGGAAAGTCCACCACAGGATCAAGATCCGGCGTTGCAGTCCCACATAGCACACATGAACTTGCCATTGCCGGTGTGGCAACGACAGAGTCTGCCTGTAAAAGCATCCCATCCATGGATGGTTACGAAACTGCACCCACGCATCATGCCACCTCTCCTCCATCGCTACCTAGGAAGACAACATGCTAATTTCTCCGTTGATGAATGACAAACTGAAGCCCATCCCGAGCCGCCTTCTCCTCTGCCCCAGACCTCGCCTGCTCTGTCTCGCCAATGTTAGCCATGGTAGCGCTATCATCAGACCCTCCTCTCTGAAAGAGATCGACCATGGGAAAATGAAACTCCCCTTTCCAGCGCCTACTACGACAGGCCTGTAGAGAGTTCACCGTCGGTTAAGACACACATACGTCCTGTACCCTCCGCCACCGACCTCTTATAGCCGAGGGTCCACTGCCGTCGCCAAGTCCTCCTCCACAATTTTCTGCACCACGCGGTGGGAAGAATCACTTCTGGCGGTCCGCTTTTTCCATGTCCATGAATACGGGAACGTCTCCCCAAATTCTCTTGAACGAGATAGCAGATCAGATTATCATCATTTTATCACGAGGAGGCAGATCAATTTCTTACCGGAATATAACTTTACAACGGCGCTCATGAGACAGAGACTCGAAACGCCGTCGTCTTAAGCATTGAATAGTTACAGGTATTTACAAAATAATGCCACCTTGTATTGGGAACGGGTAGTTAATTTAAGATACCCGCACGGGTATTAAAAACGCACTCTATAAGAAAAAGAAAACCCACTCACATATGGATATTAATATTATAAGCATTAAGGTACTTAATTTAATTTTCTTTAAATCAAGGATAATGAAGGAGAGTTAAAGGCAAAGTAAGGTGTCTCGTCCTTAAGGGATTTGAGGGGGGAGAGGCGGCCATATTTTTGGAATTTAATGCATTTTAATAATGCATTTTCTCTCTCATCAATTTCCTTATAAAAGTGCCTTTTTCAAGCCAAATGAAAGGCTATTTCGGATTTTCTTCTTCCCCTTGCTTGCAAAACCGACCAAGGAGCTAGGGATGAGCAGGGAGCACGTCCCCAACCTGTGGGTGAGCCCTTGACCTTCGTTCTCCTTGATTTCATGGTGGAAATCGAAAATAAATTATGGATTCCTTCTTATTTCGATCTCCTCTTCAACCCTAGCCAACTTTTGCAATCAAAAGCTTGAGGACGAGCTTAGGGGGAGTTGCAAGAGCTTCATCCACCATTAATGGCGTGAGATTGGAGCTTTGGAGCTCAATTGGAAGCGGGTTTTATAACTCAAACCCTTAAACATTGCTATTGCATCAATTCTCTATGCTTTGTTGATTGATTTCTTCAATTTGATACACTCTTGTTTCTTTGCTGCAATTTCCATCAAGAACGGTTGTTGTTCTTGGTTGTTCGAAGGAAGGGGATGATGGTATCATCATAGATGCTTATCCAAAGAAAATTACCAAGCAAAACCGTTTTGATAGCTACTCAAAATCGTTTTAATTTGATTGGCTATGCGGTTTCAGCAAACCGTTTAAGGGAAAACGGTTTGTGACCGTTTGGGAGCAAACGGTCTCAAGACCGTTTGAGATGGTTGACCAAGCATTTACTGTTTGGGAATTTTGTTCCTAATTATGTAGGCTGATAACCCTCCAAATATGAGGGATTAACTCCAAAGGAATCGAGAGTTGAGGCCGATCAATTAGGCAATCGGATTGAATTATGTGCTGATTTTCAACCTGATTAACTTGACCTGGTTGAGCAAACGGTTTCAAGACCGTTTGAGATGGTTGACCAAGCGTTGACCGTTTGGGATTCCTGTTCATAATTATGTTTATTAATAACCCTCCAAATTTGAGGGATTAACTCCAAAGGAATCGTGAGTTGAAGCCTAATCAATTAGGGAAACCTAATTGGATTAAGTGCTGATTTTCAATCTGATTTAATTGAACTTTTTGGGAAAACGGTCTCACGACCGTTTGAGTGCGTTGACCAAGCGTTGACCGTTTGGGATTACTGTTCCTTATGATGTGATCTAATGACTCGCCAAATTTGATGGATTAATTCCAAACGAGTCATGAGTTGAAGGCTAATCAATTGGGCTAACCCTAATTGAAATCAGTGCTGAAATCACAATGAGCTAATTTGAGATTTTGGGTTGATTAGCCCAAACGGTCTCAAGACCGTTTGGGGGATCATCCAAACGGTCTCAAGACCGTTTGGGGTCACCTCAAGATCGTTTGGAGGTCTGGGGTCAAGTATAGTTGACCAATTGAAGGTCCAAAGGTACTAATCATATTGCAATGTAGTGTTGAATTGTTGATCAACTCGATAGACCAATCCATGATGATTTTTCACTAGAATCCAAAGGTTGGATGGGCCAAACGGTCTCAAGACCGTTTGGTGGTCACCCAAGACCGTTTGGAGGTCTAGGGTTGAGTATGGTTAGGTGTTTGAAGGTCTAAAGGTACCAAGCTGTTATACAATGCAATGCTGATTTGGTGATCAATCCAATGATCCAAACCTTAATTGGATGGCTTGGATTTGAGTGATATGATGGGCAAACCGTCTCAAGACCGTTTGGAGGTCATCCAAACGACCTCAAGACCGTTTGGTGGTCACCCAAGACCGTTTGGAGGTCTAGGGTTGAGTATAGTTCAGTGGTTGAAGGTCTAAAGATATCAAGTTGATCTGCAATAGATTACTGATTTGGTGAGCACTTCAATGAACCAAACCCTAATTAGATTGCTTGGATTTGAGTGATATGATGGGAAAACGGTCTCAAGACCGTTTGGAGGCCATCCAAACGACCTCAAGACCGTTTGGGGTCAGGTCATACCCAATTTGGATGATGGTTCAATGGTTTCAATGCAACTAGTTCTGCATTGATTAGTGTTGAAGGATCATTGATTCCAAACCCTAATTCAATTGAATCAAACCCTAATTGATGATAAATTGAGGGTCAATTGAGGGTCAAATCAGTTGTAGGTTGACCTATTAAACTCAATTGAAGTATGAGTATAGGTCCAATTGATGATTGGTTCCATGATTTCAATGATTGAAGGAATCAACATTGGAAACCCAAATTCAATTGGATACCTCATGTTATTGAAGGTCCAATGGATCAAACCTTTTTGAAAACCTAATGTGATTAGGTGGGAGATACCTTTAATGGTACTAGTTATTAATGCATAACAAATGCATGGATCCAATACATGATGTAAACCCTAATTGAGGCTGATTCCATGTATAACCCTAATAAGAGGTTGACTACATGTGAAATCACTAATTAGGATGAATAGTAAACCCTAGCTGAGGGTGCATCCATGTGGAACCCTAATTGAGGGTGATTCCATGAGAAACCTTAATTGGGAATGAATCCCTAATTGCTTATAGGACCAATGACTTGATACCCTATGTTAATCATAGTTGTATGCATATGATTGAAGGGTTGATGTGACCTAATCAAGTTGAAAGGATCAAATAATAGAATTCATATATATAAATATGATTCCTGTGATGATCCTATGTAGCACGACCGTGCAAGGCAGCACGGCCGTGGCGACTTTACTCTGCACGACCGTACAGGGTAGCACGGCCGTGGTAGCTTCACTTTGCACGACCGTGCAAGATAGCACAACCGTGGTGGTCTATGCTTGAATTAGAGCTGAATTGAAAGTGACCTAACATGGTCGTTTTGTTAATTCTCAACTTAAGGATGAGAGAGATACTCATACCTTGTGATGATAATCATTTAATGATAATTGATGAGAATAAATAAGTATGATTGAATACTTATGGTATAAACGTTGGCTCCTAGATGTGGGGAGCAATGAACTAGGGTTTGATCATTGATAATATGATCTTGAAAACCTAAATGGTTAATAATGGAAAACCCTATTCTTAATGAAGGGTAATGATATGTGAGAGAAAGCCCTAATTGATGGTAAACCTTAACCCTGGTAAAGGATTAAGGGTAATACCCTTGAATTATTAATACATTGTTTTGCATGGTATTGATAGATAATTGATGTACTACTATTACATGTGCTAACCATGCAGGTATTATGAGATGATGAGCATAGCCAGGTATGAGCTATGATGTATTATTAGTTTGAATTGTTAATTGGGCCTTGTGTTCCATAATATACCTTGTGCCTGGTAAGAGGTGGCAAGAGAGTTAATGTGCATCAAGTGCCATGATGGATGCTTGTGTAGCAAGTATCATACTTACCTTGGTCAAATGACCTAAAGGTGTTAGTTACCTGAGAAAGAGGTAACAGTGCTCAAGTGATGAACAAAGGGTTTGAATACCCATGATTTCATGGTTATGGTATTGAAATTGTGAAAGGATGAGAAAAACCTAGTGATGAAGTGAGGGATTGAGATCCCAACACCTTGTGAAAAGAGTGTGGCTACGGGCCATGACTCCACAACGATAATGCCAGGCTTTAGTTATATGATCTAAGCCTGAAGAACGTTAATGCAGTGATAATGATTCTGTAGTTTGAATAGATGTTATACATGTTTTTCATATTCCTTAAAGGATAAATGATATGTTGATTCTATTTTAACTGTAATGCTTCTGACATAGAATGATGTTCTAAACTGTTAGACATTTACCTGCTGTCAATTAAATATGATTTCTCTGTTCATATTTATCTTCTTAATTTACAATAATAATGTTTCTGGCAGAGAGTTATATCTCTCGCTGGGGCAATTTTTATAATTGTCTCACCCCCGTGGGAACCACATTTTTAGGTGGACGCGGACGAGGAGACAGGAATCCTTCAGGAGGTGAAGGACATCAGCAGTAGCACGGACAACAGTAAAGTCTCAGGTGGAGACATTGACTGTCATGTCATGTTCAGATGTATATAGAAGTCCTATGTGTCGTCTCTGTACTCTCAGGTCCTTGGAGTAGTAGTTAATGATTTCGAGATTTTGGCTTAGTGCCTCGAGGGTTTTATACTACCTGTGTACAGTTAAGACAGAGTAGTTAATGTTTGTATTCCTCGAGAAGCAAAAGTACATGAGATGTATATATATGAACCAGGATGTAAAGTTTTACTTTGGTTCTGAATGAAAGAGTTTTTCTATGAATGGATCCCTTTGCAAAAAGTTTTAATTTTTAGTGATTTTTGCTAATCCGCTGCTTGATGAACGCTTCCGCATTAGTTAATCTTGTTTTCGCTAGACGGTTGTCACAATTTTGTGGTATCAGAGCTCTAGGTTCGCTGAGTCTACAGAGACATAGGACTAAGGTTGTAGAGTCTGTTCTAAAGTGTCTTCCAGTTTATCTGATAGTATCTTCTGCTCACATAGGAGAAGAAGAACTTGAAGATGTCTGGACAACATGAAGAACATGCTGCTGAGGGCAGCACTGCTGCACCAGGAGGAGGTGCAAGAGACCAGAATAGGGAAGGACCTGCACTTGAACAACCTCAGATTGACCCAACTGTGATGGAAAATCCAGCCCTTCATGCCCTATTTGAGAAATTCCTTACAGCCATAACACATATGGCAGACAGGATGCCACCACCTGCACCTAGGGTACCAACCCATTATGAGGGTTATGGAGCCGGCAAGACTTTTGAGAGACTTTGTCGGGTTGGAGCCATAGATTATGCTGGTACATCTGACCCAGCAGATGCTGATCTATGGCTGACAGAGCTGGAAAGGGCTTTTAGGATCCTTGATATTCCAGAAGCTGAAAAAGTAAGACATGATGTGTACCTATTAAAAGGAAGTGTTGGTCATTGGTGGATGATAGAGGAAGATAAGAGACCAGGTGAAGAAATTGGATGGGAGGTATTCCGACGAGAATTTGTCAGTAGATACTTCCCTAAGACGTATTTAGATGAGAAGATTTCTCAATTTGAGAAGATCAAACAAGGACATATGAATGTTAGCGAGTATGAAGCTAAGTTCATGGAACTGTTGCGGTTTTGTCCGCAAATGGCAGTTAATGATGAGGAAAGAATTCGGCGTTTTGAGAAGGGGTTGAACGCTGAACTGACCACTCATGTGTCTGCTTTAGAGAACAGGGAGAGGTTTGCCACTTTTGTGGAATCAGTAAGGAGGATAGAGAGGTCTGAAATTGAGAAATGACAGACTAGTAGCAAGAAGGTGTACACTCAGACTCAAAAACAAAAGTCTGAAAGTTTTAAGAAGCCGAGATTTTCTGCATCGGCAGCATCATCAAGATCCCAAACCCAGACACAATGGATGCCAAGTAGGGATAGGGATCTTAGTTATATTCCAAATAAGGCCTCCAACATAGCATCAACATCGGTGTCTGGACCTCACCGACCTTATACTATACCTAGAATCTATTATCAATGCAGACAACCAGGACATATCGTAAAAGATTGTCCAGACGGGAATCCAATGATGACTCAACCTCAGGGGCAGAGTCAGCAAGGATCACAAAGGAGGCAGTTTTCTAGTAACAATAGAGGACGTGGACAGACGTCCCGGGCAGGTCAGAGGAAATAAATTCATTCTGATATTTCATTTTCATGTTTCTATGTGTTAAAGATATGAAAACAGTTGTTTTTGAAATTATTTTGACTAATCCTATAAGGACACAAGGGAGATGAGAACTTATATCTCACTCAATGTTCCTTAAAATGTTTTATAATCTCTCTTATCTGTATGTCAAAAGATGAGATTTAGAAATGATGCCTGGAGGAAATATAGGAATGGAAAATCTTGTGTGTATAATGATATGAAAAGTGAGGAATGTGATAGCATGTAAGTGCATACTACTTGATCTCAGTATTTGTAAACCCTGGCCAGGTATACAACTATTGATGATAAAGTGAGTATGGAAAATCCTAGATTGATACCTTTTTGATTGCCCTGATCAAGCAGTCATTCTGATACAATCTAATGAGTATCATGAAATAAGAAATATGGAACCAACAAGAAGGGAAGAGCTATGTGTCATTCCCAATCAAAAAGGGAAAGCTATGTGACATCCCCAACAAAAAGGGAAGAGCTATGTGTCATTCCCAATCAAAAAGGGAAAGCTATGTGTCATCCCCAACAAGAAGGGAAGAGCTATGTGTCATTCCCAATCAAAAAGGGAAAGCTATGTGTCATCCCCAACAAAAAGGTAAGAGCTATGTGTCATTCCCAATCAAAAAGGGAAAGCTATGTGTCATCCCCAACAAGAAGGGAAGAGCTATGTGTCATTCCCAATCAAAAAGGGAAAGCTATGTTTCATCCCCAACAAAAAGGGAAGAGCTATGTGTCATTCCCAATCAAAAAGGGAAAGCTATATGTCATCCCCAACAAGAAGGGAAGAGCTATGTGTCATTCCCAATCAAAAAGGGAAAGCTATGTGTCATCCCCAACAAAAAGGGAAGAGCTATGTGTCATTCCCAATCAAAAAGGGAAAGCTATGTGTCATCCCCAACAAGAAGGGAAGAGCTATGTGTCATTCCCAATCAAAAAGGGAAAGCTATGTGTCATCCCCAACAAAAAGGGAAGAGCTATGTGTCATTCCCAATCAAAAAGGAAAAGCTATGTGTCATCCCCAACAAAAAGGGAAGAGCTATGTGTCATTCCCAATCAAAAAGGGAAAAGCTATGTGGCATTTCCAACTAATAAGAAGAACTATGTGAACAATCCCAATTACATAGAGTTTGTTAAAGGATTACTGACTAAATTATTTTTGTTAGATATATATGTTGTTCCTTTTGATAAATATTCTTGGGTGATGATAGAAGTATGTTCTTTTATGCTTCTTCTTTCCAATAATATGGACATCATATGTTAGGGGTTTATGCTCTGCATAAACATTGGTAAGGTTGAATTAGTGAAAGGAGCCTTGTGTGGAATTACAGAATTCATGATATCTTCATGATATTAAGATGATATGTTGAGACTTGAGGGCATGATTAATGAATAATCTGTTTCTCCTTTTGTCTGGGATTTCGAGGACGAAATCCTTGTTAGGGGTTTATAATTTGTAACATCCCTGACCTGGGTTATGAGTTAACCCTAGATGTTTTGCTTAATAATGTTGAGTAGATTATTAATCTTATCTTGGGAAAAGTAATTAGGGCTCATGAGAAACTTATGTTTCAATTTTGGTCCTGTTTGAACAATGTTGAAGCAATATTTGCTTATTTTGGACTAAAGTGCAAATTACCCAATTTGAGGGGTTAAATTGCAAATGTTACATGATAAGATGTTCCTATGATGTTGATACATCATAAGAATGAAAACGATGTAGTGGTAAGGTTTCTACAAGCCTAGACACCAAGATAGAGCTTGTTGGACAATGTTGTGCAATAAAACCCAGTTTTGGTGTAAAGTGCAATTTACCCAAAATCTAGGGTTCAATATGCAAATTACCACTTCAATAAGGTCCTTAATGTTCTCTTCATCATGTAGAGCAAAGAAAATGAGATGGGTACCTCATTTGAATTAAGTTGGAGGAGAGAGAATCTTGATATTAAAATAATCAAGATTAATGCCTAATTGAAACCCTAATTTGATTTAGGGCAAAAATGAATAAAACTAATTGAAGGGCTTTCAACCAAAATGTTTTGGGTTGATTTTGAATAAGGATGGACGTTCCTTTGCCAAGATAAGGAACGAAAATATCCTAAGTAGGTGAAATTCCACTCACCTTATTATAAGAAAAAGAAAACCCACTCACATATGGATATTAATATTATAAGCATTAAGGTGCTTAATTTGATTTTCTTTAAATCAAGGATAATTAAGGAGAGTTAAAGTCAAAGTAAGGTGCCTCGTCCTTAAGGGATTTGAGGGGGGAGAGGCGGCCATATTTTTGGAATTTAATGCATTTTAATAATGCATTTTCTCTCTCATCAATTTCCTTATAAAAGTGCCTTTTTCAAGCCAAATGAAAGGCTATTTCGGATTTTCTTCTTCCCCTTTCTTGCAAAACCAACCAAGGAGCTAGGGAGGAGCAGGGAGCACGTCCCCAACCTGTGGGTGAGCCCTTGACCTTCGTTCTCCTTGATTTCATGGTGGAAATCGAAAATAAATTATGGATTCCTTCTTATTTCGATCTCCTCTTCAACCCTAGCCAACTTTTGCAATCAAAAGCTTGAGGACGAGCTTAGGGGGAGTTGCAATAGCTTCATCCACCATTAATGGCGTGAGATTGGAGCTTTGGAGCTCAATTGGAGGCGTGTTTTATAACTCAAACCCTTAAACATTGCTATTGCATCAATTCTCTATGCTTTGTTGATTGATTTCTTCAATTTGATACACTCTTGTTTCTTTGCTGCAATTTCCATCAAGAACGGTTGTTGTTCTTGGTTGTTCGAAGGAAGGGGATGATGGTATCATCCTAGATGCTTATCCAAATAAAATTACCAAGCAAAACCGTTTTGATAGCTACTCCAAATCGTTTTAATTTGATTGGCTATGCGGTTTCAGCAAACCGTTTAAGGGCAAACGGTTTGAGACCGTTTGGGAGCAAACGGTCTCAAGACCATTTGAGATGGTTGACCAAGCGTTGACCGTTTGGGAATTGTGTTCCTAATTATGTAGGATGATAACCCTCCAAATTTGAGGGATTAACTCCATAGAAATCGAGAGTTGAGGGCCAATCAATTAGGCAATCGGATTGAATTATGTGCTGATTTTCAACCTGATTAACTTGACCTGGTTGAGCAAACGGTTTCAAGACCGTTTGCGATGGTTGACCAAGCATTGACCGTTTGGGATTCCTGTTCATAATTATGTTTATTAATAACCCTCCAAATTTGAGGGATTAACTCTAAAGGAATCGTGATTTGAAGCCTAATCAATTAGGGAAACCTAATTGGATTAAGTGCTGATTTTCAATCTGATTTAATTGAACTTTTTGGGCAAACGGTCTCAAGACCGTTTGAGTGCGTTGACCAAGCGTTGACCGTTTGGGATTACTGTTCCTTATGATGTGATCTAATGACTCACCAAATTTGATGGATTAATTCCAAACGAGTCATGAGTTGAAGGCTAATCAATTGGGCTAACCCTAATTGAAATCAGTGCTGAAATCACAATGAGCTAAATTGATATTTTGGGTTGATTAGCCCAAACGGTCTGTAACACCCCTCCCTAGGGTTTCTTACGTAACCAGAGAAAGCACAGCCTAATCCCCAACATTATCCATAATGTGGGGTACTTAGCATATTTGGGAGGAAATGTTACATACATGATCTCATAACAAGCAACAAATAACACTTGGCAATATGAAAACATAGATTCATACATAGGTTCTTGGAATAAAAGCTACATCAGTTTTCCAAAGATATACTAAACATAATCTAGATAATGATAGGATCTCCATAGATGGACGTCCCAATAGGCAACAACTCCTTGGATCTCTGGGTCTTTGGTACTCTCAAGATGTTTCCTTCTCCTTGGCTCCAACTCCTGCGGACATCTCGTCCCCAGCCATGCAAAGGAAAACAAACATAGTAAGTAAGCGGCATTGGCATATTATAAAACATAAAAATAAATATACAAGTGACTTAACATAATCATGAACATGCATTTAACATGAATCATTTCTTATTGTCTTTTACATAAAGAAATTTACTAGAAAAATATGCTCCTCTCTTAATGCCCCATAAGGAGCCCATAAATGCTCGGAAAGCCCATAATTGCTCGGAAAGCCCATAACAAGGTGCATATAAATCTAAATAAATTTCTATTATTCATGATCTTTCTTAAACTTCACTTATCTTCTTAATACCTTAAACTTAATCTTAACTGGGATTTCTCCCTCTTGAACATGGTTGGGATTTCTCCCTCTTAAGCATGATTGGGAAACTTATTCCCTCTTAATCTTAATTTCTTGTATCTTAATCATAAACCATAATCTTAATGGAATTTCGACTCTTAGACTTAGCTTATAACAACCAATATCCAATAATCATGTATATTGAGGAAAAACATGTACTTTTCAAGACTTCAACATAAAAGAAGCATAATATATCATAATCATTCAATAATGCAAATTTACTATGCCAAAGGCATGGCCTGCTTACCTTGAACTAAAACACCTAGGTCAAACCTGGTTTGACCAATTGGATTCCCTTAAACACCTGAAATTAACATAATTATCATTTGTCATTCAATTTAAACCCTAACTTGCTCATATAAATATTGAGGTGTTGAAACAGCAAAATTAGTCAATAAAAACCTGAAAATCGGATTCCTCATTGAAAATCCTTTCCAAAACATATTTATTTATATTTTTCTGAGGTCGTATGCAAAAGATATGAATTTTGCACTCTGGACCAATCAGAAATTAGAAAACTCAATTAAAGCTGATATAAATGAATTATGAAATGCCAATAATGCCCAAGGCACGCGTGACACATGAATCAGGCGAGTGGGGGGTAAAATCGTCATTTATCCATTTAAATTCAGTCGCAACTGATGAAACCAGGGAGGGCGTGAAATCTCGAGAATACCCCTGCTGTTTGTAAACGTCAAAATAGAAAAAGGGCGGGGCATATAGGTCATTGCACGACCTCGATTGCTCTTCACCTTCACCACGCGAGCCATGGCTCCAGCAGTAAGGGTGGAGAATCGGTTCCAGATCCTGAGAGCGGAGGGTCATTGCTCCTGGAGAACAAAGGTTCTCAGGGGCTTCCTGATGCCAAAACGAACCTGCTAAGCTAAAGCTCGGGTCCAGGGACCACCCTGAGCTTCCAGAGCTCTACGGCCGTGGCGGAAGGAGGCCATGTACTGAAATCCAGCAAGGGATCACTCGCCAAAGCCATAAAAGAATCCCCTGAGGTGCGTCGGAGTCCCAGAAGGTGGAAAGTGGCTCGAGAGGCCACTGGGCAGAGACGACGGTGAGAAACAGAGAACGGCCGCGGGAAACAGGGGCGGCGGTCAGGCTCAAGACGGCGAAGAACAAGGCCAGAAAGGGCACGCTGGGGGGTCAGAAATATTCGTCGCGGTCAAACAAGGATCGGGGTATAGTCCCCTAGGTGGGAGGAGCCCTGAGGCGCTGCCGTGACTAGCGCCGGCGGTGACCTCCACAGAGCTCTATAGGATACAACGACTGGGGCTAACACAGGGCAAACCAAGGTTGCGAAAAGCATAACTAAGGGCCATGGATGCTCACCTGGGAGTGAATCGGGGTGGGGTAATCGGAGAAGTCAGGGAGAAGCTTCGGTCGCCGGAGAAGAAAGGTCGAGCAGGTCAGGGTTGCTGGGGAAACTGGGGAAGAAATTGAGCGAAGGGAGGTGTTGCTCGGGGGCTGGTGGTGCTTTCAGGTCGCTTAAACGGAGGCGAGAGGGAGCGAGGAGGCGTCTGCGCAACAATGGCAGTGAGGAAGCGCTGCCCTAAAATGGGCGTTTTATCTACAGAGAACGAGAGGAAGCGAACTTGGGCTCGTTCAGATCGGGAGAGAGAGACGAATTCAATGGCGAAGAAACGACGTGAAACCGTCGAGGAATGACAGAGATCGACTGCGATCATTCAAAGCAGCTAAAATGGCTGCTGGCTCGCGAGAAAAGCGGAGGTAGGAGAGAATACGAGTGTCGTTGGATCTCGATCCAACGGTCACCGTGTACGCGTGCAAGAAAAGTAACGTGTGACGCAATGTAAATGCGGGACTATAGCTTGAATGGGCTACATAATTGAAATTTCATTCAAATCTTAGTCAATTAATATTCAAACCTCTATTAAATCAATTGAAGGGTCAAACAAGGTCATATTGGGTTCAAATTTTGACCATAGGTTCGCTAGAGTGTCTAGAATATTCTCATCCAATTGGATTTTATGCTTGTACTCGTTTTAGGCCTAAAAATGGCAAAACCCTCATGTATGCTTAAATGACCACAATTAATGCAAATAAAACCATTAGTTCTTTAAATAAGAATTGAAAAAACACAAAAACGTGCCCTAAACATTATTTCCTCTCATTTGACAAGATGGGGGCCATTAAGCAAATAATTACACAAGGAAATCACTAATTATCAGATGAGAGAGAAAATATGACATAAAAGCATTTATCCTCATTTTCTTCAACAAAAAGGGCATAGATATATATATGAAGACATTTTCTTTAAATAAAACAAGTATAATAGGGCAATTGAACACAATAAGTGATTTTGCAAAACTAATTATGGGAAAATTGCATTTGAGTCCTCAACAATTATCAAAATTAGAAAAGATCATGCAAGGACTAAAATAATTTGGAAATTTTGCATAATTAAGATTGGGGTGTTACAATACTTCCCACCTTAAATAAATTTCGTCCTCGGAATTTCCTAGGGTTTCTACCCACCTTAAGGGTTTCACATAAGCATACAAATCTTTCCATACAATTTTTTTTTTATTATAAAAGGAGAATACATAAACAAAGCATTATGATTAAACATAAATTACTCAACTACCCTTACCTTGATCATTTTCCTCTTCTCCATCAGACATTTGCATGGTGAAGAGCCTTGGTTTGACCTTGGGTGGAGGATTAGGGTTCCTAGCTTGGTTGTGATTGGGATCCTTCTTTGCAAGCTTAGGGCAATTAGGCTTGATATGCCCTTCCTCGCCACAATAGTAGCAAACAGAAGTCCCAAACCTACAAGGACCACCATGGTTTCTTTTACACTTGGGGCATGGGGTTCTCCCATTCTCAGGGGAAGGCTCAGGGGCTTTTCTCTTGTTGTTGGAGGGTGGAGGTGGTTGATGGTGACGATTGTTTTGGGGTACCTCCTTCTTGTGATTCCTTCCAGGATGCTCCTCCAATTCTAGGGCTGCATCCAAGGCTGATTGCATGGTCCGGTGTCCTCTACCAGACAAGGCAAAACTTAGGTCGGGTTTAAGTCCTCTAATGAACTTCTTAGCTCTCTTTAGCTCAGTGTACTCAGGACCATACTTTTGGAGCTTACGGAACTTCATGGCATACTCAGTGACAGTCATGTCACCCACTTGCTTAAGGTTAACAAACTCATCATCCTTCCTTTCTAACATGGCTTCGGATACATAATGGTCATTGAAGACTTCTACAAACTCATCCCAAGAGTAAGGAGGGTCATCATCTTCCCTAGAGGCTAAGAGGTTTTCCCACCAAGTACGGGCTGCACCCTTGAGCATATGGGTGGCAAATCTAACCCTGCTACGTGGGGGACACTCTAGGTCTCTAAAGCAATGTTCCATGTTGCTCAGCCACTCCTCAGCCTTGGTTACTACATCAACCTCATCTTCACCATGGAAAGCATCGGGTTTAATCTTCAAGAAGTCTACGAGGGAGATCTCATGTGCTCTAGGTGGAGCTCTAGGTTGGAGGGCATTGGTCAAGGCTACTACTAGGGCATCTAGGGTGATTGGTGGAGGGACGTGGTTCATGTCTTCAGTCTTATCACCACTAGAGGATCCGTGTGAGTGCCTTGACTCACCAACCTTCTCCTTCCTCTTAGGGGCCATCTGAAAGGGTAAACATAACATGATATTAGAACATAATATGAATCTCTAATGTTGCCTTAGTGGCCATCTATTCCTTGCTCTGATACCATTAATGTAACACCCCTCCCTAGGGTTTCTTACGTAACTAGAGAAAGCACAGCCTAATCCCCAACATTATCCATAATGTTGGGTACTTGGCATATTTGGGAGGAAATGTTACATACATGATCTCATAACAAGCAACAAATAACACTTGGCAATATGAAAACATAGATTCATACATAGGTTCTTGGAATAAAAGCTACATCAGTTTTCCAAAGATATACTAAACATAATCTAGATAATGATAGGATCTCCATATATGGACGTCCCACCAGGCAACAACTCCTTGGATCTCTGGGTCTTTGGTACTCTCAAGATGTTTCCTTCTCCTTGGCTCCAACTCCTGCGGACATCTCGTCCCCAGCCATGCAAAGGAAAACAAACATAGTAAGTAAGCGGCATTGGCATATTATAAGACATAAAAATAAATATACAAGTGACTTAACATAATCATGAACATGCATTTAACATGAATCATTTCTTATTGTCTTTTACATAAAGAAATTTACTAGAAAAATATGCTCCTCTCTTAATGCCCCATAAGGAGCCCATAAATGCTCGGAAAGCCCATAATTGCTCGGAAAGCCCATAACAAGGTGCATATAAATCTAAATAAATTTCTATTATTCATGATCTTTCTTAAACTTCACTTATCTTCTTAATACCTTAAATTTAATCTTAACTGGGATTTCTCCCTCTTGAACATGGTTGGGATTTCTCCCTCTTAAGCATGATTGGGAAACTTATTCCCTCTTAATCTTAATTTCTTGTATCTTAATCATAAACCATAATCTTAATGGGATTTCTACTCTTAGACTTAGCTTATAACAACCAACATCCAATAATCATGTATATTGAGGAAAAACATGTACTTTTCAAGACTTCAACATAAAAGAAGCATAATATATCATAATCATTCAATAATGCAAATTTACTATGCCAAAGGCATGGCCCACTTACCTTGAACTAAAACACCTAGGTCAAACCTGGTTTGACCAATTGGATTCCCTTAAACACCTGAAATTAACATAATTATCATTTGTCATTCAATTTAAACCCTAACTTGCTCATATAAATATTGAGGTGTTGAAACAGCAAAATCAGTCGATAAAAACCTGAAAATCGGATTCCTCATTGAAAATCCTTTCCAAAACATATTTATTTATATTTTTCTGAGGTCGTATGCAAAAGATATGAATTTTGCACTCTGGACCAATCAGAAATTAGAAAACTCGATTAAAGCTGATATAAATGAATTATGAAATGCCAATAATGCCCAAGGCACGCATGACACATGAATCAGGCGAGTGGGGGGTAAAATCGTCATTTATCCATTTAAATTCAGTCGCAACTGATGAAACCAGGGAGGGCGTGAAATCTCGAGAATACCCCTGTTGTTTGTAAACGTCAAAATAGAAAAAGGGCGGGGCATATAGGTCATTGCACGACCTCGATTGCTCTTCACCTTCACCACGCGAGCCATGGCTCCAGCAGTAAGGGTGGAGAATCGGTTCTAGATCCTGAGAGCGGAGGGTCATTGCTCCTGGAGAACAAAGGTTCTCAGGGGCTTCCTGATGCCAAAACGAACCTGCTGAGCTAAAGCTTGGGTCCAGGGACCACCCTGAGCTTCCAGAGCTCTACGGCCATGGCGGAAGGAGGCCATGTACTGAAATCCATCAAGGGATCACTCGCCGAAGCCATAAAAGAATCCCCTGAGGTGCGTCGGAGTCCCAGAAGGTGGAAAGTGGCTCGAGAGGCCACTGGGCAGAGACGACGGTGAGAAACAGAGAACGGCCGCGTGAAACAGGGGCGGCGGTCAGGCTTAAGACGGCGAAGAACAAGGCTAGAAAGGGCACGCTGGGGGGTCAGAAATATTCGTCGCGGTCAAACAAGGATCGGGGTATAGTCCCCTAGGTGGGAGGAGCCCTGAGGCGCTGTTGTGACTAGCGCCGGCGGTGACCTCCACGGAGCTCTACAGGATACAACGACTGGGGCTAACACAGGGCAAACCAAGGTTGCGAAAAGCATAACTGAGGGCCATGGATGCTCACCTGGGAGTGAATCGGGGTGGGGTGATCGGAGAAGTCAGGGAGAAGCTTCGGTCGCCGGAGAAGGAAGGTCGAGCAGGTCAGGGTTGCTGGGGAAACTGGGGAAGAAATTGAGCGAAGGGAGGTGTTGCTCGGGGGCTGGTGGTGCTTTCAGGTCGCTTAAACGGAGGCGAGAGGGAGCGAGGAGGCGTCTGCGCAACAATGGCAGTGAGGAAGCGCTACCCTAAAATGGGAGTTTTATCTACAGAGAATGAGAGGAAGCGAACTTGGGCTCGTTCAGATCGGGAGAGAGAGACGAATTAAATGGCGAAGAAACGACGTGAAACCGTCGAGGAATGACCGAGATCGACTGCGATCATTCAAAGCAGCTAAAATGGCTGCTGGCTCGCGAGAAAAGCGGAGGTAGGAGAGAATACGAGTGCCGTTGGATCTCGATCCAACGGTCACCGTGTACGCGTGCAAGAAAAGTAACGTGTGACGCAATGTAAATGCGGGACTATAGCTTGAATGGGCTACATAATTGAAATTTCATTCAAATCTTAGTCAATTAATATTCAAACCTCTATTAAATCAATTGAAGGGTCAAACAAGGTCATACTGGGTTCAAATTTTGACCATAGGTTCGCTAGAGTGTCTAGAATATTCTCATCCAATTGGATTTTATGCTTGTACTCGTTTTAGGCCTAAAAATGGCAAAACCCTCATGTATTCTTAAATGACCACAATTAATGCAAATAAAACCATTAGTTCTTCAAATAAGAATTGAAAAAAACACAAAAACGTGCCCTAAACATTATTTCCTCTCATTTGACAAGATGGGGGCCATTAAGCAAATAATTACACAAGGAAATCACTAATTATCAGATGAGAGAGAAAATATGACATAAAAGCATTTATCCTCATTTTCTTCAACAAAAAGGGCATAGATATATATATGAAGACATTTTCTTTAAATAAAACAAGTATAATAGGGCAATTGAACACAATAAGTGATTTTGCAAAACTAATTATGGGAAAATTGCATTTGAGTCCTCAACAATTATCAAAATTAGAAAAGATCATGCAAGGACTAAAATAATTTGGAAATTTTGCATAATTAAGATTGGGGTGTTACACGGTCTCAAGACCATTTGGGGGATCATCCAAACGGTCTCAAGACCGTTTGGGGTCACCTCAAGACCGTTTGGAGGTCTGGGGTCAAGTATAGTTGACCAATTGAAGGTCCAAAGGTACTAATCATATTGCAATGTAGTGCTGAATTGTTGATCAACTCGATAGACCAATCCATGATGATTTTTCACTAGAATCCAAAGGTTGGATGGGCCAAACGGTCTCAAGACCGTTTGGAGCTCATCCAAACGGTCTCAAGACCGTTTGGTGGTCACCCAAGACCGTTTGTAGGTCTAGGGTTGAGTATGGTTAGGTGTTTGAAGGTCTAAAGGTACCAAGCTGTTATACAATGCAATGCTGATTTGGTGATCAATCCAATGATCCAAACCTTAATTGGATGGCTTGGATTTGAGTGATATGATGGGAAAACGGTCTCAAGAACGTTTGGAGGTCATCCAAATGACCTCAAGACCGTTTGGTGGTCACCCAAGACCGTTTGGAGGTCTAGGGTTGAGTATAGTTCAGTGGTTGAAGGTCTAAAGATATCAAGTTGATCTGCAATAGATTGTTGATTTGGTGAGCACTTCAATGAACCAAACCCTAATTAGATTGCTTGGATTTGAGTGATATGATGGGAAAACAGTCTCAATACCGTTTTGAGGTCATCCAAACGACCTCAAGACCGTTTGGGGTCAGGTCATACCCAATTTGGATGATGGTTCAATGGTTTCAATGCAACTAGTTCTGCATTGATTAGTGTTGAAGGATCATCGATTCCAAACCCTAATTCAATTGAATCAAACCCTAATTGATGATCAATTTAGGGTCAATTGAGGGTCAAATCAGTTGTAGGTTGACCTATTAAACTCAATTGAAGTATGAGTATAGGTCCAATTGATGATTGGTTCCATGATTTCAATGATTGAAGGAATCAACATTGGAAACCCAAATTCAATTGGATACCTCATGTTATTGAAGGTCCAATGGATCAAACCTTTTTGAAAACCTAATGTGATTAGGTGGGAGATACCTTTAATGGTACTAGTTATTAATGCATAACAAATGCATGGATCCAATACATGATGTAAACCCTAATTGAGGCTGATTCCATGTATAACCCTAATAAGAGGTTGACTACATGTGAAATCACTAATTAGGATGAATAGTAAACCCTAGCTGAGGGTGCATCCATGTGGAACCCTAATTGAGGGTGATTCCATGAGAAACCTTAATTGGGAATGAATCCCTAATTGCTTATAGGACCAATGACTTGGTACCCTATGTTAATCATAGTTGTATGCATATGATTGAAGGGTTGATGTGACCTAATCAAGTTGAAAGGATCAAATAATAGAATTCATATATATAAATATGATTCCTGTGATGATCCTATGTAGCACGACCGTGCAAGGCAGCACGGCCGTGGCGACTTTACTATGCACGACCGTACAGGGTAGCACGGCCATGGTAGCTTCACTTTACACGACCGTGCAAGATAGCACAGCCGTGGTGGTCTATGCTTGACTTAGAGCTGAATTGAAAGTGACCTAACATGGTCGTTTTGTTAATTCTCAACTTAAGGATGAGATAGATACTCATACTTTGTGATGATAATCTTTTAATGATAATTGATGAGAATAAATAAGTATGATTGAATACTTATGGTATAAACGTTAGCTCCTAGATGTGGGGAGCAATGAACTAGGGTTTGATCATTGATAATATGATCTTGAAAACCTAAATGGTTAATAATGGAAAACCTTATTCTTAATGAAGGGTAATGATATGTGAGAGAAAGCCCTAATTGATGGTAAACCTTAACCCTGGTAAAGGATTAAGGGTAATACCCTTGAATTATTAATACATTGTTTTGCATGGTATTGATAGATAATTGATGTACTACTATTACATGTGCTAACCATGCAGGTATTATGAGATGATGAGTATAGCCAGGTATGAGCTATGATGTATTATTAGTTTGAATTGTTAATTGGGCCTTGTGTGCCATAATATACCTTGTGCCTGGTAAGAGGTGGCAAGAGAGTTAATGTGCATCAAGTGCCATGATGGATGCTTGTGTAGCAAGTATCATACTTACCTTGGTCAAATGACCTAAAGGTGTTAGTTACCTGAGAAAGAGGTAACAGTGCTCAAGTGATGAACAAAGGGTTTGAATACCCAGGATTTCATGGTTATGGTATTGAAATTGTGAAAGGATGAGAAAAACCCAGTGATGAAGTGAGGGATTGAGATCCCAACACCTTGTGAAAAGAGTGTGGCTATGGGCCATGACTCCACAACGATAATGCCAGGCTTTAGTTATATGATCTAAGCCTGAAGAACGTTAATGCAGTGATAATGATTCTGTAGTTTGAATAGATGTTATACATGTTCTTCATATTCCTTAAAGGATAAATGATATGTTGATTCTATTTTAACTGTAATGCTTCTGACATAGAATGATGTTCTAAACTGTTAGACATTTACCTGCTGTCAATTAAATATGATTTCTCTGTTCATATTTATCTTCTTAAGTTACAATAATAATGTTTCTGGCAGAGAGTTATATCTCTCGCTGGGGCAATTTTTATAATTGTCTCACCCCCGTGGGAACCACATTTTTAGGTGGACACGGACGAGGAGACAGGAATCCTTCAGGAGGTGAAGGACATCAGCAGTAGCACGGACAACAGTAAAGTCTCAGGTGGAGACATTGACTGTCATGTCATGTTCAGATGTATATAGAAGTCCTATGTGTCGTCTCTGTACTCTCAGGTCCTTGGAGTAGTAGTTAATGATTTCGAGATTTTGGCTTAGTGCCTCGAGGGTTTTATACTACCTATGTACAGTTAAGACAGAGTAGTTAATGTCTGTATTCCTCGAGAAGCAAAAGTACATGAGATGTATATATATGAACCAGGATGTAAAGTTTTACTTTGGTTCTGAATGAAAGAGTTTTCCTATGAATGGATCCCTTTGCAAAAAGTTTTAATTTTTAGTGATTTTTGCTAATCCGCTGCTTGATGAACGCTTCCGCATTAGTTAATCTTGTTTTCGCTAGACGGTTGTCACAATTTAGTGGTATCAGAGCTCTAGGTTCGCTGAGTCTACAGAGACATAGGACTAAGGTTGTAGAGTCTGTTCTAAAGTGTCTTCCAGTTTATCTAATAGTATCTTCTGCTCACATAGGAGAAGAAGAACTTGAAGATGTTTGGACAACATGAAGAACATGCTGCTGAGGGCAGCACTGCTGCACCAGGAGGAGGTGCAAGAGACCAAAATAGGGAAGGACCTGCACTTGAACAACCTCAGATTGACCCAACTGTGATGGAAAATCCAGCCCTTCATGCCCTATTTGAGAAATTCCTTACAGCCATAACACATATGGAAGACAGGATGCCACCACCTGCACCTAGGGTACCAACCCATTATGAGGGTTATGGAGCCAGCAAGACTTTTGAGAGACTTCGCCGGGTTGGAGCCATAGATTATGCTGGTACATCTGACCCAGCAGATGCTGATCTATGGCAGACAGAGCTGGAAAAGGCTTTTAGGATCCTTGATATTCCAGAAGCTGAAAAAGTAAGACATGTTGTGTACCTATTAAAAGGAAGTGCTGGTCATTGGTGGATGATAGAGGAAGATAAGAGACCAGGTGAAGAAATTGGATGGGAGGTATTCCGATGAGAATTTTTCAGTAGATACTTCCCTAAGACGTATTTAGATGAGAAGATTTCTCAATTTGAGAAGATCAAACAAGGACAGATGAATGTTTGCGAGTATGAAGCTAAGTTCATGGAACTGTTGCGGTTTTGTCCGCAAATGGCAGTTAATGATGAGGAAAGAATTCGGCATTTTGAGAAGGGGTTGAACGCTGAACTGACCACTCCTGTGTCTGCTTTAGAGAACAGGGAGAGGTTTGCCACTTTTGTGGAATCAGTAAGGAGGATAGAGAGGTCTGAAATTGAGAAACGACAGACTAGTAGCAAGAAGGTGTACACTCAGACTCAAAAACAAAAGTCTGAAAGTTTTAAGAAACCGAGATTTTCTGCATCGGCAACATCATCAAGATCCCAAACCCAGACACAATGGATGCCAAGTAGGGATAGGGATCTTAGCTATATTCCAAATAAGGCCTCCAACATAGCATCAACATCGGTGTCTGGACCTCACCGACCTTATACTATACCTAGAATCTGTTATCAATGCAGACAACCAGGACATCTCGTAAAAGATTGTCCAGACGGGAATCCAATGATGACTCAACCTCAGGGGCAGAGTCAGCAAGGATCACAAAGGAGGCAGTTTTCTAGTAACAATAGAGGACGTGGACAGACGTCCCGGGCAGGTCAGAGGAAATAAATTCATTCTGATATTTCATTTTCATGTTTCTATGTGTTAAAGATATGAAAATAGTTGTTTTTGAAATTATTTTGACTAGTCCTATAAGGACACAAGGGAGATGAGAACTTATATCTCACTCAATGTTCCTTAAAATGTTTTATAATCTCTCTTATCTGTATGTCAAAAGATGAGATTTAGAAATGATGCCTGGAGGAAATATAGGAATGGAAAATCTTGTGTGTATAATGATATGAAAAGTGAGGAATGTGATAGCATGTAAGTGCATACTACTTGATCTCAGTATTTGTAAACCCTGGCCAGGTATACAACTATTGATGATAAAGTGAGTATGGAAAATCCTAGATTGATACCTTTTTGATTGCCCTGATCAAGCAGTCATTCTGATACAATCTAATGAGTATCATGAAATAAGAAATATGGAACCAACAAGAAGGGAAGAGCTATGTGTCATTCCCAATCAAAAAGGGAAAGCTATGTGTCATCCCCAATAAAAAGGGAAGAGCTATGTGTCATTCCCAATCAAAAAGGGAAAGCTATGTGTCATCCCCAACAAGAAGGGAAGAGCTATGTGTCATTCCCAATCAAAAAGGGAAAGCTATGTGTCATCCCCGACAAGAAGGGAAGAGCTATGTGTCATTCCCAATCAAAAAGGGAAAGCTATGTGTCATCCCCAACAAGAAGGGAAGAGCTATGTGTCATTCCCAATCAAAAAGGGAAAGCTATGTGTCATCCCCAACAAAAAGGGAAGAGCTATGTGTCATTCCCAATCAAAAAGGGAAAGCTATATGTCATCCCCAACAAGAAGGGAAGAACTATGTGTCATTCCCAATAAAAAAGGGAAAGCTATGTGTCATCCCCAACAAAAAGGGAAGAGCTATGTGTCATTCCCAATCAAAAAGGGAAAGCTATGTGTCATCCCCAACAAGAAGGGAAGAGCTATGTGTCATTCCCAATCAAAAAGGGAAAGCTATGTGTCATCCCCAACAAAAAGGGAAGAGCTATGTGTCATTCCCAATCAAAAAGGGAAAGCTATGTGTCATCCCCAACAAAAAGGGAAGAGCTATGTGTCATTCCCAATCAAAAAGGGAAAAGCTATGTGGCATTTCCAACTAATAAGAAGAACTATGTGAACAATCCCAATTACATAGAGTTTGTTAAAGGATTACTGAGTAAATTATTTTTGTTAGATATATATGTTGTTCCTTTTGATAAATATTCTTGGGTGATGATAGAAGTATGTTCTTTTATGCTTCTTCTTTCCAATAATATGGACATCATATGTTAGGGGTTTATGCTCTGCATAAACATTGGTAAGGTTGAATTAGTGAAAGGAGCCTTGTGTGGAATTACAGAATTCATGATATCTCCATGATATTAAGATGATATGTGGAGACTTGAGGGCATGATTAATGAATAATCTGTTTCTCCTTTTGTCTGGGATTTCGAGGACGAAATCCTTGTTAGGGGTTTATAATTTGTAACATCCCTGACCTGGGTTATGAGTTAACCCTAGATGTTTTGCTTAATAAGGTTGAGTAGATTATTAATCTTATCTTGGGAAAAGTAATTAGGGCTCATGAGAAACTTATGTTTCAATTTTGATCCTGTTTGAACAATGTTGAAGCAATATTTGCTTATTTTGGACTAAAGTGCAAATTACCCAAGTTGAGGGGTTAAATTGCAAATGTTACATGATAAGATGTTCCTCTGATGTTGATACATCATAAGAATGAATATGATGTAGTGGTAAGGTTTCTACAAGCCTAGACACCAAGATAGAGCTTGTTGGACAATGTTGTGCAATAAACCCCAGTTTTGGTGTAAAGTGCAATTTACCCAAAATCTAGGGTTCAATATGCAACTTACCACTTCAATAAGGTCCTTAATGTTCCTTGGCATCATGTAGAGCAAATAAAATGATATGGGTACCTCATTTGAATTAAGTTGGAGGAGAGAGAATCTTGATATTAAAATAATCAAGATTAATGCCTAATTGAAACCCTAATTTGATTTAGGGCAAAAATGAATAAAAATAATTGAAGGGCTTTCAACCAAAATGTTTTGGGTTGATTTTGAATAAGGATGGACGTTTCTTTTCCAAGATAAGGAACGAAAATATCCTAAGTAGGTGAAATTCCACTCACCTTATTATAAGAAAAAGAAAACCCACTCACATATGGATATTAATATTATAAGCATTAAGGTGCTTAATTTGATTTTCTTTAAATCAAGGATAATGAAGGATAGTTAAAGGCAAAGGAAGGTGCCTCGTCCTTAAGGGATTTGAGGGGGGAGAGGCGGCCATATTTTTGGAATTTAATGCATTTTAATAATGCATTTTCTCTCTCATCAATTTCCTTATAAAAGTGCCTTTTTCAAGCCAAATGAAAGGCTATTTCGGATTTTCTTCTTCCCCTTACTTGCAAAACCGACCAAGGAGCTAGGGAGGAGCAGGGAGCACGTCCCCAACCTGTGGTAGAGCCCTTGACCTTCGTTCTCCTTGATTTCATGGTGGAAATCGAAAATAAATTATGGATTCCTTCTTATTTCGATCTCCTCTTCAACCCTAGCCAACTTTTGCAATCAAAAGTTTGAGGGCGAGCTTAGGGGGAGTTGCAAGAGCTACATCCACCATTAATGGCATGAGATTGGAGCTTTGGAGCTCAATTGGAGGTGGGTTTTATAACTCAAACCCTTAAACATTGCTATTGCATCAATTCTCTATGCTTTGTTGATTGATTTCTTCAATTTGATACACTCTTGTTTCTTTGCTCCAATTTCCATCAAGAACGGTTTCTGTTCTTGGTTGTTCGAAGGAAGGGGATGATGGTATCATCCTAGATGCTTATCCAAAGAAAATTACCAAGAAAAACCGTTTTGATAGCTACTCCGTTTTAATTTGATTGGCTATGCGGTTTCAGCAAACCGTTTAAGGGCAAACGGTTTGAGACCGTTTGGGAGAAAACGGTCTCAAGACCGTTTGAGATGGTTGACCAAGCGCTGACCGTTTGGGAATTTTGTTGCTAATTATGTAGGCTGATAACCCTCCAAATTTGAGGGATTAACTCCAAAGGAATCGAGAGTTTAGGGCCAATCAATTAGGCAATCGGATTGAATTATGTGCTGATTTTCAACCTGATTAACTTGACCTGGTTGAGAAAACGGTTTCAAGACCGTTTGAGATGGTTGACCAAGAGTTGACCGTTTTGGATTCCTGTTCATAATTATTTTTATTAATAACCCTCCAAATTTGAGGGATTAACTGCAAAGTAATCGTGATTTGAAGCCTAATCAATTAGGGAAACCTAATTGGATTAAGTGCTGATTTTCAATCTGATTTAATTGAACTTTTTGGGAAAACGGTCTCAAGACCATTTGAGTGCGTTGACCAAGCGTTGACCGTTTGGGATTACTGTTCCTTATGATGTGATCTAATGACTCACCAAATTTGATGGATTAATTCCAAACGAGTCATTTGTTGAAGGCTAATCAATTGGGCTAACCCTAATTGAAATCAGTGCTGAAATCACAATGAGCTAATTTGAGATTTTGGGTTGATTAGCCCAAACGGTCTCAAGACCGTTTGGGGGATCATCCAAACGGTCTCAAGACCGTTTGGGGTCACCTCAAGACCGTTTGGAGGTCTGGGGTCAAGTATAGTTGACCAATTGAAGGTTCAAAGGTACTAATCATATTGCAATGTAGTGCTGAATTGTTGATCAACTCGATAGACCAATCCATGATGATTTTTCACTAGAATCCAAAGGTTGAATGGGCCAAACGGTCTCAAGACCGTTTGGAGCTCATCCAAACGGTCTCAATACCGTTTGGTGGTCACCCAAGACCGTTTGGAGGTCTAGGGTTGAGTATGGTTAGGTGTTTTAAGGTCTAAAGGTACCAAGCTGTTATACAATGCAATGCTGATTTGGTGATCAATCCAATGATCCAAACCTTAATTGGATGGCTTGGATTTGAGTGATATGATGGGCAAACGGTCTCAAGACCGTTTGGAGGTCATCCAAACGACCTCAAGACCGTTTGGTGGTCACCCAAGACCGTTTGGAGGTCTAGGGTTGAGTATAGTTCAGTGGTTGAAGGTCTAAAGATATCAAGTTGATCTGCAATAGATTGTTGATTTGGTGAGCACTTCAATGAACCAAACCCTAATTAGATTGCTTGGATTTGAGTGATATGATGGGAAAACGGTCTCAATACCGTTTTGAGGTCATCCAAACGACCTCAAGACCGTTTGGGGTCAGGTCATACCCAATTTGGATGATGGTTCAATGGTTTCAATGCAACTAGTTCTGCATTGATTAGTGTTGAAGGATCATCGATTCCAAACCCTAATTCAATTGAATCAAACCCTAATTGATGATAAATTGAGGTTCAATTGAGGGTCAAATCAGTTGTAGGTTGACCTATTAAACTCAATTGAAGTATGAGTATAGGTCCAATTGATGATTGGTTCCATGATTTCAATGATTGAAGGAATCAACATTGGAAACCCAAATTCAATTGGATACCTCATGTTATTGAAGGTCCAATGGATCAAACCTTTTTGAAAACCTAATGTGATTAGGTGGGATATACCTTTAATGGTACTAGTTATTAATGCATAACAAATGCATGGATCCAATACATGATGTAAACCCTAATTGAGGCTGATTCCATGTATAACCCTAATAAGAGGTTGACTACATGTGAAATCACTAATTAGGATGAATAGTAAACCCTAGCTGAGGGTGCATCCATGTGGAACCCTAATTGAGGGTGATTCCATGAGAAACCTTAATTGGGAATGAATCCCTAATTGCTTATAGGACCAATGACTTGGTACCCTATGTTAATCATAGTTGTATGCATATGATTGAAGGGTTGATGTGACCTAATCAAGTTGAAAGGATCAAATTATAGAATTCATATATATAAATATGATTCCTGTGATGATCCTATGTAGCACGACCGTGCAAGGCAGCACGGCCGTGGCGACTTTACTCTGCACGACCGTACAGGGTAGCACGGCCGTGGTATCTTCACTTTGCACGACCGTGCAAGATAGCACAGCCGTGGTGGTCTATGCTTGACTTAGAGCTGAATTGAAAGTGACCTAACATGGTCGTTTTGTTAATTCTCAACTTAAGGATGAGAGAGATACTCATACCTTGTGATGATAATCATTTAATGATAATTGATGAGAATAAATAAGTATGATTGAATACTTATGGTATAAACGTTGGCTCCTAGATGTGGGGAGCAATGAACTAGGGTTTGATCATTGATAATATGATCTTGAAAACCTAAATGGTTAATAATGGAAAACCCTATTCTTAATGAAGGGTAATGATATGTGAGAGAAAGCCCTAATTGATGGTAAACCTTAACCCTGGTAAAGGATTAAGGGTAATACCCTTGAATTATTAATACATTGTTTTGCATGGTATTGATAGATAATTGATGTACTACTATTACATGTGCTAACCATGCAGGTATTATGAGATGATGAGCATAGCCAGGTATGAGCTATGATGTATTATTAGTTTGAATTGTTAATTGGGCCTTGTGTTCCATAATATACCTTGTGCCTGGTAAGAGGTGGCAAGAGAGTTAATGTGCATCAAGTGCCATGATGGATGCTTGTGTAGCAAGTATCATACTTACCTTGGTCAAATGACCTAAAGGTGTTAGTTACCTGAGAAAGAGGTAACAGTGCTCAAGTGATGAACAAAGGGTTTGAATACCCAGTATTTCATGGTTATGGTATTGAAATTGTGAAAGGATGAGAAAAACCCAGTGATGAAGTGAGGGATTGAGATCCCAACACCTTGTGAAAAGAGTGTGGCTACGGGCCATGACTCCACAACGATAATGCCAGGCTTTAGTTATATGATCTAAGCCTGAAGAACGTTAATGCAGTGATAATGATTCTGTAGTTTGAATAGATGTTATACATGTTCTTCATATTCCTTAAAGGATAAATGATATGTTTATTCTATTTTAACTGTAATGCTTCTGACATAGAATGATGTTCTAAACTGTTAGACATTTACCTGCTGTCAATTAAATATGATTTCTCTGTTCATATTTATCTTCTTAAGTTACAATAATAATGTTTCTGGCGGAGAGTTATATCTCTCGCTGGGGCAATTTTTATAATTGTCTCACCCCCGTGGGAACCACATTTTTAGGTGGACGCGGACGAGGAGACAGGAATCCTTCAGGAGGTGAAGGACATCAGCAGTAGCAGGGACAACAGTAAAGTCTCAGGTGGAGACATTGACTGTCATGTCATGTTCAGATGTATATAGAAGTCCTATGTGTCGTCTCTGTACTCTCAGGTCCTTGGAGTAGTAGTTAATGATTTCGAGATTTTGGCTTAGTGCCTCGAGGGTTTTATACTACCTGTGTACAGTTAAGACAGAGTAGTTAATGTTTGTATTCCTCGAGAAGCAAAAGTACATGAGATGTATATATATGAACCAGGATGTAAAGTTTTACTTTGGTTCTGAATGAAAGAGTTTTCCTATGAATGGATCCCTTTGCAAAAAGTTTTAATTTTTAGTGATTTTTGCTAATCCGCTGCTTGATGAACGCTTCCGCATTAGTTAATCTTGTTTTCGCGAGACGGTTGTCACATATACTATATAGGAAAGTCCATCCAGGGTTTTTCTTGCAATATTTGCCATCATTTTTCTAAATTCCAAACTGATCCTTTGTTATGCAAACTGGTCTTCATTTTACGTAAAAAGGTATACGAGGGGTACATTGTAATTGTAACACCCATTTGTTGCCAGAAGAATCCGGTAGCAGTTTCTCAACACCGACTTTCTGCATTTTCAGTTTTGGTACGTAGAATCTCCGATTGACGAGAGTCCAGGGGATTATAGGACCTTGAGTGAGAGACGAATCCAAAGTGGTATTGTCATCGACATGTCTTCTTCCGGTTAATAGATGGGTACGATTCAGTTCAACACTTTGTTCATTTGGGTTTGATTGTGTCATAGCTCTATAATTCAATTCGGATTAGGTTTATCGTTGGATGAACTGCATTGCTAATATTGATCCCAAAAAAGAAACGGTAGGTACAGCTAGTCCATGAATAGCCAACCAGCGCACTGTAAAAATTGGATATGTTCGATCTATGGTCATTGGGGCCTCCTAAAAGGATCTACTAAGGTTAGGTGGCAGCGGTGCTCGTGTTTCTTTTTCAAGCCGACTGTCAGCGAGCGTCTAAATTGATCTATGCTGGACGAGATTACAAGTCGCTAATCGCCGCCTTTTCGGCACCCTTCTCGACTCTGAGGTATCAAATGTGAGTATTGTAGCCGCAGCAAGGTCAATTTTATGCCTATAGCTACCAGCGCTTTCATCCCTCTCCTCCCTCCAGATTTCCATGTGATTCAATGGGTTTCTTACTTTCTGGTTCTGGTTCTATTACATGTTTTCTATCTCTAGAGTGCACGGATGGGACATTACTCCTTTGCCACACTGAAGAATGAGCCAAACATCACAATTCATAGTTGTGATGTCGCCGTTTCATTGTTCCACCAGAGAGGGAAGGCGCTATTACAAATCTCCGTTCAGGTCTGTTCCGTTCCATATTGAATGATGTTAACGACGTGTACATCTTCGAAAAGGTGCATGCCAACTAGCGTCTCTCTCCCTGATCCATCTTTTTTTCTCCTTTTCCCGCCATCCCAAGCATAGAATCTTGGCAGTGTTAAATTCTTGCTTTGTATGATTAGGATAAGTATCCTCGAGGTAAGTGGAAAAGAGATTGAGAGCGGAGCATCTTTATTTGCCTCTAAATTTACCAAGGTGTCGTCTAACTAAGAATAGTTGGAGGGGTACTCTGCAATAAGCTTATGGAACTATATAGATCAAGAAAAAATTATAACTTTGTAAGAACTTGAGGTCCTAGCTTATGTATGTAAGTGCCCCTTATCAATCAAGCTATATTCAGTAAATATATATATATGTATTATACTTTTTAGATATTTTTGTTCAACTCTGATGTCCTCCATAATTCTCATATCTTTGATCGTTCCTCACACTTTCGATATCTTAATTTTCCAGCTAAATCTTTTTCCCATGACTGATACATCCGATGATTGGGTGATTATGTTGAGCTAGATATGCATAGTTGTCATGGACACGTCTATTATCTAGGGCATCCCTGTGGTGATACTTCATATGAAGTCTACTATAAACATATATCAGTTTTTCTCTCAATCAAGGCTTAAAAGAAGCCTGTAGCAATAACTTTCATGGGTGAATACAAAGAAAGTTAATGTGCAAGCAAACTTATGCAACTTGAGGTATCAATCTGGTTTGATATGTTCGTTGCAACTGTATAATGTGGATGTTATCCACTACATCATGTTGGCATCTCTGTTGCCTCTACTTGACACTTGTGGTAATTGTGGGTCTCTTCATTGAAACGAATTCTATTTAACCATGTTTTTCACAGTTTGTTATTGCATACCAGTTTTTAAAATTTATGATGCATTGTTGTTGCACATCATTCTCCGAACCATAGACATATGTATCACTGCTTGTACATATGATACTCACTGGGTATTCAGTTATTCACTAATCAATAAGTTGGGTTATGCACTATGTAGGAAAAATTAGAAAAGAAGAAAGTAAATTATGGTGAAGAAAAAAGCAACACTAATTCATGAGGAAGAAGAGTAACATAAGGCGTATGTTGAATATAAGCGTGGTGAGGATATTTTAAAGCTTTTATGAGGTTGCCACCAGGAATCGCTCCACTGGGTTAAATCGTTGGGTGCTTTGGGGGATAATGACTAATCTGGGACTGCATATGGGAAGAAAGAATTTCTTCAGAAGGAAATTGTCTCTCTGTGGTCTTCGCTATAATTACATAGGAATCATTGTATCATTCTGATGATCTGGAATGTAAAGTTTGACATTAAATCTAAGTTATTAGTAATCATACAAACCAGTCGTATGATGGTTTTTCCTGTCTCTTGACACTAGCCTGAGTTAAGTGGAGAAAACATATGCAATATGTACAACTGTCATTGTAATATGTTTTCAGTGTTCTGTGAAACTAATCCAAACTCTCACCAAATATAGTGGTTTTATTCAATTGCAGGATGTATGGTTGTCTTTAGTGATGTTTGGTCGTATGGTTATGTGTACAGTTATAATTTTTCCAGATATCCAATATGATTGAAAGAGTGACCATGCATATAGCCACTATTCTCGCAATTGAGTTCTCAACTCGTGTGTGTATATTAACATCTTATTTTATTTAAGAAGAAATGATTGTACGATGGTTTGGTCGGGAATGGTCTCAATCTTTCATCATTAATATGATGCATCATTGTTGATTTTGCAATCAAATATAATTTTTTAAAATTTTAATTGTTTTCAAGCCCGTGCATCGCACGGGTTTTTGGCTAGTCTATACTATAAAGTCCGTGGAGGGGGCTGGATGTATTTTTTTCTACTATTTTTTAAAATTACATATTAGTCCCTGTGTATGAGAAGTCATATTGTACATATATTTTTTATTTTTTAAGTTAAATCTATAAACTATTGATTGTAGTCTACTAAGGTACCCATGGATAGCACGGTGACGCACCCCCTCAAAGGCGGTCAAACCCACGAAAAAGGAACCCTCCAAACCGCATTCCCCAGTCACCCGTCGGTCCCCCAGGGCATGAACCACCCACCCCTTGCCCCCTCCGCCAGCTTCTCCTCGCCCACATTTCCATCCAGAATCTAAGATTCTTCACCCATCGGTACACTCCCCACCCCCCTCTCGCCCGTCGCCGGCATTGAAGACCCACAAAAACCAATGACTGGCAGCAGCAGCCCCCCAAGGTTAGCTCCTCCAGCAGCAGCAAGCAGCCGTCGAGGAGGACAGCAGCTGCAAGCAGCCGCCGAGGATTACAACAGCCGCAAGCAGCCGTCGTTGCTGCCACATCCAGTATTTGTCACTCCGCTAGAATCCCCAGTTGGCGCTGTAAAGACACCTCCTTCACCCTCCAGTCATCTCCTTCGATGTTAGGTACCCATTTCCCCTTTTTTCTACTATTTTATTTCTTCTTCTTATTTCTTTCACTCCGTCCCCATTCTCCATTTCCTCATTTCCTTCAGTCCCCATTCTCCCTGGTTCTTCCTCCACTTCCAGTTCTCCCAAACTCTATGTTTTCTTTCTAATTCTAAAGAACCTTTTTTTCTTCTCCCAACCTCCTGCACTTCGTCCCCTATCTTCCTCCTCCACTTCCTCACCACATATTCTCCCTATTTTCTTCATCCTCCACTCCCTATTCCCCCAATATCTACCTCCACTTCCACCTCCACTCCCTTATTCAGCGCAACCTGCTGCCCCAATTCTCTTCCCTTTCTCATCTCACCTTTCTTCTCCTTATACCACTGTTGCAACCATCGTCCAATTTAATACCCCCTGATCCCCTCATTCTTATTCAATTATCAAAATTATGAAATTGGAGTCTACTACTGAATACTGATTAGTACGATTGCATTTAAATTAATTAAGTATACTATTTGCATAGAATTGAATTACGAAATTAGAGTTGTTTAAAACTGATGTGCATTTAAATTAATTAAGTGTTGTTTGCATAAGATTGAATTATGAAATTAGAGTTTACTGCTGATTGATCTGATGCATTTAAATTAATTAAGTTTACTGTTTGCATAGAATTGATTGGTCAATTTTAATCTATACTCGGTTGGTCTGATTGCATTTGAATAGAATTAAGTTTACTATTTAATCGAGTTTACTATTTAATTCTCTATACTTGCCAAATTGCCATCTTTTATTTGATAATGATTTTATGGATGATTGTATGCTCATCAAGTGAATGAAATATGAATTTTACAATTTTGTTTCCATGATTGGACATATTTATATTTTGAAAATGCATACATATATATATATGTATAAAAAAAATTGTCGTGTCTGCGACGTGCCCGTGTCCTAAATTTTTAAAAATCGTTGTGTCCCGTGTCCCGTTTCCCGTGTCAGTGTTGGTGTCCGTGTTTGTGTTCGTGTCTGTGCTTCCTAGGTGTGGATCTTCTTAGAGTTGAAGGCCAATCTGGAGACTCACTGATGAAACTACTGTGGCATCACTCTGATGCAACTATTTGCTCGTCATTCAAGTCCAATGCTTCATCTCCTATCTGCACTTTTGCTAATCAAGCTGGTCTTGACATGTTGGAGATTACACTGGTAGCTTTGCAAGACTTGATCCTTGACAAAATACTTGATGAAAGTGGACAGAAGATCCTCTTTTCTGAGTTCCCAAAGATCATGCAACAAGGTTTTGCCTTCATGCCATTCGGGCTTTGCACCTCAAGCATGGGGAGGCCAGTTTCTTATGAGCAGGTTGTTTCCTGGAAAGTGGTGAATGATGAGGAGTCGTACCATTACTTTGCTTTCCTATTTGTGTATTGGTCCTTTGTCTAAGTGTTGGGTTTTCAAGCACATTAGTTTAGCACATACATATGCTTGCCCAGTAATTTCCTATATTTATGGTGTTTTGAAAGACTTATGAAGTATCTAATTAGAAACCAAGGCAAATATGTATCATGTTGACGTCTTTAGATTGGAGGTGCACTGATTCAAGTGACTAATGTCTGTTGCTTGGTCAAACGTGCTTCTAATGTCCTACAACAATGTTTTATCATTTGCAGTTAGGGTGCTATTTCTAATATTAGTTACATGTGTCATTGATTTTGTGTATTTTCAGCTAGAGAGATTCTCTTCAGAGCTAGATTATGTGAAAATGCTAGAAAGGATCGATGAGCCCAAACTAATATATTTAACTCCTACAGATTCATAGGAAAATTCTTTTCTAAAGTTCTGTTGTTAAGAGAATATGAAATAATTTTGAAAAAAATAGCAGGATGGAACTAGGGAATTACAGACGGATATTGTCATCCATCTCAGCCCTTGTACAAAATTCACAGCATTGCAACATATGCATAATGTGGTGGATTATAACTTACCATTAACCCATGACACCGAATCTTCCTCATGCTAGCTATCCAAACTAGGGTATCTGACTAGTTGTTCTACATTTTTTTAGGATATCTCTATCAAAGTTAGTAGCTATTCCATTGTTCAGATTCTTTTGAAACCCAAATATGCTAGATGTTGACTAGTCCAAGAGTGCAATTGATAGTTTAGTATTTGGGATTTATCATCATCATCGAGCCCTCACTCACAATCATGTTAGGATCAATTATAATCATGAGGATCTATCAGAAGCAGTCTTGCTACTCTAGAGAAATATTAAACATACTAATGTTTGTTAGTATCCTAGGCGAGCTGGGAACTCATGAATGCATTTTTGTCAGTTTTTGAAAGACAGATGTGTGTCTTTGGATTGCCGCGATGGTGACAGAGCAAGAAATCTTTTCAACTAGGAACTATAATCATATAGCTCACCACTAATTACATTTTGAAGCCATCCATATTCACTACTACACAAAATGCTTTTTACAACGGGAGATAGACAACAGTTATGATGATTGTGTAGTAGTTATCATATTTATCACAACAAGTCTATTTTTGTGTTGTATATTGTATATTTTATACAACACAGTCCATTTACAACATGCCAAACTCGTTGTAGTATATGTTAATTACACAACATAGTGCGGCCCGTTGTAATAGATTGTAGTATCACAACATATTCAAAACCGTTGTAAAAGTCATTAATTACCCAACATATTGTGACTCGTTGTAATAGTCACACATGATAATATGTTGTAATAGACTATCATTACACAACATAGACTGACATGTTGTAATATGTAGTAATTACACAACATGCCTTCACATGTTGTATTTGGTACATGTTGTAATAGACCATGATAATACAACATATTGAGACTCATTGTTATATACCAAGATCACACGACAGATTCTAACCTATTGTTATATATTATAATTACACAACATATTGTGGCATGTTGTAATATCCACACATAATAAATCATTGTAATAGACTACTCTTACACAGAAACTAACCCATTTAAATATATCATTAATATATTTTTTCTTTGGTTCACGAAAATTCTCGCGCGTAGGTCAGTAGCAACTTTTCCCCTTTTTCCCTCTTTCTCGCAACCTATCGCTCCATCCCCCTCCCCATTCTATGAATACCACAGTCTTCTCTCTAACTCCTCCCAAGTAGTTGTGATCCCTATGGTTCTTCCCTTCCAAACCTTGATCACCCTGCACATGCACTCAACGCTGGCGGCCGATGACAGGATACTTGTCGTTGAACTTATCCCAGTCCTCAAGTATGCCTATTTCCTTCTCAGTCAGACCAGACAGGTCATCGTTCACATCCGTTGGATCCTTGCTCATCTTTCCTAGGGAACGACTAGCTTCCTTTCCAGAGAACATGGCATAGGAGCCACTTGGGTCGTAGAACCCCTTTCTGGATGAGACGTCATAGATGGTGCCCCTCACAGACAGGTAGATCAGATTCAGGTTAGATCTTTTACCTTGTTGAATGTACTTCACATTTTATACGCAGTGTAGCATTTTTTCGCACTTTCTCACAACTTTTCACATTTTTGCTATCTTTTTGTGTTTGAGACATCCTAGGACACAACTGGTTTCTCTAAACCAGTTCTTTGTTGAACCGGTTACCCTTCTTCACCACCACCCCCGCACCCCCCAAACACTCGACTACAGCAAATCCCCCCACCCCCCAAAAACAAAAACCCTCCCACTCCTAGGCGTTGTCCAAAAACTTAAGCAACATCATCGCCAGCCAGTGAACCTTATCTCTTCGAGCTAAGCAGCCAACATCAGCTCGGCTGCAACCTACAACCACAAGCAAGCAATAGATCTTGGCAGCAAGAAGCTGCAGAGCTTAAAAACAAGCAGTCGCAGTGCTCGTCATCCCTTGTAGAGCTCGGCGGCCCAATGAAGGTCAATGTCATTATCCTTAAGGTTAGGTCCTCTTTCTTTCATTTCTTTCTCAATCCCTCAAAACCCAGAGTGCTGCTTTTAGCCTTGGGCATTCTTGCTTCACCTACATTAACCTTGACTTCTTTATTTTTTTGTTTTGTCTATTCCTCCTTCACCTACCGTACATCAAGCTTCCTGCTCACTTACTGATTTCCTCGTGAGATGAATCCTACAAACTCATAATATTATCAAAGAGATCGAGGCATCTAAGGTAGTTAGTTGAGTGATTTCCTATTACATCTCTATAGTTTATAAACCATTTAATGTTGTCACATGTAGATGTTTCAATTATTTGAATCATGTACAAAGAATGGACCCTTCTAGATTGAGGATATTGGTATTCTGCCTAGGGCCTTTTATTATCAATGTCTGCAACTTGGTGCAGCTCCTTAATTTGTCTGACAATTCCTTGCTAAAATACTTCCCAGAATCTATGAACAAATGTCCAAGGTGTTTTTCAAAATGAATCTTAATGTTTTTCTCATTCAAGATGTCTCTTCCAATAGACATTTCCATGTCATGAATCATATTGTGCATTTTAATACATCATGCAGCCTTAAGTCTTAAACATATGCTCACATTTATTCCTTCTTATGTTATGTAGAAAAATAGGATAAGGGTAGGATTCAACCTTATTCAAGTGTTCAATGATATGGTTAGGATGTGCCTCTCACCAAGCTTGATTAACAATATTGTTCCAAACGTTCATGAAACCTTCCTCTTGAAAAAGTGAATTCTAAGCTTTTGAAGCGCAGGTCGACTAGATTGCAATATGAGAAAAACTCTAGAAACTCTCATTGAGGAGGTAACATATATTTTTGTATACCAATCTTGAATTATTAGAATGTTGGGACATTTAAAGGTTATTATATCTTTGAAAACTCTGTGCGTTAGTATCTCATCACCTCCATGGGGACTTGTTCCTCAACTTTTGTTCTATGGCCATTTAATATATTGCTCTGAGTGCTACAAATGATTTATTTTCCTTTCAATACTCTAAATTTCAATGTTGTTCCTTGTCAATAAACCATTGTATAGGAACTGACACTTGTATAGTCACATTTCAAAATACATAAATAGAGAGGCGCACTTCAACAATAGAAAAATGATTTGCCAGAGTTTCCTATCTCATTTGATGTGTTTGCTTGCCGAATATTAATAACCAAAACACTCAATTGGAGATTTCAAAGTTAAATATTTGTGATTCATTAAATACTTTTCAGAATTCTAGTTCAAGCATATGTTTCTGGTGCATCAACTCTTTGATTATGCATTTCTATATTAATTTCTTGTAGGGATGCTTGGGATATGGTGGCTGAAATCTTCCTTTCTAAGCTTCCATTATTGATTAATGAACCAATCACCAAATTCCAGGTTTGATTTTTTCTACATGTCGATGTCTCATGTAAATTATATTATTAATAATTTATAGTTTACATTCTCATTTTGCTTTTGAAGAAATGTTGAAAGTGCATTTGCCTTACCATATCAAGAATATACCCTGACCTCCTTGCTACTGTGTATAGCCCATGCAGGTTGCCTTGCATCCATGTTTTTAAATGCAATAATTTCCACCTTTATTTTTCTTTTCTTGGGTAGTTTATCCCCATCACTTGTGCTTCCTTCTGGACCAAAATATTCCAAAATGTCAGAACACTCCCTTTCCTTGGAGTTCAGCCAACCAGAATGTTGATCCAGAAAAATATCCTCTGTATTTTGTATTTCCCAATTTTAAGATGGTCGTGGAGTCCAATGATACCACTTTGTACCATGTAATTGAACTTATCACTAATTTCACATATATGTTCTTCTTTTCATAATGTTAGTAACTTCCAAATCAACACAATTTACCTTCCCTGGTCCTCCAAGTTTGGGCTACTTGTAATAAATTTATGCTGATAACCTAGAACATATAGAATGCTCTCCATACTTTAATATGTGCGTACACATCCTCATAAATTCTACTATTCTAGTTTGGTACCAATCAAACAGTTTGATGAGATTCTTCATGATGCTAAGATCCAGTGATAATTTATGACTCAATATTGCATGCTTCAGTTGGAAACACATCCTAGTTGCTCAAAAAAGTTTTGGATGCCATAAGAACAACTTGTCATTTATGACATTTTAAAGTCACGCCTAGTTAAACCTTGGGTTTGCATATGATAGCAACATTCACATTCATTTTGACTGTATTTTTAGGAGGTGCACCTGCTAGCATGGAAATAACTTGGCTAGGAATTGCTTTTGGTTGCCAAATTTTTGAAACATTCTTTTAGATTTAGAAGAGGATTGAAGTTTCTAACTTGCAACTCCAAAGGTACACTGATTATTTCCATAAAATCAAGGGTTTATGTACTCTCTAAATCAGGGCATCTATTTTGCTAACAATTTCAAAACAGCCTATGATTTTGATTACCTATTAGTAAATTATCAACTACTAATCACTTGTCATAGTATAGATGTTATGGAAACTCATCTGATCGCAGATGGTGTTAAATAGATTGGTTTTTCCCTATCAACAATTGGTATGCCCCTACAGCTATGTGACATATAATCTACATGATTTTAATTTCCTTATTGATTTTAATATATAATCTACATGATTGGATTTATGTTAATCTACTAATTTTCAAAGATAAAAATGTTGTGTTGTAGGATACAAATTTGGACTTTTTGTTTTCATCGAAGAAGGTTTGTTGTCTCTTGTTGTTGTAAATTTCTAGAATAGCTAGAAGTAGAGTCATCCTTTATTTAATGTGTACTTATTTTGACTCATGTTTGGCATCCATTTTTGTGCCACTACTTCCAACACTTGGTTGTCTGATCAACCTAGACCATTGGTTCCCTACATGATTAATTTCAACCACAAGAGCAGTTCGTATTGGTTTCAATTACAACCTACTAGTTTCTACAGGATACTAGCTGAAATAATCCACCACCTGACCACCCTGTAGGCCCTAGCCTTCTATCACCAATACTCAGTTATTGATTTTCATATACTATCTAACCATGTAGAGGCTAGACACTTGGCACAAATTGTCAAGACCAATCTTTATCCACGTCCAAAAACTAAAGCAGTTCAGGGAAGCACTAAGCTATTGAGTATTGTTAAAGGTCATCTCACATGAAGATGCCATAAGCAGACTTGGTTCACTACCCAACATGAACCAATGCAGGGCCCAAATCATGGTCGTGACACCTCTATCTATATGGAAGCAGACTTGGTCATTCTTCCTCTAGCTTGCATCAATATTCATCTTGCATATGCAGGTGAAGTGCAGTTGATGCCAATGTTTCTTTCTCAAAGAACTACCTTGACATGAGGCTCACTGGTTAATCATATCAACTTTATCTAAAATCTATATAGACAAATCACTATGTCAGATATGTGTTGCAAAGATTTTGACCAGGGGTTCAAAGTTAGAACTGAAGCATGATTGGCCTATAAAGGTTCATGGCTTAACTTCATCTTGTAGATAGATTTAGTCATGTTCAACTTAACTTCATCTTGTTGTAACTGATAATTGTGCCAGGCATTTATATACCTTCTATAGTATGTTTCCTTCTTATCAGTCTTCTTCAATATAACAATAGTAGGTGCTTCCCCAATGCAGTTGTTGAACCTGAGGTAGAATTACATACAGTCTAGCTGCAATGTCTGCACTTTAAAAGAGGTAAACTTCAGTAATGGTTCTCTTTGCTAGTCATTTTTATTGCCTTTAGTTCATCTCTAGAACTTTCTAGCACTCAATCATGAGTGATTGCAGAAGATGGGATAGTCAAAGAAATCCTATCATTTTTTGTCAATAGTAGGTAGTGAAGTTGAAACATAGCAAATGATGGAGGCATCATACTCACATGATAGTGATGCAAATCATAGAATATTGAAGGCATCCTAGTGACTTGAAGCATTCTTTAATAGTAGGTTGCAAGCATATGACATTTATTTGACATGGGACCATCATGGGTATACTAGTCAGTCTTTTAGCATATTCAACTGATGGCTGGAATAAAATTCATGTTTTGGCCATTAAGTAGACTACTGAATACTCACAGATAATTAATTATTTTGACCAAAATAAATTGTGTTAGGACTAAATTAACCTAAAGAGGCCAAAATTTAAATAATACATCCATCTACCTGATGAGACCTAAATTGAGCCGACCTCTAATGGACCTAAACACACTTTAAACTCACCTAGACCCTACACTCCAGAAAGCAACCCCCCAACCTGCAATTGCAGAATGGTCAAATTCAAGATTTTGAAAGGTGCCAAAGCCCATGGCTCCATCACCCGCCATCCATCAATATGGTAAGTACCCTCCATGGTGACGATGGAGGCAAAAAACTATCCAGTAAAAAACTAAGATAATCTGATAGAAAATTAATCAGATACTGATATAAATCTAACCTGAACCCAACTATAGTTGGAACCAAGACCAACTAGATAGAAGTAAATAATTCGAGATAATCTATACCCATCATATATACCATTATAATAGTAATCATCATGGAAACCTGGCCCAATAAATTATCCTGGTAGACCCAACTTTCGTTCTGACTTGACTTGAACTGAACCAACCTAATAATATAAAATGGCCAAAAATGATATCACCCCATGAATAACCCTACTTGAACCCAATTCCACAAAAACTATGAAGTAGGCCAAACCCAAAGTGATATGAGAGATAATTTCCGTTTGATTATTGGATCTAATGAAGATTCTTATTATAGTTTAGACTCCTCACAGTCCAAGCATATTGATGTTATGAGTTCATATATGGGTGTGAATAGAGTATAGTGGATATCATCCCCAAAGGATAGTATCCTCCTTTTATCTTATTCTCTACTGTCTGTCATAGGGTGTCTACACTACTCCAGCTATCCTCCCACCTCTTCCTTAATTGCACGCTAAATAGATTATTTTCTGATCTCAAGCCTGTATCTGAACTAGAATTATTTCCCAAGACTTGTGACGTAAAAAGTACTGGACCTAATATGGTTGCTATGTGCTTGCATTCTCAAATATTCTTGGGATGGATTAGCTACTGTTGTCAGAGATAATGATTAATAGTTAATAGGATATACAGTGCTTCTTTTGGCTCATTTTTGCTTAGGTTTTTAGTTGACCATATTGCTGCTGCAGATGCTTATTGCATTCATGTAGAAGGCCAAACCACCTTTATATGGACTCCTCATGCATTAGGAGTAAGCTTTCCAATGAGATTTATGTTCACTTGTTAGTTTCTTCCCTATCCATCACCTTTATTGAATTTCAAACTTCATTATATCAATGCCATATTTACAAATTATCTAAAGTTTTTTAGACTCATATTAATCTCTATTCTGAGGGGTTATCTCTTCATGTTGTTGGACCTTGTTGGGTCTGCTAGTAGCAAGAGAAAAAACCAATATTTTACTTGAGTTTGAAATGGATCTAGTGAAAAACCAGTACAACCATGGAATGGGACCCCAATTTGATGATACCATTCTGCTGACCTCAAATAAGAAGACAAACCGAACACTGCTCAACTCAAGGCTGCAATGCTCCTGCCACAGAATCATCTTTTTCTTTTGCTTTTACATCCTTTGGCCCTTCTTTTAAATCAGTCATTTATGATCTCTCAGACCCGAGTCCTCATGTTATTACAAAGGATACTTTTGTGGCAGTTAGCACGTGACTTCGTGAATGAGCAAGGCCGCATAGAAGTGCAGCTTCTTCTCTGAATAGGGAGGGGGCGTGAAACCTAGATAAATCTCAAAAATAGTATTGGAATACAAACTATAGGTACGTCTAGCTGTAGTCTTCTACTTGACGAGTTTTGTCTTATAATTGCTCTGCTGAATGCCGATGAGCAGTGAACTTGGTATTGTTGCTTCAGCACTAAAAAAAAGACACCACAATCCCAGAGCACCTTTCCTTCTGTTCCTTATCTCTTTATTAATATCGCATATTTAGTGTGAGAACCATTGACTTATTGTGGGATTCTAATGACTCTTATCTTGTTAAGCGACGACATATGACTAGGAGCGGCCTTAGATCGTGGAAGGCATAGGCCCTGCACAGCCGGGGATAACACTTCTTTTTTTCAGTTCTATTTTTGGTGCGATGGAGAGGGATTGCCAGCCAAGTGTGAACTTGGGATTTTTCACAGCAAGAATTTTCTTATGCTGGGAATCTGTCTTTAGCTCTATTTTTTTAATCTCGGGTTCCTGCTAGCAGTGGGGAGCCAGAAAATATATATAGGTGGGGCACCATTAAGGTGAAGGCTTTGACAACCATAGAAGGTAGGGCACCATTAGTAGTTTTTTCATAAATTTGAGTCAAGTATGTATTAATTAGTAAGCAATCAAAATCTTGGGTAAAGCACTATCCCACCTAGGCCCAAGTGTAGCTACACTACTTCCTTCTAGGCAAAGAAACCTAGGCTATTACAAAGTTGTGGCATCCAGATGCAAGCCGCTTCTGAAAAATGGATAAACTCAAAATTGAAACCCTATACTATGTATCATGTGTGGTAGGTCTGTCAGTATATCTTTATGTGCCTCTTCCTCGTCTTATCTATTCAAGTTTTTTTTATAGATGTGAACTACTTGTAGTGATGGAGACATTATTAGTCGAGAGAAGTTATACTGATTTAGAAAACCTCCATATTTTGGAAGCCTACAAGCTATTTTGTTATGCTTTAATGCACAAGCTTGTAAGGCCAACAGTTTTAGGAAAAAATGTTATTCCAAAACACCTTTTACATATTTTATCATATTTAGTGGTAGGGGTGATTTTGACATTTGATCCACCGCTATGCTAGTTGACATTACAGACCTTGCTCTTTGGGGCCTTGGTTCCCTGATATTTGAGTTCTATGGGCATAAAAGTGTTTTATGGGCATAGGTTAGGCATGATCAACAATTTTAGATAGTGAAGCCGTGATTGCTCCATTTAGATACCATAAAGAATGCCACACTCAATTTAACATACCTATATCTTCCATTGTCCAGACATCTATCATTCTTACTAGTCTGCATGTTCCTTAATCAGAGTAAGGGTATTATGTGTGCACAGTAGTTTATATTTATTGAATATTTGATGTCAATGAACACTTTACTTAGAATGTGTACTAACGGTGTAAAATGTTCATATACTTGATGGATGCGGACTAATATAAAATTGAATAAACACTTCCAACCCTTCATATCATATCTACGTTCATATACATGTTGCATCTTATGAACTGAATATGTTTGATCTTAAAATACAAAACATACAATCCATGTGATAACTGAAGTTTAGAGTATTTGTTTACTTTACAAAATTGAATAAAGTATATGATGTAGTTTATCAAGTATACATAATTAATCTAAACAATTGTATTACATTGCATCCAACTTCATCCAGAAAAAGTTGCTGATGAATTAAATGTAGTTCAAGACCCAAATAATTTCATGCAAATGGCATGGGGGTTTAATTTTTTTTTAAGAAAGTACAGCTGAAGGGAGGTCCATAACCCATCAGGCCATCACCACGAATCAAACCAGAAGCAACAACATGTACTGATGTACACTAATATAGCAACCTTGGTGCTGCCAATTTAATTCCAAGACAGCACCGTCAGTGTTAGATGTTGTGGCGAATCTAAAAAATTCAAAATACAACTGTAAGCAATGGCATGGACCGTCGATGCTGCTCAGAATGGACATCTCTCGGGTATCTTCGAGCATATTGTATAGGGTCTTGAAGTTTACATCCATATTGCCAACATATTCAAATGCCTTGTAGAACGAAAAAACATAAGAGAGGCAACAAGTCAACAACACTACTGATTGCAATCCAATTTGCCTGACTACGGAGCATAGATCGTGGAGATGTTAATGTAAGACAATCAGTCTTAAAATCATGCATCAGGTCCACTGACTTTACCAAACCAGAACCAACCAAGCATACAACTAACCATCCTTTCCCGCCCAGGCAGCAAGGATAAACAAGAGAGCAGGCTTGCAGCGTAGGCCATGTTCATATCAGTTCTCCAACACCATAGGCGTTGCAGAACCCAGAGATGGTGCTAGGATGTAGACGATGAGGTCTATGACGTTAACACTATAGTACCAATTAACCTCATGGAAAAGGTAAGGGATGTCAATACTAGAGATCACAGTGAAGATGAGGTATCCATAGGCTGTATATGAATATCGCTAAATAGGCCAACCAAGTTGAGATGCTTCCTCTCATAAATAACTTGTCCTTTTAGATTATAAATGGATTGTGTCAGGATATTATTTAGATGAGAAATTGTCTTTCATGGGCCGTCATCTCTGCAGATTATAAATGGATTGTGTCAGGATATTATTTAGATGAGAAATTGTCTTTCATGGCATAACCGTCATCAGTACAGTTGGGCGGGAAAGGATGGTCAATTGTCTTTCCACATGACAAACCAGTTGTACGTTAAATTTGGTTCCTGTGTTTTCCATAGCTTATTCAACTTTAGATGCCTTACTAATAGGAGTGGGAGCAGCAAGACGCTCAAGTTATATAATGTGCTTGGTTTCTATAATGTCTATGTAGTATTTTTATTGTTATAAGCTACCATGATACTGTCGCCAGTTGTCAAACACAAGTAGTTCCTGAGAGTTGTTTCCAAAATAGCTTTGGGGTTTGATATATCTAAAAAATCTTTCGTGTGAGGCTACAATTTAACAAAGGTTCCTTTTGGAAGGGTGGCATTCTTCACTCTTACAAAATCCCCCTCTTGCAAGAGCAAGTTTTGCATCATCCAGTATGGCATATAAACCACGCCTTGTTCAGCAATAAACCATGCCTTTTTCACTCTTATAGTATTTTTGATTCTGTTTACACATACCTTTTATTAAGTTTTCTGGCTATTTATACCTTTCCATCCTCTTATTTGCTAACAAGTTCTCACAATTATTTAGATAACAAATTAATATTTATTTTGTACAGTGTCCAAAGCAGTCGAACGATACAGATTGCGGGTATTATGTGCTGAAGTATATGAAAGACATCTTTGATGTGAGAAATAGAAATATTCTTGAATGTGTAAGCTACTTAACATTATATTCTTTTAGTTTGTTCAAATTTCTAAATAAATTGAAAAAATCACAATATGTTGATATATTTGTCATATGATTGCAGTATTATTCGAAGTATATTGGTCATTGCTTCAACCAAGAAGAAATCGATGAGGTCTGAAATGAGTGGGCGACATGTGTTCTTGAGCACACATAAGATTATGTGACATGTGGGGGAGACATTTGTTCTTTAGCATAGACCAATGTGTGAAACTTTTTTAGTTAGTTTTCAGTTCGATTCTAGAGTGGATACTCAGTACTTTGTATTATTGAATCATTGTATGGATGATTTAATATTAATTAAATTTAGTACGACTTTCTTTCAAGGTTTGATGGAAATTTTTTTCAACTGTGTGTTTATTTGTGAAATGAAAAAGTATAATTGCATATTTATTATAATTTATTAATAATATGATTGATTTGATCAATACAATTGGTTCGATATATGACCTATCAAACTCTAATCAAAGACAACAGTTAATGATATGTTGTAAAATGTATGATTCTACAACAAACAACACATGTTGTGTTATCCACACCTATTACAATAGGTTTGTCAGGAAAAAAATACACCTATTACAACAGGTGTTTCTAGTGAACTACAACATGCATAACTTGTTGTATAAATTGTATATATTACAATAGTCACACACCATGTTGTCTAAACAATCCTATTACAACGGTTAAATGTATGGAAAGACAACATACTCCAACTGTTGTATAAACATGTATATTACAACAGGTGCACTGCATGTTGTAATAGACCTACCTATTACAACGGGTGTTTTTAGTGAAAGACAACATGCTTCGACTGTTGTATAATATATATTACAACAGGTGAACCGCATGTTGTAAAAAATACCCCTATTACAACGGGTGTGTTTAGCGAAAGACAACATCATTCAACTATTGTATAATATATATTACAACAGGTGCACTACATGTTGTGTAAAATACCCATATTACAGCAGGCCATTCCTTAAAAGACAACATGTTTCAACTATTATATAAAATACATCTATTACAACATGTGATCACATGTTGTGTAAAGCACCCCCCCATAAGACCACGCGATCTAATACAATGGTTAACACCTGTTGTAAATTGAGAAAAGGAACAGTTATAAAAAGCATTTTCTGTAGTAGTGTATATTGAATAATAATAAATTATGGGGCTAGGACCCATGCCCTAAAAAGGGAACTACTCAAACATTATGTAAAGAACAAAAGAGAAAACTAGATAACAAGATATTATTTTTTTCTTATGGAGTCCCACCTCATTTTATAGGGGAAGAAGGGGTGGAAACCTTAAGGGGGAGATAAAAAGAGTTTGTTGGTGGCTGTTGAAATGGGCTTCTCACAGAATGTGAATCGATCGGTTCGTAGTCTGAACTACCTAGTTCAGATCTGGGAAGGCGTAGGCCAAGGGAAGCAGTCAAAATCCTAGAAAAGAGGGTGGTGGCACTGTTTGATCAAAACTTTGTCGTTAAGGAACTTGAGTCGTAGGTTTGGAGTTCAAAGTGCTCAGTTGGATTTTTTGGATTTTTTGAGTCAACAAGTTCATTGTATGTGACACCCAATTCAATTGTAGATGAGGCCAGGTCAGGTAGTGATGGAATGGTTGATTCAAGGGGTGAAACGGTCATTTGAACTCTGAGATGCAACATTCTACATGAATGAAACAATTGATTCATTGTGTGAACTGCTCGGTTGAAGGGCTGAAGTGGTTGGAAATTAATGATTGAAGGTAGAATCTACAAAATATGAGTGAAAACAATAAGAATTTTCATAAATGGGCAAAGAGAAAATAGCTTACAATTATTTCCCGAAAATTGTCATAGGGAAGCTAAAATCCTAAATACAAAAAGATCTGCTGAAAAAGATGATGAATATGCGTTCATCAAAATACCCCAAACTTAAAAGTTTGCTCGTTCTCGAGCAACATTGCATTTGAATCACTACAACATAATACTTTTGGCATATCATTCTCACTTGCATAACACCACTTGATTCCTTACATCTTATATGTCCAAGCAATCTAAACTTCCTGGATTCACTAAAAACAACTTTCATATCCCTTATTACATGATAATTTAACAATTCAGCTCTATTTCAAGACCTGTAATAAAATAGATTTCATATTTCCTTTGCATTTGGTACTCCCACATATTTTTATGAGTTAGTACACAGGAATAGGGCTCAAGTATTTGATTGGGTCATATAGATTCCCCTGGGCATAAAATTGGAGTGAAGGAGGTGTGGAAGGAGCGGCCTCTCCTCTATCTGATTTGAGGCATTGTATTTCTTTGTTTGTAGTTACATTGACTGAATGTTTTGGTTTGCTCTTTCAGGCATCTTTTCTTTATGGTACTCCCATATTAAATTTATGAGGGGTATGGAAGAAGTGACAGAGGGAGGAGAAGGGGGTGTGCCACCCCAAACATGGATTTTGGCACATTTGACATTTTATTTCTCATTTTGAGGATGGATAGATAAGAAGGTGATGGAAGAAGTGTACAAAAAATATTGTTATTTGTGAAACTTAAATTTGTGAATTTAAGTGCATTGGAATTATCATACATTGGATGAATTAATTTCTAATTTATACAAAATCAAGAAATTTTTTAAGTCAATTTATAACTCTAGATAACAATGAATTGTTTTTTAATCCTATCAGTCCTCTATGACATGCCATCTTTCTGAGAAATGGTGTTAGTTCAGATCATAGGTGACAGGATAGTTTCTATCAATGGTAGATATTATAATTACATTACAGAAGAAGTTGCATCATTCAAGGGGGTATATTGATCAACGTGCATATTATCATGGCCAACTAGATACATGTCTGACCGACTAGATAAAGGACAAAACTAAGGAAAATTTTTGAAAAGTTGAAAGCTAAACTACATATCATAATAGAAATTTTAGAAATTTAAGATAAAGTGGGTGGAATGAGTGTGTACCACCCACCTGCACCCTGAACTTAAAATTTTGCTCGTCCCGGTTGGAAACTTAAATCTAGAATGGAGGGAATAAAATTGTTGGGTTTCCTCCAAACAAACATCCTATTTAACATTAGAGGCTCAAAGAAAGCCCCAAAGGCGGGAAGGAGATGGAGTTTGAATGGTGTTATATTGACTCAACTACTTTCCTTACCACCACTCCATCATTGTTGTCGGGCTCCTTGGAATGTGTCATTGATTGCTTGGCGTTCATCTGCGTACCAAGGACAATAATAGGGATTAGAATGGATAGGTTCCCATTGTTCATTTTGTGACAAGGAATAGTTAAGGGGTAGCTCAGTTGTATGATAATAAAGATGATTATTATAAAGTTTAGAGTTTAGAATCAAGTGTGGATTCCTAGTCATCCCACCATATTGGTCACTAGTGTCAATGGGGAGTGGATTGAAGGGATGATATAGTAGAACTTCCTCATTGGCTTTCAGTAGTTCTTCTTGAGTTACCATTAGTATAGGTAACTCATAAGGAACCTAGTGTATATCATATACTAGTGGGTCAAGAAGGGAGGGGGGGAAATGGGGGTGGATTGAGGTGTGGCATGAGGGAAAGGGAGAGGTTGTGGGAGTGGGAGCTCTTGAGTAGCAACATCAGGCATTACAAGAGCGGCGATGGTGAGAAGTGGGGTCTCCATCATCATGAGTATGTCTAGTATAGCTTTGATCTATTTTACATCTTAGTTGTCCTCTAGATAAACTTGAGATTCAATCACTAATGGGGTCTCAGAGTTGAGGAAGTGTTGTTGCATCTGATGAACTAGTCAATGCAGTCGAGGAAGTAGACCTCTTCTTCTCTGGTATATTTCATGCTACCTCTAAAGGCTTGGAAGTTGATAAACTACATTCCCACTTATAGGGTGAGAAGTCTCGCCACAACATCAATTAATGCCCTATAGTGGTGAGGAATGGTCTGCCAAAGATAAGTGGGTAGAGACGGTCTTCCTTTATTTCTAGCACCACAAAGTCACATGGGATGTGGAATTTTCTGACTTTAACTGGCACATCATTAATAATTCCAAGTGGTTGGCGATAGAAGAGTCTTCCAATTGAATGCTCATATGAGTGAGTCATGCATCAGTGAGACCAAGTCTCTTACATATGCTCAAGGGAATGATGAAGATGCTTGCTCTGAGATCAGACAATCCTAATTTGTTGGAATGTGATCCCAAAGGATACTTGGTCTTTTTTTTTGCACAGCATCTTACTTTGGATGATTTCCAACGTGATTCTAGCCAACTTCACCATTTCAGATTCTTCAGTAATGTACTTGCAATTCAACATGGCCTGAAGAAAAAAAAATTCCACTCGGGCATTTCTATCATTGCGTCCAAGAGAGGGATATTGACACATAACTTCCTCATAGTATCCTTGAACTTGTTGAGCCTAGATTCCAATTGGGTCTTCTTTAGCCATCCTACAAAGGGTATTCGTGGTTTGCAAACTGGTAGGTATTCCTGTAGAGTGGATGATGCTAGTGGTTATGGGACAATAAATTCATCATCATCTCCTTGTTCGGAAGTTGTGTGGGAGGCCTCTCCCTTTATGGAGTGGTAATCCCATACCGAGTAGTGATAGCTTTGAGTTGTTCCAAGTGCTTGTGGTTTGGCTCAGACTGCCCGGTGACATCTCCTATGGGGGATACAAGGTTGCGGTCATCTGAGCCATCTAGGAATTAAATTATTTTTGTTGAGCTTGTTGGTTGTATAATATCGTCTTTTAGTTGTTGAACATCATCTCCTGACTAGACAGCATAGCCTAAATGCTTCTTTCTATGGCATAAATCCTTCTATTATCCAAATATGGGGGGCTTGATGGAGATTCTAGAATTGTTTCTCTCTATAGTTGCCTTGAGTTTTGTAGGTTTATTAATTTCTATATTGATAGACGGGGTGGTTTCAATCTTGTGGATTGTTGGCTTGATTAGGGATGTTGTAGATGGAATTTACATCTTCAAATTTTTTTTGGGGTAGTCCTCTTTCATATGCCTTAAAAGAGGATTCCAACTGGTCTTGCTTCAAGGTGATCATCTTGAGACTCTCTATAATAAACTTTAGCTTAGAGTTTCTTTGGATTCCGTTACTTTGAGGACTCCTCCTTAGTTAGATCTAGATTAGGTTTTGGCACTTCTCTGGACCACTGCCCAAGTATTTTCTTTATTTTGGAACATAAAGTTCCCCCCAGAGGATGTGTATAGGAAGTCTTTGGTGTTGTCTTCTGCACCTCGATAGAAAATTTCAATCAATTGATCTTTGGGTATATTTTGGTGTGGACACAGTCAGAGAAGTTCCTTGAATCACTCCCAAGCTACTCTTAGAGTCTCACCAGGAACCATGGTGAATCTAGTAATTTTTCCTAGATGGTATAAGTTAGGGATAGGATGTAGTAATTCTCAATGAATTTGTCTTGGAGAGCTTCCCATGCAGTGATGGGGTTTCCTTCTACAAAATTGTACCAACTTGTGGCTTGGTGACCGGACTAAATCGTGTGTCCAAAAGTGGAGGAAGATTTGAAATAGTCGAGCTTTTACATTTATAAACCTGAATCCTTCTAGGCCCCCGCAACTTTGTTTACGGGGTCGAAGTAGATATACGGGGTCGAACACAGGGACAAGGGGGGTAGTGTTGAGAACCCAGAATTGACACGCTACACTCCGGTAGGTATAAAGAGATATAAATTCCCAAAAGGGAAACAACAAGATGTCACAAATAAAACAAAGAGAACTATCTCCAACTGGAGCTACAAGAGAGATTTAAGGTTTTAGTCATTTAGCAGTTTTTAGGGGTTTTCATACAACAGAAATAGAAAGATAATACTAGAGCTAGGGCAAGATGTGAAGGATAAGACTATAGCAAAACAAGCGGCAGCAGTAACACCCTGCACTCCTCCTCTCAGAGCGGGTACTTCTAACCAAGCGTCAACGCCCCTCTCGAGGTTGTCAGACTTAAGTTAGAGTAGAATGTTACTGAAACAACTCCATTCCAGGCACTCTCGTACTCCAGAATCGGACCAAACACTAGAGCCACAACATGACTCTCGAAGCTGTTGTGACGGGAAAACACGATTCGGTAGCTAAGCAAAACGCGATCCAAACATGCAAGCTAGAGCTCAGATATCAAACATAGCAGTCATCCAATATATCGAACCAAACATAGAGTAGCAAGTAATTAAGCTTTTCTATTTCCATACACGTTAAGGGTCTTAATACATTGCGTAAGAAAGGAATTAAATAACAGAATTAAAGATAGATGTCGCCTTCTTGATATAGAAGGGCAACAGACTACAGCGGCTCTCCAGCCTGATACCGGACAGGGGCCTAGCCCGATACAATGGTGTCGGGCGACACACTCTCTCGAGCGGCACACCGTGACGGCCGACTGTATCGTTCAAGGACCTGGCCGATACGCTCAAGTCGAGCGACACACCCTCTCGGGCGGCACGCATGATGGGCGAAGCGTATCGGGTTCGATATCGTGTTGGGCATGGAGCGGCGTGTTCTACTGTCGAGCACTTGTGTCGCTAGTCATCGTTGGCCGATGTCGGCCCACAGTGTCGCCCGGGACGGTTCTAAGTGAACTATCCCCTCCCTCTCGGGATGAGGAAGGGCTCACCTAGTGTCGCCCGACACGAGCACTGGGGCACGATACTCCTGCTCTCACAGTTTCCTCCGAAGATCACTCAAAGCTCCCAACTGTCCGAATTCCGAAGTATCCCCACTGTCTTTTCGGCTTCCTGTAGCTGCTATTTATAGGCAACGGTTGGAGGAAGTTATGGTGCTCGAAGCACCACGTGTCCTCCTTATTTGCGGGTCGGTGGACGGCCGATACTGGTATCGCTCGGCTCAGGAGTGTCAGCTATTGGTCACGTGATGGACGGCGCGCCTGCAGGTGGGTGGTTGTGTCGCCCGACAAGCTGGGTTGTCGGGCGAGCTGGGCTCCTTGTCGGGTAGAAGGCGTGTCATCCATCTGCTCCTTCTTGCGTGGCATCCTTTTGTCGTGTGTCATTGTGTCGCTCCACCCTGTCGGGGAGAGGTTGTATCGGGCGTCAGGAAGGCCGAAACAGACTTGGACTTATTCTGTGGGCCGGGACGGCCTATTTGCACAAAAATGAGGAAAAACTCTGCAAAAGATGGAAATATAGGATTAAGAGCATTGCTTGGCCAATTATTGCGAAAGTGCATACAAAAGAGAGGAAAATAGCTAAAAATGGCAGTTTTGATAACAGAAAAATAGTCTAAAATATCACAAAAAATGGTGTTATCAACTCCCCCAAACTTAGTGTTTTGATTGTCCTCAATCAATATTTAAACTTTATTTTGTGATGATTCTTCTTGCTCGGTGTAGCTTTCAGGCCAAGAGGTAAAACAAGTATTGTAATGCCTTTAGAGATAATTCTGCCCTACTACGAACAAAAAATCTTGCATTTCCTGCCTTATTATTTCAGTAAAAAAAAATTTCTACAGCTTCAACGAGACTTTAGTGTATGATTCTGAAGTTAGCTTCCACACCAAATAGCTTTATTTTCGGGGCAGAAAGTTGTGTAAAGGGTAGGCTAAGGCTTTTTGGGTTTTTTTCATCTTGTTTTCCATCAGTCCATCCAGGTAAGGGTCCGTTAACGGGCAAGTGGTCCCTACAGTCCAAGCCAGATGGCTTTAGAGTAGTGATTTCACATCTTACGTACCACTGCCCCGGATCTACCGTGCCTAAAGATGGGTACTTTTGGAAAACAAGTGGGTATATGTATTTTTTCTTTTCTTTTATTGGGCACAACTCTCATGCTTTTATTCACACTCATAAGGCTTCTCTCTCTTTTTGGGATTTTCATTGGGTAAAGGGGAAACAAAGAGATTTCTGCTGTTTGGGCAGCTTTTTCCTTCTCCATACTCGTCTCTTAGCTATTTGCGAGATTATTATATTTTTCGAAATTTTTGGCATGGAAAAACGTAATCTTCTGTTTGTTTGAAGCAGCATTATCAGAAAGATATAACGGAACTTGTATCTCTTTAAGCACAAAGAAAACTAACTTTGCAAGCAGTTGCATCAGGTTTTTACTAATATAGCGACTTTGTACATATGCATGGGAACAAAATAAGCAAAAATTTTCAAAATTTTATGTGAGCAAGGGTACAAATACATGATATAGGAGGAGAACAAAATGGCACAAGAGAATTTTTATACCTCCTTCACTGGCACATGGGTACCCCCCCCAAACTTACTCTGCACTCTGTCCCAGAGTAGCGAAGAAGACAGGGTGAGTTCATGTTAGCCCAGTGAAGGTTATCTAGCGGGGTCGCTTGTGCCGTGGAGAAGCTGCAATATGCTTCTTTGCTGCAGCCTCCTTCGTTCCTCAGCTGGAAGTAGCCAGAACAAGTGCAAAGCTCTCAAGATGGGAGCTCGAGAGCTCTTGAAAACACTTGTGGATGCTTCCACCTTAAGAAGATGGAACCGGAATGCCCAGATTCCATCCGGAGGCCATCGGCAAAAGACTCGTGCTGTCTCTGTAGATGGTCCTAAACCATTGCAGAAGACAGACTATTATAAGAAAGTGATCTTCCTTTGAAGCTACCAAATCAAGAAAAATTCTCCCGCTTTCTATCTGCGGTAGTCGATGGCTAGCTGCCTTGGGATTTTTACGTTTCTGCCCGACAGTTGTTGCTTCCGCTCGGCTGGAGGTTTGCCCTGTGTGACCCGTCCCTGTTATCAAGTCCAACGATCATCTAAATTTTAGGTCGGCAAAGACAGGAATCACGATAAGACTTATTTCAAAATCCGGGTATCGTCCATCAAAAGAAAGCTCGAGATGATACAGGGTTGGACGACACAAGGAAAGTCACACGACATGACACACTGCCCGACACAGATATATCGGGCGATAAGGTCGCCAAAGATCAACTGCCCGTCCGGTCGTCACAAAAGAAAAATGTGTCGCCCGATAAGGCGTATCGGGCAAACACAATCGGGCATTTTTTTTTGTGCTTAACTGCGTTGGGCGATACAAAATCGACTAGGCTCGTAAAACTCGATAAGCAGCGTGATATGAAAACTCATGTCGGGCGATACCTTTGCTCATAGGATCCATCGCCCGATATAAGGGTGAAGGCAAGCTGGCCGACACGCAAGCAAAGGTGGATCACTGCATGTGTTACAGGTGGCTGAAAAGAGAAGTGAGGCAGCCCGACACGTTGAGCCCACATTTCTATATATAGCAAGCTCAGCTGGGGGGTAAAACGGGTGTTTCTGGGGCACACGTCGGCCGACGAGTCAGGCAATTCCCGAGACGATGGTCACGTTAGTTAAATTAGGGCATTTATTCCCATCCATGATACGATGGTTGCTCGGGAATACCATCCGTCGTGGCACTTGTGGAGCCCCAGAAACTGCAGCCTGATACAAGCGTGACTGCGCGCGAGCTGAGCTGCTGCCCAACACGGCTTAAAACAGGCGGCTGAAAACCAAAGCTAGGAGAAGGAAAAACATCATCAGTTTAGGGTTAAGTCCCCGACCTCAGAAAGTATGACAGCGGTGGCCCATAAAACAGAGGAGCCAGTGCGCTCGGCGCGTGCACCGGCTCGGGCCTTATTACATGTCATAATGTTCATAATGTTCATTTTGCTTGAAAGTAAATGCACCCTATACTAGGAATTTAAAACAGCTCGGGTTGCCTCCCGAGAAGCGCTGAGTTTTCCATCCTCAGCTGGACGTCTTTGACTTCTTCTTCATCCTTTTCCTCCGCAGCTACTGTCCCAATCTCTGGGCTGGTTCAGTGTTGGACGGGTACTTCCTCGATGGGTTCTTTACGATCTCGGTGAGCTGAGCTAGCTGATGGTCGATTTGGCGTTGATGCGTCTGCATGTCCGCCAACTGTACCTGCAATGAGTTCAAAACGCCAGAATTGGACAACGCACTTTGCGCTAGCTGGTTATTAACGATGTCCTGCTTCTTCACAAAATCAAACAATTGTCCCACCACATCTGCTTGGTTCGAAGCCTTGTTCTGTCCTTGCTCTCTGGCTGATCCTTGATACTTAGCTTGCCCCTGGAAACCTCCTTTGTTTGGCTGGAAGGGGGTGCTTTTGATGTATTGACTTGGTCCTCCCCTCTTCTCAAAAGCTTGGGGTGGCCTAGTGGAGTTGTGCAGCTGATGAGAATTCTCAGCTGCCTCCTTGTTTCCATAGCTGAAACCAGGGTGGTCTGGTCTTTCAAAATTTACGAAAGAGACTTTTTCAGTCTCTTCGACCTCAGACTCAGTGTCGCTTGATGCTTCTGGTCGAGTGTAGATGCAATTATCTACCCCATGGCCGCCTTCTCCACATGTTACACATTTCATTACTTTTTCCACCTGCTTCTTCCCTTTCACGCCGGATTCCCTCAGCTGCTTTACATCTGTGGCTATTTTCTGAATTTGGGAAGTGATGATCTCTAGAGCCTTGGACTCAAGAGAGGACCCTTCACCGACCTTTTTCCCTTGTCCTCTGTCAGACCTATCATATTCAGCGTCAGATTGTAGCTCGGCCATATTTTTGATGATCCTTTCAGACTTGCTCAGCTTTTTCCCTAAGAAATCACTTCCTGCTGCTGCATTCAGTGATACCCGTTCATCGGGAGTCAGGCCATTGTAGAAGGTGGTGACAAGGAAGCCCTTCTTGTAATTATGATGGGGGCAATCCCTCAGGTACTCTTGGAACCGCTCCCAGGCATCGTGAAGGCTTTCTTTTGGCTTTTGCATGAAGGAAGTTATTTTCTGCCGAGTTCTGGTCGTCCTCTCGGTGGGGTAAAACTTATTTACAAATGCTTCATCTAACGCCCCCATCCGTTCAAGGACCGGTGGGGTAACCCGAGGTACCAGGACAGTGCTTTGTCCTCCAGTGAGAAGATGAATCCTTTGCAGTATATAACCTCCTGGGGGACCCCCCACATTTTTATCGTGTCATATATGTTCTTGAAGGCATCGAGGTGATGGTAGGGGTTGTCATTTTTCGAACTTCCCCTGAAACTTTTGTTCTGAATCATAGAGATCACAGAAGGCTTAATCTCAAAATTGGCTGCGTTGAATCGTGGGGTGATGACGGGACATCTGGAGTTGTTGGCTTTTGTTGATGCCAACTCCCTCAACGTCTTCTCCTCCTCCTCGGAGTCGTCGCTGTCGCTAGCCTCGCGATGTTGTTCTTGGTTGTGGTGTCGCCTGTGTCGCTGACGGTGGCGATGCCTGACATGGGGGTGGCCTTCCTCAGAGTGCTCCGATTCCTAATATTCATGTCGATCGTTGCCGCCATAGCGGTCATTGCCATCTGGTGGAGGTGATTTAGACCTCCCCCCTTGGCGTTCGTCTCCAGAAATGGATGGCTCCATGCGAGGCGGCATGATAGTTGGAGTTGGTGCTCAGTGGAATAGACTGTTCTTCAGAGTGCCTGAAATAGCATGAAAACTCAAGTTTAGAAAATTTAATTATTAATTTTAAGCAAAGAATAGTTGTAAGGAAAAAGAAAAAAAAAGAAAAAGAGTGTTGTCAAACTCATTTCTAAGCTTGAGGCACAGGAGTGTAGTTAGTGGATTCAGATTCATCTATAGTACCATTTTTGCCTTGTCCCCGGCAACGGTGCCAAAAAGTTGACCAGCCTAAATCGCATGTCCAAAAGTGGAGGTGGATTTGAGGTAGTCGAGCTTTTACATTTATAAACCTGAATCCTTCTAGGCCCCCGCAACTTTGTTTATGGGTTCGAAGTAGATATACGGGGTCGAACACAGGGACAAGGGGGTAGTGTTGAGAACCCAGAATCGACACGCTACACTCCGGTAGTTATAAAGAGATATAAATTCCCAAAAGGGAAACAGCAAGATGTCACAAATAAAACAAAGAGAACTATCTCCAACTGGAGCTACAAGAGAGATTTAAGGTTTTAGTCATTTAGCAGTTTTTAGGGGTTTTCATGCAACAGAAACAGAAAGATAATACTAGAGCTAGGGTAAGATGCGAAGGATAAGACTACAGCAAAACAAGCGGCAGCAGTAACACCCTGCACTCCTCCTCTCAGAGCGGGTACTTCTAACCAAGCATCAACGCCCCTCTCGAGGTTGTCAGACTTAAGTTAGAGTGGAATGTTACTGAAACAACTCCGTTCCAAGCACTCTCGTACTCCAGAATCGGACCAAACACTAGAGCCACAACACGACTCTCGAAGCTGTTGTGACGGGAAAACACGATTCGGTAGCTAAGCGAAACGTGATCCAAGCATGCAAGCTAGAGTTCAGATATCAAACATAGCAGTCATCCAATATATCGCACCAAGCATAGAGCAGCAAGTAATTAAGATTTTCTATTTCCATACACATTAAGGGTCTTAATGCATTGCGTAAGAAAGGAATTAAATAATAGAATTAAAGATAGATGTCGCCTTCTTGATATAGAAGGGCGACAGACTACAGCGGCTCTCCAGCCCGATACAGGATAGGGGCCTAGCCCGATACAGCGGTGTCGGGCGACACACTCTCTCGAGCGGCACACCGTGACGGCCGAATGTATTGTTCAAGGACCTGGCCGATACGCTCAAGTCGGGCGACACACCCTCTCGGGCGGCACACATGAGGGGTGAAGCGTATCGGGTTCGATATCGTGTCGGGCATGGAGCGACGCATTCTACTGTCGGGCACTTGTGTCGCTCGTCATCGTTGGCCAATATCGGCCCCCAGTGTCGCCCGGGATGGTTCTAAGTGAACTATCCCCTCCCTCTCGAGACGAGGAAGGGCTCACCTAGTGTCGCCCGGCACGAGCACTGGGGCACGATACTCATGCTCTCGCAGTTTCCTCCAAAGATCACTCAAAGCTCCCAACTGTCTGAATTCTGAAGTATCCCCACTGTCTTTTCGGCTTCCTGTAGCTGTTATTTATAGGCAGCGGTTGGAGGAAGTCATGGTGCTTGAAGCGCCACGTGTCCTCCTTATTTGCGGGTCGGTGGACGGCCGATACTGGTATCGCTCGGCTCAGGAGTGTCGGCTATCGGTCACGTGATGGACGGTGCGCCTGCCGGTGGGTGGTTGTGTCGCCCGACAAGCTGGGTTGTCGGGCGAGCTGGGCTCCCTGTCGGGTAGAAGGTGTGTCGTCCATATACTCCTTCTTGTGCGGCATCCTTTTATCGTGCGTCATTGTGTCGCTCCACCCTGTCGGGTAGAGGTTGTATCGGGCGTCAGGAAGGCCGAAACAGACTTGGACTTATTCTGTGGGTCGGGACGGCCTATTTGCACAAAAATGAGGAAAAACTCTGCAAAAGATGGAAATATAAGATTAAGAGCATTGTTTGGCCAATTATTGCGAAAGTGCATATAAAAGAGAAGAAAATAGCTAAAAATGGCAGTTTTGATAATAGAAAAACAGTCTAAAATATCACAAAAGTTGGTGTTATCACTTGGTTGCCGAGAAAGTATTGGAACAGCTGAAGTTTAAATGTGTCATTAGTAATACTTGGTACTTTATGCAAGGCACACAAATTGAGGAATTGTTAGAGATGGTCTTGATTTTTTTCTCCCACTCTTCCTACAAAAGGGTTGGCTTGGAGGAGATTGATCCATTTATGGATCTCGAATTGCAAAGCAATGATTTCAGGAGGAACAATAGGATGTCATTCAGCACTCCCGAGAACCGAGAAGTCTTTAAGTTGTTCCTGTTGTTCACCTTCTCATTGAGACCAAGCTTGTGGTTCTATAGTCTCTCTATGCAGCTAGAGCCTACTCTATCCATCTTTGGATCTCTTCTTCTTGATCCATTATGGATTGATGAGATCAATTCATATAGTGGAAGGTTATTACCATCTCAGAATCATAGGAGAAAGGGGTGTTGGCAACACCCTGAGGGTGTCGCATACACTGTTGATGCCTGAGGAGAAGGGTTATAAGAACAAGAGGAGAATATATTTCAAGAAATTTATAAAAATAAACTAGGAAAATAGTATTGTTGGAATGGAAATTCATCAGAAGGAGGAGATACACTATCGGAATGGGCCTCTGTAGGCAAAAATAAATTATGAAAATTTAAGAAGAAAATTATGAAACAAGACTTAAGTATGAAAGTACCTTAAGAAGAGTATTTTAATAAAACTAAAAACTATGAAACAGCTAAAGTTACAAGACTAAAATGAACTAGAAGAAAGGGACAAAATTATAGAACAAGTCTAAAACTTATGAACTAAGAAATTAGAAATAGATCAAAATTATGGAACAACAAAACATTATAAAACCAAACTAAAATTATGAAAAGAAGACAAATCTTAACTAAGCAATCAATTTTGAAAAACAACATGTGTCATCCCTGGAAACAGTGCCAAATTGATGTATTTCATTTCACACCAGTATTGATGTGTCTCATTTCACACTAGTCATGAAAAGTCCTAAAGTTTAACCTTCCAACTAGGTTGTTAACTTTATGCAAGAACCAAGTCAACTTAGTATAGATAGGTATCAATCCAAGGGATAGAAGGGAGAAAATTGTTGAAAGCCAAACCGACCGCAAAAGTGAGAAAGTAAATTCCAATTGTTGAGAGTTTGATTAATGCTAAGAATAGAAGAAAAAAATGAGGGATTAAAAAAATCAAGATCAATAATAAAAGAATTGTGGGTCTGATGGATCACCACCAAAAGCCATGATCTTACTAAACAAATTGACTCCTACATCTCAATAATCAAATTAGGACCATGTAGATCGTGTCCTTTTGGAGCACAATCACAAAAGGGTCAGACTTCCCACAAAGCATGTTGGTCCCAGTGTTTATGGATCCTCATCCAACCGTGCAACACATAACTATTTGAGATCTCATCGAGATATATGTGATTCTTATCCTACGTTCGAACGCATGCATCAGGTGATCACGTCACCATGGGCTTAACAAACAAGTCAAATGGGTAGAAGGATCATGATCTAAATAAGGTGATCATGTCAAAAGATCATATGTTCATTCTTTTAAGGACCCAAGATCTTGGCACCCCCAAAAGAATATAACCATTCTATTAGAAAAACAAGTATGAGATCAAAAGACAAAAAGATAACAATCATTATTGTGGGATTATGGGTTCATTCTTGTAGGGATCCACGATCCTATCACCCCCACAATATATAACAATCACAGTTGTGGGATTACGGGTTCATTCTTTTAGGGATCCACGATCATATCACCCCCACAATAATATATCAATTCATCCAATGATCAAGCAGAAATGGAAGGGAACCATTCTTTTATTGATAAACACAATAGCAGTGCATTTGTTGATTGGGAGATTGACATACCAGGTATTGTTGAGGATTTTACAACTGATGATAATTTTGATTATGATAAACCAAATCCTTTAGATACCATCAATAATTAAATTTCTTATCACTACTATTCTTCATTCATAAATTTTGCAAAAAAAAATGTTTATCCTTTTCAGATTCACATGTTCTAATTGGTATCTTAGTGAGATAGAATATGATCTAGGTCATTCTAACCAGATCCCACAAAGGATAACACTTGAACAACTTGACACCTTTAATTTAAGCTAATGATTGATTACTAGTCAATATATTTATTCTTATGATCTATTGTGTTAAAGAAAAAATCATCCTAGAGAGTTTTTTATTATGTTTTAGTTAATAAACATGAGTCTATGAGGCACTTCATTAGATCCCAAAAAATCAAAATATTACGATATAAGAAGCAAAATCTTGCCTTACTATGAAACAACTTAATTCCATAGGTGGGAATCATATTATATACTAGATTCAAAACCATTAAATGACAATGGTGGGGCCATTCTTGTGGTTGGAATAATCTCAATCGTATTTATATTGATCATTTTATGAATGATTACTCCCTTATACCTCACCACAACTTGGCAATAGACATATTAAAATTGATCTTCAGTGGTTTATAAGGTAATTTGGGTCATAATAAAGATGCATTTATCAAAAAGCTTCATGATTTTTCATAAAAAGAAACTCCTTACCTAGTTGATTAGTGATTACTTCTATTGTTTCCATTTCATCAATGAAACATCACACACCAATGACACACATCAGCGCCACCAAGACAATACAAACCACTTTAATGATTTCATTTTTAAGCTAGACTTGCCAAATTAAATGTCAATAACACTAGTTTCAAATGTTGTAGGGGGGTCTTCATGTGATATATAGATCCCTTTTTGGGTATGACTAGTGGGAAGAAAAATACCTAGTCAATACTTCTCTTGTTGGTTTTAGGTCCATTAAAGATCATATTACCATTGTGTTGAACACAGTTTATACCATGGGGTCCTAAAACTTCTTAAGTTGAAAGAACTTGGATTAGATTCATTAATTATGCTGATGTTGTATCAAAGTGTTTGATATTATCCAGCCATAGTAGCCCAGATGGTAAGAGCTCGGTAAGTCCCAATGAAGGACCTGGGTTTGAACCTCACTGAAGGCACATTGCGAATGACAATTCACACTGATTAGGTGTGAGAGGGGGTTGACCGGACCACACCCTCTCATGCCTCAAGAGTTTACCATATCGGACTCGTCAGGGATGGGTTCTCTCGGTCACCAAAAAAAAGTGTTTGATATTCCATAACAATATAAACCCTCTTTAAGAAATTTTGAAAATCTTAAATATATATGTAATAATCAAAGAATATGGAGAAAACAATGTTTCATAATATCCACACAAAAATTTATGATAGACATAAAGTTCTTCTTGTCATGGTATCTACACCCCTGGTCTAATATCTATTGATCACACCAGATCCAACACTAAATAGCTTCTTATTGACCAAAGATCGTCTACAAGTGGAGATCCAAGAAAAAGTTGTTACAAAGAGGGGAATAGTTACACAAAATACGTCCATAGAATCTGCAATGGTCATAAATGTTAAAAAAAATCACACTCTTAGTTGTGATAATATAATCACACACAATAGGATATACCTCATTCATCATATGACCAACCATTTTGAAAAGTTATACAAGCACAAGAGTTTTTCTTCTAGATATATAAGGTTTAAGTTTAATAATATTTATGAATTGAAAATAAAAAATCCAAATCTAATCGTGGTTCCATTTTGCAACAAGAGATTAATAATGTTTGTGTTTGGGTTCTAGTCAAATCTTTGTCCTATCTAGTCATTTAGATCATTTTACTAAAATAATTGATATATAGTTCAATATTATCTATGATATGCTCAAAAAAACATGAGGGTGGTGTATCCCTTATAGACCTATCTAATTGAAATCAAGTATTCATAATGTTCATTGGAAAAAGTATATTACCCACTCATAATACTCAATTGTAACATATTATCTTATGAATAATTCCTACAAGATAATTTCTAAGGTTTTTGGCACTATAACTACTACATACAAACAACAACATGAGTGAAAATAAAAATACCTTTCTTAAAGGTTGTGGCATACAAGATTCTTGCATTATGACAAATAATATTCCTCATACTTTTTGAAAAAATAGACAAGCTAACCTCACTCTTAAGTTGTCTTCGAAAATATTTTTTATGAGATGAATTGGAAGTTTATTATTCTTTGTATGATAGCATACAATTTTCATAAAAGTTGTAGATGTTATATAATTTTGTGTAGAAGTGTTTGTCGTTCATTAGTGCTTATCAATGGTCACCTTTTGGTTACTTCAAATCTAAAGGACTCGGGCAAGGTGATCCATATCACCTTATTTTATTTTTTGTTATTACATCAATTCTAGCCTTGATGTTGTATTTATGTGTTATTAATGGGGTTATAAACAAGTAGGGTAAAGTCTTACCCTTACCCTTACCCATGTCAAATTTGTGGGTAAAGGTTAGGATAAATACACTTTCTTTAACCTTCAGTCTACCCTTTCATGCACCCATTTACCCATAGAGTAAATGCTTAGGATAATAGGTGAAAAAGCTAGAGTAACTCAAATATAGGTATATGACATTTTCAAAAGTAATTTCATATAATATCCCCTACATCCAGCATAAGACACTCCAAAAACAAAATTTAGATAATAATGATTATGTTTAGATGATATACATGAAAAATCCTAGTATATGACCCAATATTTATCTCATAGACAAGTTATAATATTTTCTGTATATTATTTCTTACTCTAGAATTAATATTTTCTAAAATATGATTATAAAAAGTGTGGGATTTTACCTAATATTTAGTAGAGTTTTTGGAATCATATAATAGTAACAATTAAGAAAGTAGTGCAAGGCTTGTGGCTTTTAGTAGCCATTAATACATGTCTTAGAATCTATAATTGTTAATTCAACCTTATGTTAATAGGTAAATGGGTGAAGCGGGTTGGTGTAAATATTTTGCCTTTACCCTACCCTCTTTAGATGTGGCTGAAATGGTAAAGGATAAATGGGTGGTGGGTAAAAAAGTGCTTACCCATAAACTACCCTAAAGGGTATGGATGGTGGGTAAATGTGTTATTCCCTCCCCATTTATAACCCTATAACTTGCTATAGGAATTTCAACAAATATTGACAATGTTTATAATTGTCACATCAAACAATTTGTTGTTGACACAATCATCTTCATATACCAAATGGTCGTGACATTGTTAACACATTATGTATTCTTGGTTGATTTTAACACCTATATAGAGTTAACATTAACTCTTAGAAGTCCTCTTTTTTATGTACACATATCTAGAAGTGAAATGATTAAATGTAATGGGAATATTCAAAGTTAACAACAACAATTCTCTTTGAAACACTATTGCCTTACCTTATCTTCCTACAAACTACCTGCTAATGTTTAGAAACCATTTTTGGATTAGATGTCTATTCTCCTAGAATCTTGATTTATGAAATGTCTCAGCAAAGACGGGATACTTACGATTCCCAATGACACTCTTTTAGAAATTCATCATATTTCATTAGTTTCATACCCCTTTCTAGAAATGACATTAGTCTAGCCTCCTACATCAACATTGTATTATGTGGTATTATGAAAGAAAATAAAAGGATACATCTTATTAAGTTTTGTTCCTTATTCCAACCAATAAAATTGATAGTATGTGGTATTATTATCCTCAAATTACACTCTCACTTCATGTTTGGTAAAATTATTACATCCATCGTCGACAACAAAGAAAGCACTTGGAGTTAATTTACTAAGTAAAAATATTATAACAAAAAACCCATGGGGTGATATCATAAGTCATAAATGCTCACACTTGTAGTGGTATCTTATCAAAGGTCAACACCTTGTTCAAGACAATATCACCACCTTGGCTCATAGTTAGGTAAACATGAGATTCTAGGCAGACCCTTGGCCTAAATTTGGGTGGATCTCACAATACAAATAAAACATATTATACCCATCACGATAAGTCACAAACTGATCGATGAGGCTTTAAAATATTATGCTCAAGAATATATAACATGTTAAAGTGTGTGATTATTGAGATAGGATTTGGAGACCAAATACCACTCTTCATTAGTTGTCTTAGTCTCTCTCATTTCCAACAATGCATAAACTATCCTTGGGTCGATACATATGGTGTTGAGAACGCATACTATTTTTTTATTCATTATGGACCCAACTCTCTTGATGGGAGATACTTTTGGGGCATGAAATTCCAATCTATTGTCCACATACTTCTTTTGTTGATTGGACACAAAAAGTTCTTCCATGGATCTAAGTTCAATAAATGAGGTTGATAGAAAGTTTGATCATACTCTTCATATTTTCTTTGCAAAGAGGCATGTACTGATATCATGGTTAGTAATAACTCAAATACTTTAATTCCCCCTATCTTCTGGTATCCCTTGGGAAAATTCCACATTTCTTCAAACAAATGCAGTCAAAAAATATTTCTTACATATATAAATCATTCTCTTACTAGTTAAACATTGGATTTTATGTGATTATTCCTCAACCCTAAAGGTGAATATTTCACCTAAATCCTTCTCCATCACATTGTAGTAAGAAGGATGCACTCTAGTGGGCTTGATAAACTTTGAGTTTGATGTTGGAAGACCTCTCCAAGTGATGACCTTATAGATCGCTGAGTTGGTTGAGGCTCTATTGCACCTTGAAGGCTTTTTTGGTAATGCCCTATTTTGATTTGGTTCTTTTTTCTCATCTGGATCTTGGGAGTGGGTTTGTACTCAAGGGAGACCACACCCATGTATTTCTAACTCTTTCCATTGGTGTTTTGGTCTTATGAACCAACTGATCACTCCCTAATTGTGGGTCATTTTATCGAGAGGCACCCACCCTTGATCCCTCATATTTTTATGTTTATTATATCCATCTAGTACATGGGTGTTGAATTCATAGTATGTGGCTTTTTATTAATAGGCTTCCCACCCCCTTAGTTAGGGTATTTTTGGGGCACCATTGGTTCTCTTTTACAATCTTTCATTTATGTGACTCCTTAAGTATTTTTGATTATATCCAATGTCTTTATCTAGTAATGATATAATGATTGCATTATAAATAATATTTGTTATTGTTTTCTCTTCTATACACTCTTAGACAAAGTTTTCTATGTTCCATGGTGAATATATCTCATATCTACCTAAAATTCCATCAAAAGAAAGGTTGAATGTGGGGAGTTATTGTTGGATATTTGGAAATAGGATTAAGTGCTCCTTGTTAGAGAAACATATTTTAGGTCAATGATTTATTCCCTTTTAGATATCTATACATGGTATGGTTAAATCTAAGAGAAGTAAACATTTGATCACTCTTTCATGTCGATAACCCTTGATTAGAGTTGGAATCTATGTATTCCTTAAAAATTTAAAATATTTTAATCTAGTATGTAAATTTTCTAATCATGTGCATGTTTTAAAGATACTACGCCCCTTAAATATTCTTTTTTATTTTTATTCGTGCATGATTATATTTTTATGAATAGTATCTTGTTTGATCCTATCTTTCTTAAACTAAGTGAATAATGAATAAATGGGCAGTTATTCTTTATCATTTGGAACATAGATGATACACTTATATCGAGAAGATTGAAATAATTATTGATACTTTAGAAATGGAATTACTTTGTGTGAAATGTAATGGCATGAAGTTGGATAGTACACTTAATTATTGGAATAATGACGAATCTTGGCAGAAAAATAATTTTGTCTAATATAATAGGAGTACAAGCAAAGAGTTATTCATGGAGTCCTTTATCTAAAAGTCAATTGGTTATTTGGAAGATGTTAATTCAACATGGAACCAGTCATAAATATTGATCTTACCTCTTAAAAGAGGAATATATGATGCTACTCATCTTATTGCTTCATATGATCTTTAGTGGACTAGACTAGGGTTAATTATTCAACTAATATCATAAGGTTCACTTTAGTTGAGAGTGATCTATGACATAATGATGAGAGTTTGGTTCCTTGAGATATATTCCTTGAGTTAGATGCTATAAATTTAATGCCATGATTTATATGACATTGGTCGGTGCAATGAAGGTTTAATTTTTTTGGGGTAAGTCAGGAGATCATCTATTTATCTTGCCCTCCTCTTATAGGACAACCCATCAAACTAGGATTACAATTGTTGTTGCTGGAATGAAATTTGGAAGTACTACTACCATTACATATCCTTAATCAACCATTCTTTGATTTGATCAGGGGTTCAACATAATGAAGGTTTAGTTGAATCATTATATACTATGAAATGTAAATTAAATTAGGTATTTCCATATTTTTGGTGCTTAGAACTTTAGAGATGTTCCTTAATGTTTTTGTACCTTAAATGTTCATAAATATCAACCCTTCATATGATTCTTCATAAGGCCATGGAAAATGAGTGTGGGACTACTAATTTCTTTTATAGTTAATGAGTCTTAAGAGATCTACATTTTGGTATTTAAATAATAATTGATGAGAACTGCCAAATATGAGAAGGTGGTAATATCATGTGTGATAGTTACATGAATCATGGATATAAATAATGTCTTGAGAAATATGATGTTGATGCCTTGTTTAAGTTCATATCTGCATATTTAATTTTAAGTATAATATGGCCCACATGATAACCCTGGTGCCAACTCCAAGTGAGCATGGTGAAGATCAGAGGCTTGACGCTAGTTGGTATTGAATTGATCACAATTAAGACATTAATGAGATTACATGTATCTTATATATGTCATTCCCTATAACTTGCTCATATTGTTTACTATATAGTCTTTCTCTACTACTTCTATTGTATTTGTATAGTAATGATGAGCTAAATGTATACCAATTACAAAAAGTTCTTGAAAGATGGTAATTGGAATATGAGTGAAACCCTAATCTTGTTGGTATACCATGTGCACCGTAGATCTTATTTGGCATTCAAAAGTTGAGAAAAGTAAATGAGTATTCCTATAGTGACTCAAGGATTGTGAGAAGGTACTCAGAGTTGTATTTTATTGAATATATATGGGTTATTGAAAATACATACAAGGTATGATTCCCCTCGGCTCCCTAAAATCACCTATCATGTGATTGTGGTCAAAGAGATATCTTATGTTGTTACATGGGAGTTTTACCTTGGAATGTGATTCATTAATTTCTTGTACGCATTGGTTGGATGGAGACAGTTAGTGAGCGTAATAAGATATAATTTTATGATTGCAATAAATAAATTTAAAAATGTGAGAGATAAGAAACATAATTTAAGTTTGAAAGGATTAAAAAAATGAATTACAAGTTGATTGAATAAACAATAGAATTATGAATCTAATTGCTTGAGAATAATAATATATATCATTGAACACATTGGTACCCAAAGAATTGATAACTAGTGAAAACATGGAGTAATATAATGTACAAAATGAATTTAAATAAAATGACAAGGATTTCATGAAACTTGAAGAATGTCTTTGAAGAGAGTTATGATTTCCTCAAGGCATTATATAATTGCAACATGGTAGAGGGTGGTCTACTTGAGTGCCATGTGCTAAAAATGATTGGGAATGTGGAGAGCCTACAAAGGCTACAAATTTCCTTAGGGCAAGAGCTGGTCATGGTTCTTATCCTGCATTTTGGATGGAATCTTATAAACAACAAGAGTTGCTCTCATGTTGAGAAAAACTAAAATAGAAATGAAGAATCACAAGCCCAAATCTATTTTAGTGGTCAGAAAAGGAGAAAAAATCCAATGTTAAAGGCAAAGAAAATTTGAGATATAAATCTAGCTAAAAGTTTAAGTCTTTTGCACTTAAAGAAAAAGGAGGCTGGTAACGGAAGGAGATTTTCACCTATTATCGAGTTGAAAGGCATAGAAAAGTTGTCTTCTCTACCTAGACAAAATTAATAAGGAAGAATAAGCATTGGTTGCAGATCTCCACTTCACATATATATAGTTAAAGAAACAAGTTGTCTACTTTTTCATCATATTGTAGATGGATGTGGATCTCACATATATTCCAACATGCATAATATGGAAAGAAGTAGTCCCTTCGAGAAGGGAGAGGTGGATAAATGTGTTGTTAATGGAGAAAGAGTTGTTTGCTAAATCTATAGAGACATTTGTTTATTTTTTTTTAGGTGGATTGTAAAAGAGTTAGACACTTTCTATTATGTACCTTAAATAATTAGGAATATTGTTTCTATATTTTATTTGAAAAGAATAGTTTTTAATTTTTACTATAGAATACCCTATGTTATTTATAAATATGATCTCTTTAGTGGAAATTCATCAATGTCTTACAATCTCCATTTGTCAGATATTGAGGCAAGTGTTTGTAACATCATATCAAGAATCATAAACTCAATCACTTAACAAAACATATCTATGACATAGTCCTTTAGGCCACATAAATGAGAATAAAAGTTATAGACTTATAAATATGGACATCTAGACTCATTTGATTTTGAATCAATAATGAATATCTTGTTTATTCAACAAGATGATAGAAACACCTTAGACTGGTAACAATGAAAGAGTGTGTAACTTAGTAGGAGTCATACTCTTGATGCATAAGCACCAAGTAGCACAAATTATAGAGGTTGGTTTCAGTACTTATTACATATGTAGATTACTTCATTGGGTATGACTATGTGTATCTAATGAAACATAAGCCAAAATCCATTGAAAATCTCAATGGATTCATGAATAAAGTACATAATCAACTTGGAAAGAACATTAAGGCACTTTGATCATACCAAGATGGATAATATATAAGTTAAGAGTTTGAGGTCCTTATAACAGATTGTTATATTATTTGACAACAAACTCCATCTAGAACATAATGACATAATGGTTTAAAAAAGGGAATCATGCCTTGTTTGACTTGGTATGATCTATGACAATTTTATGAAGTCATTAAACTTCCTTCTGGGGATATGCTTGAGATGTTTCATACACTTAATGACACACCGTCAAAATTAGTTCAAGAGGCACCATATGAGATATGTACTAGGAAGCATCCCAACATTTCTTTCATGAAGATTTGTGGATGTGAAGCTTATGTCAGGAAATTGTTTTATGAGATTCTTGGACCCTAATGAGATAAATGTTGTTTTATTATATGTACTAAAGAAACCAAGGAAAATATTTTGTTTTACACTTGGTAATGAAGTGTTTTTCCTTGAACTTGTGTATTTCTTGAAAAGGAATTTATCTTCAAAGAATTGGTGGGAGCAAAATAGAACTTAAAGAAATTTGAAACCAACAACATAGGGGTGAACCTATGGAGGAACATGAGGAACAATAAGGAACATAAGTTGTTGTGGAATATTGAATTCCTTATGTAGGACAAGAACCTCGAAGATCTACTAGGACACATTTGTATCCCAAGATACTGAGAATTGTCATGACACGATAAGGTGATGTGTCCATCATAGATGATGATGAGTCAACACCCTACATTGAGACTATTGAGGACCATATTCTGAGAAATGGCCTGAAATCATGAGATCTAGTATGGACTCTATGTATACAAATAAGGAATGGACCTTGGTGCATCCACCTGAGGGGTGGAACCTATAGGGTGCAAATGGGTCTTCTAGAAGAAGATTGGGTAGGTGGCAACATACAAACCTATAAAATGATTGGTTTAAAAGGTTTCGAACACAATTAAGGTGTTGACCACAATGAAGCTTTCTCAATTGTTTCCATGGTTAAATCCATCAAATCATACTTTCCATTACAGCTTGTCATGACTATGAGATCTAGAAAATGGATGTCAAAATTGCATTTCCTAAGGCAAATTTATTGAAGATGTGTAAATGACACAACCCAAAGGTTTACCACTCTAAATGAAGCTCGAAAAATCTATTAGCTAAAAATATCAATTTATAAGTCAAAGCAAGTATCCAGAAGATGGAACCTTCATGTTCATGAGTTGTTAAAATAGTTAGGCTTTATAAAAAATGAAGATGAATCTTGTGTTTACAAGAAGGCCATATTGTATGCAGATTTCATATATTGACAGTGATATTCCTACTCCACAAATGGTTAACATGTTACCTGGAAATTCCTTATCTATGAAGGGATTAGGCGAAGTATCCTATATTCTAGGAATCAAGATATGTTTAAATAGATCTAGTATGATTTTTGGACTAAGTCTGAGTACATATATTGAATGTTTGCTAAAAATTTTCACAATGCAAGATTCTAAATGAGAAAACTAACTTGTGTCTCAAGGGATAAATCTTTCTAGAGATCAATGTCCCAAATATTTAGAAAAAAGGGAACACATGAGTATGATTTCATATGCATCTATAATTGGATCTATCACGTATGCAATGTTATGATGTGTCTTGATGTATTTTATGCTTAGAGCATGATGAGTAAATATTTGTCAGATCCTATGAAGGTCATTAGACTCGCATAAAGAACACCATTAAGTACATGAGAAGAACTTGGAATAGTTCTTGGTCAGTGGAGGTGATGAAGTGTTGGCTATAAATGGTTAATCCCATGTGAGCTTCCAAACTGATAAGGATGTTTATTGATCACAATCTAGTTTTGTATTTTTCCTCAATGGAGGAGTTGTAAGATGGAAAAGTTACAAGTAAGAGATAGTGGTTGATTTTACAATAGAGCTCGGGGGACATTGTTGGCTTCAACACAACAATCGAATATCTATGGATCAATAATTTCATTAGTGAACTTATACATTTCTAACCATTTATGACACAAATGAGCTATACTATGACAATAAGGGAGCTATTGCGCAAGCTAAGGAACCTAGATCGCATCAATTTTCTATGCACATACTATGGCTTATCCATCTCATATAAGAGGTCATTCAGTGAGAAGATGTGAATATTTATAGAATACCAACTAAAAGTAATGTCGATGGCCCACTTAAGAGAACTCTTCATAGCAGAAGCACGATGGTCATGTTAGATAACTTGAAATTAGATTCAGGAGTGGTTGACATTAGTGAAAGTGGGATATTATTGGTTGTGTGCCCTGAGATTCAATCAGATGATCATTTTAATGAGATACTTTGTATTTAATTTTATTTTAGTAAAGGAAATTAAGTTTGTACACTTGTTTTAGTATTGGATCGTGATTAAACATAATAATATCCGAAGAATTTTTGACTCAATGACATATGATTTTTGGTTGAGAACCTTAACATGGAATCATGTGTATTCTAAGAGTACTTTTTATGGTTCAGTCCCTAGTCATATGTTATTATGAGAATTAGGAATGATACATCAAGAGTAGTATGTCTGGTGATTGATGACTAAGTCTTGTTGGTCATGATGTTGGATATCAATTCAGACACCTAGGTGTCTTTTAAAGAACAAGTGTACTCAAAAAACCCACCTTGAGAGTGATACATGGAAGTCATGTGTGGTACTCACGGTCATATCAATGTGACAGTCTAGACCTAATCCTTACAATTGAATTCATTGCAATGATGATATGTTGTTCAATGTACTTTAGCACTACTCAATGAAAAATGGTTACAATGAAAGTAGTCATTCGGTGAATTGTGACATGTGTAGATTATTGTGAGTTATTTATATGGAAATCCCCCCTCCTATTCAACTGATATCTCAATCACTTGATGAGTCAGACTATAAAATATATAGTCATGCTCATATGTGGATATTGAGATTATGTGCATCTCAATAGTCTACTCTTGATTAAGCAACATAGATTGAATACTAGGAAGATGACAACTACTTTATTGGTAAGTATACTTAGAGATCCAATCATATGGTGATTGTGAGGGCATATTACATAAAGGATTTATTAATAATATTAAAGGCAATATTCCAATTCATTTTGATTCACTCAATTATGAGATAATGAGGAAAAATAATGAATGTCTAAAGAATTATAATTGCTCAATGATGTATGTTTTCAAGTACGTGACTTGGAAGAATGAGATCATATGGATGTTAAGAGTATGTACATTCTTGTTATGTCCCTAGTTGGATGTTATTGAGGAAGGAAGATAGACAACAATAACACATAAGACTGGAGTGTGAGTTGGTTGATAATAGAATATCATTATTCATGATATGGTGATATCAAACCAAGCACACAGATACATGTTAGAGAACAGTGTATCGGGCATACCCACCATGAGAGTAACACATGGAATCATTTCTATGGTAGTCATAGTTGTCCCTCATAGTGAAGGTGGTGATTGTGATTCTTAGACCTGAAGTCACTACACTCATCACAAGTTTTTTGGTATACTATGACATCATCAAATGTAACCCTAAAACACGGATTGCCAAAAAGGTGAAGAGTGGGCAAGTATGACACATGGGGTTAAACTGTAAGTGATGTAGATGGGATTTGTCCCTGGAGTTTGATATCCATGGCCACTTGACTAGTGAGACTAAGAAACGCATGTTTATGAACATGTAAATCAATATATGATATTGAGGTCACATATATCTCATACAGCCTGCTCTAGGTTCAAGGAACATGTATTGAACATTGAGAGGATGACGATTTCATGCCTCAAGTTCATTCTGGATATTAGAGACAAAGGAATTATAAAATTACTGTAACACCTTACATAGATTGTAGATTGAGTTGTTCTCTAACTTTCCATTCAGTTGGGTAGCACTAATGTGTGACTAGGCACTACTCTTTGCTTGTGATGTCATATGCTAGTTATGGACATTCACTGCCAACGTGATATGAGACCTATAGCGTCACACACATAGGAACTCACCTAGAAGAGGAGGTTATCATGAATCATGATTGAATTGATTACTAAAGTGTTTAGGTAGTCAATACGAGCAATAAATTAGCTGACCGGATGACCAACCAATCGGCTCAAGTGTTGAGATGACCGTTTGGAGCATCAAGTTGATCAGAAATTGAATTGGCTATGTTCTACCCAAACTGAGGAGTGAACTGATCGGTTCTGTCACAGAATTGTTTGTTACCCTATGTCCACACTCCTAATGGCTACAAAGACAAAGGAGAGTGAACTTGGGTGCCTGTCCCTAGAATGGCACAAGTAGTTCACACATGCAATATATATGAAAAAGTAGTAACAACAAGATATAACAAGATACTAAAAGGGGATAGATAATCATGTACCCATATCTACTTATAGCATCCCAGGATGTTTCGTTTCTGATCTTAGAGTCTTTAGTGCAGTGGATCTTCATTTAGAAACTAAAAATTTGATAAACAAAACATATTAATGATAAAGCATTAAGTACATTATGAAAAGGCATTTAAACAATTTAATAGTAACAGAAAACTTGCTTGTCTAAAAACATGATCATAATCAAGAAGAAGAAACAAAGCGAGAATACTTAACGACATCATTTTATACAAAGCATGTTTTAAGTTCCCTTATCCATTATGTTAACATTAGGTTGCATCATGGATTTATGTATATTATATTCAAGGTTTGTCAACGTAGAATACTCAACCATAGAATTAGTAATCATAGGAATAATAGATCATCTAATTAAGTAAGTAGCCAAGCATTCATACAAGGATACATACAAGAAAGACAATATTATAGTGTGGTCATGAGGAAAATGTACCTTGTGAGTAGAGTACAATTTATGAACCTTGAGTAGATTCTAGGGGTGGTCCATTCCCAAGGAGATTCAAGATACAAAAGATATAATATAGAGCCTTAGATCACAAGGATTTGATAAGATAATTACCATATGAGTCATGTGGATTTTTTCCTATATCTAGGTTTCACTTAGTTTAAAAATAGATCCAAACTTCCAAACATGCATGTCATTAAACATAGTCCAAAGATCAACATTAAGTCTTAGATATAAGTGAATCATCCACATTAACTTATATATAACATGGAATAATTTCTGATTTGGAGTTATGGAAACATGATATTTGGATTTCAACCAAGCTTTAATCATATAGGATCATGACTGGTCACACTAGGTTAATTCCATTCAATAGATTCCAATTTCCAAGTCATAAGATCATAAAGGAGCATAGGATACATCAAATTCATATTTAGTGTTACAAGTGTGATGAGTTTACTGATTTGAACAATATAGAGCATCAGATTAGCATAACAATCAAATTTCATCATGTGGGTACAACTAGGTAACCTTAGACATTTTAAGGTGGGCACACAAGGTTTTAAGAGTCAAACATGGAAAGAGCCATAATAGATCAACCGATATCCCAAATCATCATAATATTTACTGATTTCGAGATCAAAAGATTAGATGATAACAATTTAGGCTAGAGCTTAAGACTTGATCAAATCATAGCATGCATTCCCTTAAAGAAGTCACCCATTGGTCAAGAATAACCATTTAGGGTTAAAGTAAACATTAGGGTTCATTTAAAAGGCCTAATAACACATAAAAGCAAAACATACTTATATATGAAGGCCTAGAGGTCATTAATGATCATAAAATGGATGATTTAGGTTGATTAACAAACATAAGATCACAATGCATCATCTTTTTCTATAACAAGGATGAAACATGGAAAATTATCCAGAGATAGTAGTATCAGAAGAAATTTTATGATTTTCTGGTCAAAATTATATATAATATAATACCATTTGGTTAAAGGACATAGGAGATATGAGGGTTTGAAGATTAGGGAATAAAGAGGGATTTTTACAGTGATTTACCCTAATGGGTCGTAAAAGGACCTCTTAGTAGACGCCAGCGCTAGCCTCGAGGTCCCCAACCACCGCTCACTGCCATGGGGCATCTGTTGGAGGTTGTTGTTCACTCTTCATCACTCGTTGTATTGTCAGCTATCGCCAAGCATCGTTGCTGACCAAGGGGGTGTGGTGGTCCGCAGTGGGCACTCAGGTGGGAGTCAGGTGTGGCTGTCATCGGATCAACAGGATCATGGTGGTCTGAGTTGGGATCTACGGCTACTGTCTCTTGTAGAAAAGATGATGCTTCGTGCACAAGCTGCAACGAAGGAACCAGCACGTCAGCCACTGCTCGACGACTAGGTTGGCGATGCTCAAACAGGGCACAATAGCCCTTGGAAACCGGCCATCCATACTTGGTGCGGCTGGGTAAAGCTGAAGGAGGAGTTTTGGGAGGAGGATCACCTTCATAGGGAGAATGCCCAACTGGGTCACCAGTGGCAGACCCATGGCCGAAAGAGAAGAAGAAGATGGGGCAAGAGCAACAGAATGCAAAATGAGGAGAAAAGAATGGGGAAATCAAAGGGGGTCACGAAGGACCAAAAAGTGGCAGCAATTTTGGCCAAAATGGCACGTAGGTCATAAATTATCTGCCACAAATCTTTTTGCACAGTGTACGATTGGGGGAATAGGATGAGTCCTGAGCCGTTGGATTAAGGGGCTGATCTATAGTGGTAGGATCCAACGGCTCAAATTCATGGTCCACTCACTTGAGGCTCCTAATTGGTTGAAGGGCAAGCTCTGGATCAATGAAATGGCAAGGGGGTGTAATGGGTCATGTGAGTGTTACCAATTGGGCCCGACAGAGGTACAAAACCAATTAAATCAAATAAAATAAGTGGATAAGAGTCAAATTTTAAATGGCCATTATTTGGGCTACGATGGTCTAATTGAGGCAATTTTTGTGCTCTTGAAAAGATAATTGAATTCTCTACAATATGAGATACTTATCAAACCAAAAATATTCTATTAAAAGGATTTAATTTTGATTGTAAGAGGATTATACATAAAAATCACATCCCTTAGTTCAGAAACCCAAATCAGAGTCATAAATGAGTTCAAAACGACACTTAATCGATGTTAACTTGCCAAATGAGATTCAAGTGAATCAAATTCATACAATTATGTGTGATGGAGATTATTGAATACATTAAAGCATCTAATGAGTCAATATGTGTGTAAGTTGAATGAGAAAGAAAATCCAAGTCATCACAGGTTCACTTAGTGAACCGACCGGTTGGGTGAGTGAGAAGAACACCTCGTGTGACCAAGATCACTCAATTAGTGGAGGAATATGATTGCATCAAGCATTGTGTTGATGTCATGTCATGCATTAATTGGATTCGAATTGTCAAATCATATGTAATTAGAAAACATAGTGAAACGACCAGTTCACTTTGTGAACTGACTATCTCGCCTGTGAAATGACCGGTTTGGCACTCACATGTGAAATCTTCTGGTCCCTTCCACTCCCACATCAATCAGAAACCTTGATCCTAACTCCTATAAATAGAGGGGTCTTGAGGGCTTCCCAACACACACAATTGAGAATTAGTTGCTTTGAAAATTGTTGTCCTCTCTAGTTGTGGTAACCAAGAGAGCTCAAGCAAGTCCTACCCAATTAGAGAGGGATAGAAAGGGTGAGAACAATTGAGAACCATTATTGTGGTAGAGCATGTTGGTGACTAGTACATCAACAGGAGGGACAACTCCTTCCTGTCCATTCTAGTAGGAAGACATTAGTTCTGGGTAGTCCATATGGACTCCCATAGAGACAAGGTGGCCTTTGACTGTCTCTAGAAGGACGTCTTCACACCGCAAGAGCCGCTGCAGACATTGTTTCAGTCTACTGTTTGTGGTGAAGACCAGGAGCTACATAGACACTATCCAAGATCAATTAGAAGATAGTTGCACTACAATGCGTTGTAGTCCCTGGACTTGATCCAAGACCAGGTATGAACTCGTCAAACCATCTTTCACATTTCATAGTTATTGATGTGATCTTGTTGTTTTGGGGAATACAGATAGATAACATTTTTGTTTCTGCTATCTTACTTTGTGCCCATATTTCCCAATAGTGGTATCAGAGTCACGATCAATTCACTATGTTCTGGGATAATCAATATGATCAGATTTTTGGTCGTGAAGTTTATTTATTGCATACGGTGTGAATACTTAAACTGTTTAATATGCATATTTGATCAAAGACCGCATATAATCCAAATATATATATATATATATATATATAGAGAGAGAGAGAGAGAGAGTCAGTCTAGAATACACTGGAGTGTATTCAAAGCATATTACACTCAAGTAGTTTTCCATGATGCAATATTTTTTTTAAATCTAATCTATCATGTGAATACCTCATATATAAAATTTGAGCCCATTTGGACATTTACATGTCATGTTATGAAGACTACAAAAATTATGTATTTCAAATTAGTTTTGTGCGTTGATTTTTTTGCCCTCGGATGAGTGACTTATACTCATCCAAATGAGCTCAAAAATTTTATGTTGCCTAATTATAGTGTAACAATGAAGATCAATGGTTTACATTTTGCAAAAAAATAGTCTTGATATACAAACACCACTTGAGTGTAGCGTGCGATCGGTACACTCGAGTGTATTCTAGCCTAACTCTCTCTCTCTATATATATATATATATATATATATATATAGTTTACATGTGTTGCCCTAAAAGAGGTTTTGATGGCGGATGTGTAGCGTGGTAATGGCCAAAAATCCATATATATATTTGTGTCGTTGAATGGTTTATTTTTTTCCTATTTTATCTCAGTTTGCATACCGAGCACCTACCTTCATCTTTCTAATGTAAAGTTAATTATTTCCTACACCTTCTCCCCTAGAATGTAAATCAAGGTTTCTCATTACCATGTAATAAGTTTAGAAGAAATAGGATAGTTTCTTTTCTTGCAAATACAAAGGTGATGATCCACGTCAGGTGAGCTAACTGCTTCATCATATGATATGATCAACTGGAGGACCAAGCAGACTACAGGAGGCACAAATCAATCGACTGGTGGGATCAATCGACTGTTTAGAAGGAGTCCAGACACCATTTGGATAGGAGACCAACTATTCATTTTAGGGGACCAGATGACTGGCCAAGAGGTGAGATGATTTGTTCAAGGGTTGAACTGGTCAACCCGGATTGGAAAACACAGATGTACAGTGATAGCAAGTTCATGCATGTGATTCGATGATGACCTAGGTGGTAGTAATTGCTTATGACTCCAATTAATTATAGTATTATGGCCATAATCATCACTTTTTATTTTATGTTGCATGTTTTCATTGTGGGATATAGTGTGTATATTATATGTACTATATATATGTGGTGATTGGATAAAGTATATGTATATACATAAAATTCCTCAAATATAATATTAAGTCTAAGATGCATTCCATTAGCAACACGTATGAAAAGTTTGATAGACCAAATGTACATTATGCCTTCGTGTGGTGCATCGTCTATCTCGTGGAAGTATGATGGTAGTTATGTAGGTGTTGGTATGTATGCCCTGAGAGCCAATCATGGGATGATTGGTGGGATACATTAAGATTGATTTGATAAACATCAAAGGCAAGCTTCCAATTCATTCTGGTTCAGTCGGTTATGAGTTAATGACAAAACAGATTGAATGTCTAGAGAATGACAATACTCAATGACGTATGCCTTTAGGTTGAGGACCTAAACGATGAGATCATATGGATGCTAAGAGTTTGTACATTCTTATTATGTCCCTAGTCGAATGTCATTGTGGAAGGTTTATAGACAACAATGACACATCAAGACTAGATTGTGTGTTGCTTGAAGACAGAATCTCACTAGTCATGATATAGTGATATCAAACCAAGCACATGGATACTTGTTAGAGAACAAGTGTATCGGACAGACCCACCTTGAGAGTGACACATGGAACCATGACTTGGTAGTTATAGTCATCTCTCACAGTGATGGTGATGAGTGTGATTCTTTGACCTAAAATCACTACACTCAACACATGTCGTTGGGTACACTTTGACATCATCAAACACAGTCCTGAAATATATATTGTTATAAAGGTGATGATTGGGTGACTTTGACACATGGGGCTTTTGAGGGGTGAGTGATAGATATGGGATTTGTCCCTCCTGAGGGAGTTTGATGTTCATGGACACTTGATGAGTAGGACTGAGAAAGGCATGTGCATGCATGTGTGAATCAATATGTGATATTGATGTCACACATTTCTTATCCATCCTGCTCTAAGATCAAGAAACTGAATGAACGTTGACATGATGACGGATCCATGCCTCGAGTTCATTCGGGATATCAGTGACAAAGGAATTATACATTCACTGTAACACCATTCACAGATTGTAGGATTGAAAGTTGTTCTCCAACTTTCCTTTTCACTTGGGTAGCACTGATGTGCGACTAGGCACCGCTCTTTGCTTGTGAAGTCATAAGTGTTATGGACTTTCACTGCCAATGTGAAATGGGCTTGCAGGGTCACACACATAGGATTTAACTTGGAAGAGGAGTTTATCCACAAATGATGTTTAGATTGTTTATTAAATGTTCTTAGTAGTTCAATTAAACATTCAATCAATTGACTTGACTCAGAATCACCAAGTTCAAGTGTTGGACTAACATATTTGGGTGTCGGATTGATTGAGAACTGCATTGACTGATTTCTACACAACCTGGACTACCAACCGACCGGTTCAAATTGTTGAACCAATCGGCTCAGGCTCAAGTGAGATGACCAGTTCAAGTGTTGAATTGATCGGTTCAGTTGGACCAAGCGATCCAGTTTGGGGAAGTTAGGTTGGTGAGAAAATATTTTCATTTCACTTGTACAATTCGATTGGGACAAGTATTGATCTTTGGATTAATTGGAAACTGAAAGAGGAAAGTCAATTGGGAACTACCATGGGAAGTGAAATGACTGGTTCATGAATGAACTGATCAGTTCAGCTCCCCAAACAACCATTTCATGAGATGAACCAATCGGTTCAGTCCCCAAACGATCAGTTTGTTTTTTAAAAGACCGCTTCACCTGCCGCAGTGTATCAAATTCATAGAAATTCTGGACTCTTCTACTCCCACTTTAGTCCCGTATTTCCCGGGGATGAGAACCATGACCCTGACCCCTCCTATATATAGAGGGGTACTAGGGGCTTCTCAGATAGAACAAATTAGAACATCAGTTGCTCTGCAAAGTTTTCCTCTCTAGTTGTGGTAACCGAGAGAGCCCAAGTAAGTGCTAACTGGCTAGGGAGGCACATCGAGGGAAAGACAACTGCAAGACGATAACAGGTGGTGGGAGAGCACGTCAGTGACTATTACTCTAACAGAAGGGGATGACTCCTTCCAGTGTCATGTAGGACAGGATGACTGGAGTTCCCGGTGGTTTGTGTGGACTATTATAGAGGCGCGAGATTTCTGCCGCTCCGAGGACAGTCGTCAATCCAACAGTCCGGGTGTGACCAGGAGCTGCACAAATGTCATCCAAGACCGGAGGTGAAGACCGCGCTCGCCATGAGGTTACGTCGTCGAGCAAGCCTTGAGACAAGGTACACAAACCATCCTTCCTACCGTATAGATATTGACGAGATCCCTTTGGGTTCTGGGTTTGGGGAGAAAATGTTTGTTTCTACTGCCATCTCTGCCTCCCCTAAAACCCAACAGTAGTATCAGAGCCACGTCAACGTTCTATACTTTAGGATAATCGATATGATCGGTTTTTGGTTTGTCACCTTTTATTTATTGCATATGATGCAAATAATTAATTGGCTTTATGCATGTCCAATATAAATCCACAAAATCCCTATATATACATATATGATATGGTATATAAATGCATTCGATATGCATTGCCCTTAAATGGTTTCTGTGGTGATTGTAGCATGATTGTGGCCATAAACCCTAAATTTGTGTGTGGTTGATTGTTGTTGCTTGCATCTTGTTCTGCGCACCGATTCCCTACCTCCTATTCTTGATGTAACTCAAGATAACTCGAGATTCTTTCCTACCTTTGATCCCCCCGAATGTAACTCGGGGTTTCCCAATGCAAATGTAAATAGGATTAGGTTATATTTCATGTTATGTCAAAGAACGACAGACACCTAGAGGATCGAGACGATCGTCTCGGTCATGAGACGATCGGCTGGTGGACCAAGGTAGCCAGTTCTTGGAGCAAGACAAGTGGGTGGCGACCTAAGGAGATGCACGGTGACTAGGGAACCGATCGGCTGGAGGTGCCAGTCAATCGGCAAGTGGCACCCAACCGACCGGTCTGATGGTGAGCCGATCAATCATGGAGATGAGTTGATCAAACCCATAACGACATAGCATAGAGTTCATCTTGTACAGGTTGCATGTGATGTGGACCTAGATGACCATGATTCGTCTTGGCTCGAGGAATCGCATTAGGATGGCCATAATCATCATTTTTTTATCATTTTGCATGTTTTTTGTGGGGATATAGCATGTATATGATACGTACTATATATTGTGATGATTGGATATGTATATGTATATAAAAACCAAATCCTTCAATTAATATTAAGTTTTAGATGCCTTCCATTAGCGGCATACATGAAAAACTTGATCGACCAAGCATATGTTACACCAAAGCGTGGTGCGTCGTCTATGGCGTGGAAGTGTGATGGTGGACATGTAGGTTCTGCCAAAGTAGGGTGCATGTTCATCGTGTCGGCTTTTGGGTTAGACTTAACTGGTGATTCTTAGAGAGTCTAAGCTCCAGAGGCACGGGATGACCATGGAAAAGAGTTGTGGATGGCATCCATCCGAGAGTTGCATAGGATGCAATTGGCAAGTGTTGCCTACCTAAATAGTTTGATTGTGTGTGATCAGCCAAAGCTGACTCATGATTGGATGAAATATGGATCTTGGACCCACTAGAAGGTTGTACATTGCAATCTTCTGAATTGATGATGAGGGCTATCAATTTGAACAAAAATAGTGGGAGCGGTAATTAATTGAAGTCCTAATTATATCATAAAACTTTTTCAAATCAATAAAATAAGTCAAAAATGAGTTTTTGGACTAAATTGCATATATTTCCTTTTTGTAAGAAATGTCTATAAACAATAATCACTTTCTTTGTGATCGGTCCTTGAGACGAACAAACTAAATGGGAACAATTTCCACGATTGATTAGGACGTTGAGAATTGTTCTCAATCAAAGAGCGAAAGCTCTAAGTCCTAGTTATACCAGAACCAGATGAACTCACTCCCACCACACCAAAGGCTGAAAGGGATGCTTACTGGAAGCATACCGAGGATGCCATTGATGTGGAGTGATTGATGTTGTATTCTCTGAACTGTGAGTTGTAGAGACAACATGAGACATATGATGTCTCTAAGACACTGTCTTAGTATGTCATGACAAAAGGAGATCCAGTTGGTTCTCACACACTCAATGTGATTGGGTATGTGGAAAACCTGACTAGGCTGGGATTCTCTCTGAGTCAAGAGTTAGCTACTGGTATGATACTACAAATGTTGTGAAAATCATACAGTTCATGATGAACTACAACATGAACAACTTTGACAAGCCATTGACAAAGTTGTTGGACATGTTGAGGATAGTAGAGGCGTAGATGAAGAAAGACAAACCCTAATCTTTGATGTGATCAATGAAGGGTAAGTCTTAAAGGTAAGGTCAAGGGCAAAGTAAAGAAGTGTTCTGATGCTAGCCAGCAACCCAATCTGCCTTCAGCCTCAAGGCATATGGGAAGGGTGAACGAGGGAGGAGAAATTTCCCTCTATATCTGGAAGAACAAAAGAAGATGAAGGAGGGGATGGATATCTCCACCTTAGGTATAAAGAAATAAACACTTCTTTATCTAAGGTATGTGATACCAAGATATAGATATGACATATATGATATGTATGATCTAACAAAGAAGTGATGGCCTTTGTGAAAGGACCAAGAAAGAGCACTCATCATTGGAGCAAGTGTTGCTGCCATAGATAGGAGTACCTTTCAGTTTATTTCAGCCTAAAGGGCACGAAATAGAGTTGAGAACTGTTATTTCAATTTGCCAATAGAAACAATTTATTGTTGCATCTTGTAGTGACAAGATGGCTATCAATATAGTTGATGTTTCAATTTCAAAGATATGATCTTTGTGGCAATGCCTTTCTTTATCTTGTGGTACTTGGTATGCATAAGATAAAATGATACCTAAAATTTATTGATAACTCAAACAACGAATTAGTATTATCATGAGAAATTCATCTCTAGTTTCCATGTTCATGGATAAGTTAGACTCTTTTGGTTGTGAACCATTAAGATACATGAATATCTTGGACATGATGACAAGTCAATCTTCACTAGATGTAGTGGGAGAACGACTATCCTATTAGGTATAATACATATGATGTATTTACATATCTATTGGAATAAATGCTAATACTTCAAATGGTGTTTATAGAAATACCAATATGAATATCTTGAAGTGTTCAAGAAGATCATGAATGAAGTATGAATTTGGTAAAAGTAATAATTCTTGATGTGATCAATAAATGAGATACGTAAACTAAATGTTTGAGAACCTTATGAGTGATTATGATAGTGTATCATAGAGAACTCATGATTAAGGCATAGTGATGTCTAAATCAAAAAAGGAGTCATACTCTAAGGAGTTAGAGGATGATTATCAAATAACTAAATTCTTCTTAAATAGAGAATACCTTACACTAATAAAGGATATTAATAATCACAAAGTGTTGTGAGTTATCAAATTCCTTAACAGATACACCTCAAATATCTATATGATGAGTCGGTCAATTGATGAATCAACAATCTAGATGATATTGAGGAACTAGATTTTGAGTTATGGTTTATGGACATAAGATCCTAGATGACTACCATGTGAACCATAAGGTATGAACTTGATGGTAGCACCCATTGGGATAAAAACCATAAGTGCATATAAGTCTTAAGCGTTAAGACACATGGATGACATTTTGAGAAGGATCATGCTTGTTGATTGCAACTTAATGACTAAGATATTTGGCATATGGATATTAAAACTGCATTCCTATGAGGAATAAGACAAGGATGTGTACATGACACAACCTATAAAGTTTATGAATCCATTAATGCAAATGAAGTCTATAAGTTACAGTGGACTAATCAATGTGATTGATTGAGTACAAGCAACTCAGAACTGGAAATCTTTACTTTGATAATATTGTCAAAGGGTTTGACTGATATGACAAAGATAAAGAAGGGATCTATGATTTAGTGGGAGCGTATTTGCATTCCACATGTTGATGAGGAATGAGATGTTCTAGAATGGAATCCTTTGTGGAAATTATCTTTAGGGAAGATAGAGACGTTTCCTATGTGATAGGAATAGAGATCTATAGAGATAGTTCTCGAAAACCTCTTGACTTGGAAAAGAGAGAGCATGCATTGGAAATCTATACTGAAGGGTTCAGTATACACAGATTCAGTGGGAGAAAACATGTCCATGATTCATGGAGTTAGTAACCCAGAGCCAACTGTCCCAATTCTTATGAAGAATGGGAACACAAAGAATAGATATGGATCTATCATGTATGTAATCATCATGTTATCTTGCATGTATGGACATAGCAAGAATAAAATGTATTTATCATCTTGTATGTATGACATGACAATATGATATGCTCATCCTGATAACTCGTATGTGGGACATGACGAGTGGATGTCTGTCTAGTTCCAGTAAGGGTTACTAGAATACCATGAGAACTTGATAAGTACTTGACAAGTACTAGTTCTATGGAAATAAGGAAGGGTTCACTGTAAAGAGTTACACTGATGCGAACATTCAAAAAAGATAGAAAATTTATCACAAAATATATATAAGATATATAAAATTGAATATGAGTTGAAAAAATGGAAACATTCCAATAAGGCCATTTTAAAAGGAAATGACGAGTATCCGTGTGTTGGAGAACAGAATTGGATACTATATGGATCTGGGAGTTCAATGAACTTATAGGTATTCTGGTCATTGATGAAAAGTAAGGAGTGTTTGGTCATGCAATGAGGGTAAAGGTTAGCAAAGGAATATTGGATTGCATATTTCAGTAACTCCATCTCATATGAATGTTGTACAGTGAAGAGATGTGAGATATACAATATACCGACTAAAGCAATGTGTTGTTGTAACTTATTGTGTTAGCATTGGAGCAGTAGAAACATGTGGGACATGTTTGAAGATCACTAAGAATATGATTCAAGGGTGATTGGCTCGCAGTGCAAGTGGGAATCTATTGGTATGTATGCCCTGAGAGACAATCATGGGATGATTGGAGGGATACATTAAGATTGATTTGATCAACATCAAAGGCAAGCTTCCAATTCATTCGGGTTCAGTCAGTTATGAGATAATGACAGAACAGATTGAATGTCTAGAGAATGACAATACTCAATGACGTATGCCTTCAGGTTGAGGACTTGAACGATGAGATCATATGGATGCTAAGAGTTTGTACATTCTTGTTATGTCCCTACTCAGATGTCATTGTGGAAGGTTGATAGACAACAATGACACATCAAGACTAGGTTGCATGTTGGTTGAAGACATAATCTCATTAGTCATGATATAGTGATATCAAACCAAGCACATAGATACTTGTTAGAGAACAAGTGTATCAGACAGACCCACCGTGAGAGTGACACATGGAATCATGACTTGGTAGTCACAGTCCTCTCTCACAGTGATGGTGGTGAGTGTGATTCTTTGACCTGAAATCACTACACTCAACACATGTCGTTGGGTACACTTTGACATCATCAAACACAGTCCTAAAATATAGATTGTTATAAAGGTGATGATTGGGTGACTTTTACACATGGGGCTTTTGAGGGGTGAGTGATAGATATGGGATTTGTCCCTCCTGGGGGAGTTTGATGTCTGTGGCCACTTGATGAGTAGGACTGAGAAAGGCATGCACATGCATGTGTGAATCAATATGTGATATTGATGTCACACATATCTCATCCAGTCTACTCTGAGATCAAGAAAGTGAATGAATGTTGACAGGATGACGGATCCATGCCTCAAGTTTGTTCGGGATATCAGTGATAACGGAATTATACATTCACTATAACACCAGTCACGGATTGTAGGATTGAAAGTTGTTCTCCAACTTTCCTTTTCACTTGGGTAGCACTGATGTGTGACTAGGCACCGCTCTTTGCTTGTAAAGTCATAAGTGTTATGGACTTTCACTGCCAACGTGAAATGGGCCTGCAGGGTCACACACTTAGGATTTAACCTGGAAGAGGAGTTTATCCATGAATGATGTTTTGATTGTTTACTAAATGTGTTTAGTAGTTCAATTAAACATTCAATCAATTGACTTGACTCATAATCACCAAGTTCAAGTGTTGGACTAACTGATTTGGGTGTCAGATTGATTGAGAACTGCATTGACTGATTTCTGCACAACCTGGATTGCCAACCAACCGGTTCATACTATTGAACCGATCAGCTCAGGGTCAAGTGGGATGACCGGTTCAAGTGTTGAACCGATCGGTTCAACTGGACCAAACGAGCCAGTTTGGGAAAGTTAGGTTGGTGAGAAAATATTTTCATTTCACTTGTACAATTCGATTGGGACAAGTATTAATCTTTGTTAATTGGAAATGGAAAGAGGAAAGTCAATTGGGAACTTCCCTGGGAAGTGAAATGACCAGTTCATGAATGAACCGATCGGATCAGCTCCCTAAATGACCAGTTCATGAGATGAACTGATCGGTTCAGTCCCCAAACGATCGGTTTGTTTGTGAAACGGCCGGTTCACCTGCCGTAGTGTATCAAATTTGTAGAAATTCTAGACCCTTCTACTCCCAATTTAGTCTCGCATTTCCCGGGGATGAGAACCTTGACCCTGACCCCTCCTATATATAGAGGGGTATTGGGGGCTTCTCAGATAGAACAACTTAGAAAATCAGTTGCTCTATAAAGTTGTCCTCTCTGGTTGTGGTAACTGAGAGAGCCCAAGCAAGTGCTACCTGACTAGGGAGGCACAGTGAGGGAAAGACAACTACAGGATGACAACTGGTGGTGGGAGAGCACGTCGGTGACTAGTACACTGATAGAATGGGACAACTCCTTCCAGTGTCCTGTAGGATAGGACGACTGGAGTTCTCAGTGGTCCGTGTGGACTACTACAAAGGCGGGAGATTTCTGCCTCTCGGAGGACAGTCGTCAATCTGACAGTCCACGTGCGACCAGGAGTTGTACAGACATCATCCAAGACCAGAGGTGAAGACCATGCTTGTCATGAGGTTACATCGTCGAGCAAGACTCAGGATAAGGTACGCCTCTACAAACCATCCTTCCTACTGTATAGATGTTGATAAGATCTCTTTGGGTTCTGGGTTTGGGGAGAAAATTTTTGTTTTCGCTGCCATCTCTGCCTCCCCTAAAACCCAACAACAAGATGTTGAGAATTGTTCTCACATAAGAGTGCAAGCTCTATGTCATGGAGATGTCAGTGCCAAAAGAACCTCTTCCTAATGCTCCTAAGGCTGACGGGGATGCTTACAAGAAGCATACTGAAGATGGTGTGGATGTCAAATGCCTAATGATGTGCTCAATGAACTATGAGTTTCAAAGACAATATGAGAACATGTAAGTTATGGAGATGGTCACACATCTCAGGGTCATGTTCCAGTACTAGGAAATACCGGAGAGATATGATATCTCAAAATCAATATTTGAATGTAACAAGGCAGAAGGATATTCAGTAGGTCCTCATGTTCTCAAGCCCATTGGTTATGTTAAGAACATGTCAAGATTGGGATTCCCCTTGGGTCAAGAGTTGGCCACTGATGTGATTGTGTAGTCTTTGCCAGAGTCATACAGACAGTTTGTCATAAACTATAACATGAATGACTTTGACAAGCCATTGATAGAGTTGTTGGGCATGTTGAGAATAGTTGAAGTACAAATAAAGAAAGACAAACATAAGTCTGTGATGACGATCATCAAGACAAAGGGAAAGTCTAAAGGCAAAGGCAAAGCTAAGAAGAGTTATGTAGCTAGCTAGAAACCCAAGTCTTCAGACATCAAGGAAAGAGGAAGAATTAAGAAGGGAGGGAAATGGCATTACTGTCACTAGGATGGACACTGGAGAAGGAATTGCCCCCTCTAGTTGGAGGAACTAAATAAGAATAAGGAAGAGGCAGAGGCATCTACTTCAGGTATAAATGTTATAAGATAATTCTAAATTTACTTCTTCATCTTGGTATTTGATACTAGATATAGATCTGACATAAGTTGATGTGTTGGATCTGATAAGAAGTAAAGCCCTTATAAAAGGACAAAGATGGAATGTGATGAGAAAGAGCTCATGAAACCTAAGTCCACATTTAGAATTAATGTTAGCCCACATGACATGTAATAGAGTTAGTAGAACTACTATTTCAATATGCCAATAAATAGAAATATTTTATTTCCTTCATCTTGTAAAGACAAGGATGACTATGAATAAAATATTTGATGTTCTATTTCAAAGATATGATCTTTTGTGGGTGCACTACAATCTTTTGATAACAATGTAAATACCTAAAGGATTATGATTGATAACTCAAACAATTAACAATCTATAACATTATCATCTTGAGAACGCATGTGAGAGATGCATATCTAGATGTTTATCTAGACTCTTTTAGTTATTGGACCAATGAGAGACATACAAGTCTTACTTGTGCGCAATGTGATAAAGCATCCTTCACTATGTATAGTGGGAGGAAAAGAATTCTATTAGAACTTTTACATGTTGATGTATGAGGATCTTATAGAATAAATGCTACAGATAGTTACTTAGACTTCATAGCATTTATTGATGATATAATGATATGCACTCAGCAAAATACAAACATATGTCTCTTGAAGTGTTCAAGGAGATTATAAATGAAGTATAACTTTGATAGAAGTATTAAGAAACTTTGATGTTATCAAATGTTGAAATAATTAGCATCAAAATTTTGAGGTCCTTCTGGAAGATAGTGATAGTGTATCACAGTCAATTCTGGACCTAATGATGTGTCAAAAAGAAGGAATCACATCATGAAGAATCATGATATGATTATCATTTGATCCAATTTTCTAATTTCCTTAAAAGAAATATGTTGAAAGTTTAAACGATGTACCATCCAAAAAGGTTTTAAAAGACACCCTATGAGAGATGGCATATAGGAATGTCCTGATACATCTTATGGATTGAAACATATACAAAGAAAGTAGTTTCTAAAAAGGTTAATCCACAAACCATAATTGTTGAATACTTCCTTTGATCCCAATCCAATAACAGAAGTGTTTTATTAACCATGATATCTGAGTTCCAAAAGAATATGTGAAAGTAAAAGGAGAACTCGAAAGGTTCAAGGTCAACAGAGAGGTACAATGAGTACTAGTTAGAATCACAAATTGTTGTGGAATCTCAAGTTTGTCATGTAACACAGAACCTCATAGTTCTAGTAGAACGAATCTGAGATTGAAAAATTGTGAATCCAACAACTCATAGGGTGGTCATAAGATGATGAGGCAACATATCAACCAGAAACTATTGAGAATCAAATCTGAGAAATGCCTTAAGGCCATTATGGAGTCCATGTAAACTAACAAGGTATGACCTTGATAGTACTACCTGAAGGGGTAAAACATAGGGTTTTTGTTTAAAAGACCTACGTGGATAACATAAAAGGACAAATTGGTTATAAAGGTTTTTGAAGTCAGTTCAAATTGTTGAACATGAAAAAATTCCTTAACCAATTGTCATGCTTGTTGTTGCAGCTAGAATAGACTATGAGATTTGGCAAATGCAGCTTAAAACTAGATTCCTTAAAAGGAATATTGAAAAGGATGTGTATGTGACATGGCCCAAAGGTTTATAACTTCATTAAAGAAATGAAGTCTATAAACTACAAAGTTTCAATGTAAATATTAAAACAAGCATCTCAGATATGGGACCTTCTATCTTGACAAGATAGTTATAGGTTTTGACTTGAATCAAGATGAAATCTATGATTACAAAAGATTTAGTGGGAGAATATATGAATATTTCACATCTTGATGGGGAGTGACACCTCAATATATGATTATTGAGATCTAGCATGGAAAAACACCTTCAACAATGAAGGATTAGGTGAAACACCCTATGAGATGGGGATCAAGATCTATGAAGATAGTTCTTGAAAGTTTCATGACCTAAGTATGAGCACATAGTAATAGAAAGATACTAAAAGAGCTTAGTACAAAGGATTCAATGAGAGAGAATATGTCCATTATACATGGGATTAGTCTATCATGAATCCTATATTCTGATTCTTGCAAAGAATGGAAATACAGGAATGAGATGTCATATGCACTAGTAATTGGATCTATCATATATGCTATATAAATGTACTTGTTCCATTTTTTGTATGTATTGGACATGACATGATGATTTTATTTTCCAATAAGGGTTATTGGAATGTCATTTATATGCATCCATTAGTACTTGAGAAGCACTAATATATAGGTTGCTAAGACCATGGCAACAAGGAAGAGTTGAGTGTAAAGAGTTACATTGATGCAAGCTTCCATAATGACTGAAGATGACTACAATATTAAAGTTGTGTGTTTAATCTTAAGAGAAGAGTTATTAGATGGAAAGAGTTCTGAACTATAAGACCATTAATTTATATTACTACAGTTGAATTTGAGTACTCCAGGTGTTATGAACACATGAATGGATATTATATTTATTTAGAATTTCATATGGATGAACATAAAGGTGTTCCAACCATTGATGATGCAGTAGTGATACTTTGACAACATTGGAGCTACTTGTTAGCCAAGGAATATCAGATAGCATATTACAGCAGTTATGTCTCATACACGAGATCGTATAGTGAAGCGTCAAGGAACATGCAATATACTGATTAAAAGAAATATGTTGCTAACCCGCTGAATTAGCACTTACGCAACAGAAACATGGTGGACATGTTTAGATCACTAAGGATGAGATATGTGGGTGATTGGCTCTAAGTGCAAGTGGGAATCTATTGGTAAGTATGCTCAGAGAGCCAATCATATGGTGATTGCAAAGGCATATTACATAAAGGATTTGATTAATAATATCAAAGGCAAGCTTCATATTCATTTTGATTCACTTAGTTATGAGATAATGAGGAAACATAATGAATGTCTAAAGAATAACAATTACTCAATGGTGTATGTCTTCAAGTACGTGACATGGAAGAATGAGATCATACGAATGCTAAGAGTATGTACATTCTTGTTATGTCCCTGGTCGGATGTTATTGTGGAAGGCAGATAGACAACAATAACACATAAGACTAGAGTATGAGTTGATTGATGAAAGAATCTCATTAGTCATGATATCGTGATATCAAATCAAGCAAACTAATACATGTTAGCGAAGAGTGTATCAGACAGACCCACCATGAGAGTAACACATGGAACCATTCCTATGGCAGTCATAGTTATCTCTCATAGTGAAGGTGGTGATTGTGATTCTTAGACTTAAAGTTACGACACTCATCGCATGTTGTTCGGTATACTTTGACATCATCAAACTTAACCCTGAAACATTCATTGTCATAAATGTGATGATTGGGTAGCTATAATACATGGGGATAGATTGTGAGTGATGTAGACGGGATTTGTCCCTCCTACTAGAGTTTGATATACATGGCCACTTGATTAGTGAGACTGAGAAACGTGTGTGCATACACATGTAAATAAATATGATATTAAGGTTACATATATCTCATATAGTCTACTCTAGGTTCAAGGAACATGGATTGAACATTGAGAGGATGACGATTATATGCCTCGAGTTCATTCTCGATTTCAAAAATAGAGGAATTATACAATTACTACAACACCTTATACAAATTGTAGGTTGAAGTTGTTCTCAAACTCTCCATTTGCTTAGGTAGAACTGATATGTGACTAGGCACCGCTCATTGCTTGTGATATCATAATCTAGTTATGGACATTCACTGCTGACGTGATATGGGACCTATAGGGTCACACACATAGGAACTTACCTAGAAGAGGAGTTTATCATGAATGATGATTAAATTTGATTACCAAAGTGTTTAGGTAATCAATATGAGCAACAAATCAGCTGACTAGATGACTTGTCGATTGGCTCAAGTGTTGAGACAACCATTTGGAGTTTCAGGCTGATCAGAAATTGAATTGGCTCTATTCTGCCCAAATTGAGGAGCAAATTTGATCTGTTCACTCAGTGAACCGATCGGCTCAGCTCACCAACCGACCGATTGCGTGAGTGAGATGACTATCTTGTGTGAGTGAGATCACCCAGTTTGTGGAGAAATTCGATTGCATGAAGGATTAGTGATGATGTCATGTCGTACCTTAATTGGATTCAAATTGCCAAATCATATGCGATTGGGAAACATAGAGAAATGATCAATTTTCTTTGGGAACCGAATATCTCGCGTGTGAACCAACCAGTTCAGTTGCCAATTGACTAATTCAGCACTCTTAGGTTGCAAAAATTAATAATCTTTCGGACCCTTCCACTCCCACATCAACTGAGAACCTTGACCCTAACCCCTCCTATAAATAGAGGGGTATTTGGGATTTCCCAACACATACAATTGAGAATCAGTTTCCCTGACAATTATTGTCCTCTCTGATTTGTAGTAACCAAGAGAGCCCAAGCAATTCCTACCCAACTAGGGAGGGATAGGAAGGGAGAGAACAACTGAGAATCATTGTTGTGGGAGAGCACTTTGGTGACTAGTACATCAACGGGAGGGACAACTCCTTCCTATCCATTCTAGCAGGATGACAGGAGTTCTAGGTGGTCTGTGTGGACCTCCATAGAGGTGAGGTGGCCTTTGTCAGTCCCTCGGAGGACGTCGTCATCCCGCACTCCGTGGCGAGACTGCAAGAGCTGCTAGAGATGTTGTTCCAGTCTATTATTCGTGGTGAAGACCAGGAGATGCACAGACACCATTCAAGAGCAACTAGAATACAGTTTCACTATAATGAGTTATAGTCACTATACTTTCTCCAGGATCAGGTATGAACTCATAAAACTATCTTTCCTATTTCATAGTTATTGACGTGGTTTTTTTATTTTGGGGAATACATATAGATAAATTTTTGTTTTTGATGCCTAACTTTGTGTCCGTATTTCCCAACATACATGCCTTAAATTTAGTTTGGATATCAGAGATAAAGAAATTATATGGTCAGGTAACACTGATCACAAAAAGGTTGAAATGTATTCTCTAACTTGTCCCATTATTTGGGTGAGATGACATGTTACTAGACACCACGCATATCTTATAAACGTGTACTATAATTACAAGCACCACTACCAAAGTAATGTGGGACATATAGGGTCACACACATAGGATGCTCAAGGAATAGGAGTATAGTTGTTGTTCTGGTTGGTTACTTACAATTGATATTTTCTAAATTAGATTGGTTACTAAAATGTTTAGACAATTAGTTATAACTATGATAGATTGTTTGAACCTTATACAATCGACTAAAGGATCGAACCAATCATCTAAATGTTAGATAATTTCCTAATATGATTAGCTAAATGACTAAATAAATTGTTACAGTTGTTGTAACCCCTAGATGATCAACTAGAACTTCTATCCTATTGATTAGTCCTTAGTCGGTCACCTAATGTGATTGGTCATGACTACTCATAACATGGGTTTATGAACACTCTAGTCGATAGCCTAAACCATCTAGATGATTGGGTAGTATGTTCACAAGTTTCAAAAGAAATACATCCCATGAATATTTGGTTCTCGAGTTTTAAATAGAAACCATATCTTCCACCTCCCCTATCTAAAAGGGAATGATGTCTAGAGATTAGTTTACATGTTATTCATGTTACAAACCCTATTCATCATTACCCACAAAGTGAGAGAGAGAAAAACCTTGAGCCATGTTTTGGCGTCATTGAGAGGCTTTCTTTCTCTGTGGTGTAAGCAGTGCATTATTAGGTTCCCTATCCTCCATGTAGACTACATTGAGATGTAGGCTCTAAAGTGACTTTGCTAATTATTTCTTCCAATTTGTGTGCACCACTACAAGCGATGCAGACCACCCTATGAGGAACCTAATTGGATTAACTCCACAACAAGGTATATCATGTCTCCCTCCCTTTGAATATGTTCTTTCTAATGAAATCTTCTCTTTTTTTGTTGTTCCTGTTGTGTCTATCATTGTCCCTAAATCCCAAAATTACCTGAAGTGTATCAACCAATGAAATGAAAATTATGGGATCTGTTGAATGAATTCAATTGTTAGATCAAATGAAAACTATATAAATTATATGTGCTTAAAAACATAAGAGTATCTCATATGCATTGAGATATTATCTATATAACATCCAATGGTGTTTTCGATTTATACAACTTACCATTAAATAGAAATCTTACATCTTCTCACACTGTAAGATCCAAAAATGTCAAACTGAGGTGATTTTTGTAGAAGTAATCTAAGAAGTAGACATCAAATATATAAGTTTGGCTACTCCATACATTTTTCAATCATTAAAAATTAAAATGAATACATATAAACTACATTTACTTAGGCATACAGTTACTTTTTCTAGTGCACATGTAATCTAAGCGGTATACATCAAATCCATAAGGTTGTAGTATTTTTTTTAGATTTTTTAAATCATGATAAATTAAGGTAGGTACATATCAGCCACGTGTCATGTAACGACCTAAATTTTTAGTGTCCCTCAATTAAGGAAGGGCCTTATATTCGAGAGTCATTACCTAAATTTGGGGGGATCCAAATTTAACAAATAACAAACTATGGTACATAATTTCCACTATTTCACAAATATTATTTATAAGATGTATAATGATGCTCCTCTAAGGATTTATATGAATTCTCAACATGGGACTAATACATATGATAAGAAATATCTAATTAATTCTCATTTACTTAGATTTAATGTCTTCAGTTGATTTCATCTGATTCATCATGTCTTGATATCTTCATATATTGTAGTTACCTAAAATACCAACAAACCAAAATGCGGATCAGTATGTTGCTATATTGTTCATGTGGGATGCATACAAAAGTGTGCAAGTAATATTACTACATGTCATCAATCAATTACTTGCAAATAAGAACTGGACTTTTCATTATATATTCTAAAACATGCTTCATATGCTATCTTAGGTGCAATCACTGTCCCTTCTAGGGGTTTCATGAACATCACCCTTTGATACATATCATCCTAGGGTTTAGAATATGGTGTCTAAATTTATGTGATACTCATAGTGGCATTATAATTGAAAGAATATAAATAAACATCCAACGGTTTATTTCATCAGTTTTCAAGAAATCCTCAACAAACATTAGCACTCAATAAGGCAAGTATTCACAATTGTAATCGTAGACCTCAAAGTAGAATCACATTGATCATGCAATCATACTTCAAGTACTTTAAGCATATATCCAATCAAGTAAGCAAATATGGATCTAATAAATCAACATGTAATCTTAAACATAAGGGTGCCTCCTCATTGGCTCGTGGGCCTCCAGCTAATGGCCATGCTAAATGGGTGGGTCCAATGCCCTTCGGGTCCTTTGATCCCTAAACAGGCAATTAGGCTAGGTTGAGTCGTGGTTTGTCTCGTTGTAGACCGTCTCATCGCTCACCCCTCATCCTTAGACCCTTCTCCTCCTACAGACGTCTGAGCACATTGCTCTATTCTCGTGGGGAAATAGAGTGCCATTGTGGTTCTGATTCCAGCTGCTTCCAGTAGCGTTCTTCTGCCATGTCGCTCCACACCTAGGCCTCCTTCATCCTTGAGGCTAATAGGGGACTCCAATCCATTAAGATTCAAGGAAAAGCATATCTGAGATCCTGATCCAACCTCCTCCGTAGAAGGTTGCTAGAGATGCATCTAAAAGGGGGTTGGCATGAAGAAGGGGTTAGATGGCTAGATCTTGAGCGAATGATCACAAGAAGGAATTTAGGGTGATCCTCTCTTTGTTGTACCTACCTCGGGACATCCATAGGACCTTTTATGTAGGCACCAAGAGGGGGAGGCGCCAACTAGGTTTCAATGGAGTCTGTCTCCATCATCGATTTGGGGCAAGTCCTAATCCATCGCAGAAAAGGTGCAAGCAAGGGATGATTTGCTTCGGATTTCCTTCCCAAATCTAATGGGAGAGGATTCAGAGGCTGACATGGTGTAGAGAGAGAGGGATCTGAGAGGGGTTAGTGTATTGTAGATTCTTTCCTTTGTAAGGTTGGAGGAGGAAGACGGACACTAGAACATTGATCTAGGATCTGAGGGTCCTTAGGCCGCACGACACATTAATGGGCTGGATCTAAGTCTTTGGTCACGTTAAATTTGATAGATATTATATTTATCAATTAATCACTCACTTTATGGAAAGTTATAAAATCCATATCTCTCTCATCTTTTCTCTAATTGATCCCAAATTTGGATGTGTCCCTTATAATACCATAATATCACATTGATTATAGTTTGGTATCAGAGGGATCCTTTTAGGTACCATTCTCTCTCTCTCTCTCTCTTCAAATAAGTGAACATAATTAAATTATTACAAGTAGATCCCTTTACCTTATTGATTTTCTATAGGCAACTAGGAACATCCTTTTGCTATGAAATATGGCAAAAAACTCATTAATGCCTTTCCTAACTTATATTTAATTTTGGGATTTATTAGGATTTTTCTCATAGGCAAAACTTACCCTTTATGTATTTCTTTAAAACAATTACTCATATCATATGGAAAGTCTTTTTTATCTCAAATTCTAGAGTTCTTTAGTTTTATTATTATCTCGAGTATACCAAAAGTGAGACCGAGATATTCTTATTTGATGTCTCAAAACTTGTGTTGTCATTCATGGTTAGATGATTGCTCCATTAATTATCCAAGTTACACACTATCTTAGAATCTCTTGAAAACTTGCCCATTATCTCATATTTTAGTTTTTAACATTTCACAATGTCATTATCATTTATTTATGCATGAAATATCTTATTTCTTAAACTCCACAAGGGCTTATTTACAAAGCAAATAGTATCATGGGCCTCAAATGGAGCATGGGTTGAACCCATGCCACAAATTGGATAATTTTATTATTCTATAGATTACAATTAGGAAATTTTGTTATTAAATCAAGCTTTATATTTATAGGATTCAAATTCACCAAAATTTGAGGATCTTACATGTCCTTTGCTACATAGTTCTTTTAGCCATGTGTATTTGTACACACAAAGACGTATATATACACATGGGAAGGGGTTGGGTGTGTGGGTTTGTATGTGTAAGTGTAACAATGTGCATCTGTGTGTTTGTAAAAATTGCATAGTTTTGTAATAAGAATTGTACTAATTAGATAAACTTAGTGCACTTACGGGAAATAACATAGTTTATGATCTAGGTGGAAAATTAAAAGGAGGATCAATGTCAAGTACATATAATGAAATCCAACAAATGGAAAATTTTAGATAATAAAGCATATTTGTGAATTTAGCTTTATAAAAGATACCATGGGATGAAATATGAAGGTATATTTTGTATTGTACTGGGGAGAAATATTGCAACGGTATTTATCTTATTGTCTTACTCAAAATTACCAAATATGGGAAAAAGAAAGGAGGCACCAATATACCCATCTCCATATGATCACTTCATGGGAGAGGGATAGCTGTGAAATGGAATCGACCTTGATGTTTGCATATGATGAGGTAAGCATCATAGTTGACCTCCCAAATGGCATGCACGCAGCTGAAACTTGAAACCTAATCGATAAGCAATGTAGAAATGTGTATAAAGATGGTCAAGTCAAGCTTGGATGGTAAATGTAGTTTGTCGGTGGCTAGTGCTATAAATGTTAATAACACGTTCTTGTTTTTGTTATATACTAGGTGTGGAGTCATGGTTTGATATATTCTACTTGTCTAATGTAATGGAGAAAGGATGTTAACTAGAAATAGTTGTCTATCATTGTTGTGTGTGAGGGATAGTGTTGAGTAGAGTAATTATAGTTGTTACATTAGGACGGTTCATTGTAGAGATGTATGTTCTCAATTTGAGAAGTTAGTAGATTGATGGTAAACAATGGAGAAGATGTGAATCTTTTGGGTAAATCCTTTGGATTTAAGGACTTGTGTCAGCAATTAAGCTGCAAACAAGAATGATCAAATGGTATGAAATTGGAAGAATCTACATCTAACTAAGTTAGGTGGGGTTGGGTGTGTTTAGCTTGTGTCATTGTGGGTGTAATTTTGTGGGTGCATTACAAAAACTCATTTTCAAATAGGTGTTACAAAATCACACCAAAATCAACCCAGTAAATTGCAATTCGACCTAGGGGAAATTATTTACTTGATATTATTCAACAAAGTTTTTACATTATCAAAGAAACACATGCATCCATTTTTTGATTGTTATCATTGTTTTAGTTAAAACTTGGTGTGATACATGATAATAATAATCACTTATTATAAATGATTGTTTAATACATCCAAAAATAAAATACATTATTTTATTTGACATATAACATAATAAAAATTCACCTAGCTATTTGATATACCAAAATAGCACTAGTTGCTATCTTTTGGCGAGTAACATTAAAGAAGATAACATTAAAATCGATATCATTGAACATAAAACTTAGGCAGCAACCGTGATTGGTAAGAACACAACTGTAATAAGAAATGCACGTCAAGCATTTGTTAGCACATTTTCGTGCAAGTTCAAATACGTGGAATATGATTGCACACAAAAACAATGTCATAAAATCAGATACTCACAAGTAGATGACCATACACTCAAATCTAACAAGCACACAAATATTAGTGGAAGACCTGGTGTTTCCTGTTTTGATGGGACCTTCTAAGTGCCCATGGGTCAACCAGTGAAATCCACCTAATTAAAGCATTGCATCAGGTGCATCCCAGATGAAATGGGTGACCAAAACATCCCACCAAACTTGAATGGAATAGGTCGTCACGCAAGTACATACATGTCAATGACACGGCATGGGACTAAAAATAAGTTTTCCCAAATCAGTTGCAATATCTATATGCTCGAGAATGTCAAACGTTAAATCTACATGCGTAGAGTGGCCAAGATATAAAAACTTGGGCAACTAAAAATTAGGCTAGTTCACGGATTATATAATAAGCATCTAACACCAAATATTAACGAAGAGAGAAAAGAAAATTCATAGGCAGATTAGGCTGTTAAATATAAAACAGATCACAATAGCTGAAAGCTTATTCAAAGACATTAACTAACAGTGATGATATTGAATAGCTAACATGGAATTGCTCATGAACAATTTTGGGAACCAGCTAAAGGTTTGGAAATAGCATTGAAGACTTTGTTTTGTGGAGAGGAGGAGATTGACGCAAAGCTTACAATAAAAGCTATAAAAGCATCAAATGATAGAACTAAGCCTCAAAGTTTATTTCCGGAGGTGGATATTAAGTTTAATGAAAATAGAGAGCTTTCAAGATATGGCAATCATATAACCAATAATATCTATTAACACAATCAGTACATTTTAGTGTTCATGCTCTTTACAACCGACCAAGTGAATTAATGATGTCCACTTTCCGATCTTTTCTAGCTTGATTATGCAACGTAATGGATGAAGAGACATTTACGAACCGTTAGAGAACACTGAATAAATTCCACCTAATAAAATAATATAAATGACTTCTTTGATGGATCACATCGCCAATGGTCGTGAAATATCTTTGAATTGATATAGCTACATATGCAGTCAAATATTTTATACTAACATGGCCGCCAGGTGGTTAAGCCAGGTTACTAATGCCCCATGTAGCACAACTGATAGATCGCATGCCTTGCTTCCTTAATCCAATTCTTGAAAGATAGACTTCATCAACACTTGATAAGTTCAATAACTTGAAAAAATAAATGTAACTTACAACATGTGTAAATAGCCTATTTTAACGTGTGTTAAAACAATGAAAAATTTCCAATATAGCAAGTTTTATAACAAATGATTTCTCCAAATTTAATTTGTAACAGTTATACAATTAGAATAGGCTCTGACTAGCCCAATATAAATTTAGGCTAAATAAGAGAGCAGTGATTGTTTAAAATTGAAATTAAGTGTCATATACAATCGTCCAACCAACTGACAATCCTCTCCTTATTAGCACAAACTATGTTTCTATGGACCCTCTGTTTTCTGTGTTGTATAGTGCGAAATAAATGCTTTGGTTACTTGTAACATTACGACCCATCAGTACGAGTCTTAGTTCCAAACTGAAGATATCTTTTCTTTGTTTCATGTATTAGCTTACGGTAAGTACATGTTTACACAAGATACAAGCATGTTCGGTAAACTACAAAACATCACATTTTATAGACACAAGTATGTTCCTCTGAGGTTTTGCTTTATCAAATATGTGCCCCTTCTATCATCAGAGGCCGAAGGATGACCAGCTCCTGGAACACACTTCACTTTGCTCGGCTCCTTGTCAAAACATGCATGATAATAGACTTCCAGTTACTGTGGCTCAGAAACAGGTAGGGACACGGGCTGCAGTCATCGGTTCTCCAGCCTGGGGTACGACATACTGCGAGGTAGCATAAGCCACAGCACTTCTTTTTCACCAGCTTCACTGGGTTTAATTCAGCGGCATCCTCCCTCATCACAACAGAATGAGGCAAATACAGGCCGCAAAGGCTCTGTAAACTTGCACCCCTCCAGTACCGGGTACAAAGATTCTGTAAACATGCACCCTAACACCAAAGAAAATTACTCACACCTGGGGCGTTGAGTGAGATTAAACATACGTCCAAACTCTTTTGCTGTTTTGAGAGAGAGAGAGAGAGAGAGAGAGAGAGACCGCAAAAAGAATGAGTTCCTAAATTAGCAGGGTACAAAAAACATTAAAATCCAACTCAATTGTGACATAACTACTACAATGAAGGCTTCCTGCCCGCTACCGAGGGAAGCGTGGTAAAATTTGTGGTCACTAATAAGCATGAACGCGTGCTAGCTTAAATTAATGAACAAAAATAGCTCGGGGAAGGAATCATGAAACATATATAGGTTACATTATATATTCTGTACAGTTATCTTTGAGTGACAAAATGGAGTGGTGTCATCCCTACATACTTGAGTGGGATTCGTGACAGTCAAGTTGTTACTCGATCACATTGTTGTTTTCCCTTTGCGATTCATTAAATCATGGTAATAAAGAAGAACACACATGGGTTGACCAAAGATGCTGAAGAATGACCAGAAGATCATGTTCCCAACCTGCAAAAAGAAACATATAACTTACATACCGACTGCACATAACTAAACCTAATGGAAACAAAAACAAGCAGCTTGGAATGTGTCATGTATAACACCGTCAAGATCCTAAACAACTTTCAAATGCTTACATAAGTCATTTGGAACATCGTGCAAGAAAAGAAAGAGTATATATACACAGATGCCATACCATGTCGTTTCTGGATTTCTTTCGCAGATAATTTGTCAATATGACTAGAGGAACCTGTTATGGCAGGCAAGAAAAGTCAGAAAGATGAAACATGTTTAGCATACCTGAAAGAAAACATCATTTTTTTCTTACATACATCCTTTATCAATTTTGTAACACATACAAGACACATATACTTCTCTATCCATTTTGATTTATTCACTACCAGGTTGTATGTAAACCCATAGTCTTGGTTGTTTGGGTTACTGCATTTGTACTCCCCAATACTCAGCATAATGGCCGTTTAGCCTCACGTCTTAAGAGGTCATAGCTGACTATTTAAGGATCCCACAATCTGGCATCTTTTGTCCATCTATCTCCTTCACATAAAGTACTGGATTCTACACAATTTAGATAGCAGCTGAACATACCACAAAACCTCCAAAATTATATCTACAATAAATCATGCCAGGTCAATCACAAACTCCACTAATAAGGTTTGGTCCATTGGATTTGAGATGATAGGGATTGGAATTTCATGTTTCAATGAATCCCACATTTGTTTGTAGTAAATAATAGTATCAGGATTTTAGTCATGCCGGACCTCTAGTCCCAGTAGCATGGGACTTGTCAATCTTGCGCACCCCCCTGATACTATGCTATAACGTGCGCCACCCTATTCGACATCCACTCTAGAAGCTTTCAACCCCCTCCATTCACGCTTGATTTCCACACGTCACTGCCACTTCTAAGGATGCCACCACTACCAACATCATAGCTACTATTGTCATCACTGCAGCTCCCATATTCATCACCATCATTGCCACTACGACCACACCATCATCCCCAACTGCCACAACCAACGGGTCCATTATTGATACACCATTGCTGCTGCCACTACCTCGTCATGGTTGGCGTTGCCATTGGAGCACCATTACCACTGTCATGGCTGGTACTGCTATCACCACTATCACTGCCACGACCACCATCCCATCACTGATAGGATGGAAGGGAGAGGAAATAGCTAGGTTAGAATATCTCTGTGGTCCTGAGTTTTGATGGCAATGAGAGGTAAGAAAAGTGAAACTGATTGTTACAGTGCATAGAAAACTAGTAAGGTATATAAGAAATGCAAACTGCAATCCATATTCCAACTCATGAAACCAAAAAAAAAATCACATTTCTAAATTAAATTAGGAGTTCCAATCTGGATACTGAGAAGAAAGAGTTGGTAGTAGGATGATAGCCCAGATGGGATTCTAAATCTCATGGTCCAAGTCAGAGGCTAGTTGCTTTTACCCAACAAACATGAGACTGCATTTCCTCCTGGGAATCTTCTTCCCACCTGTAGATGATTCAAAAACACCAAACCGGTGATGGCTTGGGAAGTCATCCCTTTCCCACATAATGAGCAGCCAACCAAAACCATGTCGACAATGAAACATCAAGCACTTCAGCCAACCGAGACTATCTAATGATTAGAAGAAAGTGTTCCTTAAGAAAGATATTGGAGGCTTGGAGCACGTGGTGACGAAAACTGTACTTCAGTCCTTGGGTATTGATAATCAAGGGCCATATGAATATCTCCAGCCCTTAATAGTCAACAAATGATATTTAAACAACCAGTCACTATCCTTCCAAATATCTTAGGCATAACTAAGATAGTTAAGTATAGATGATATATAGCTAGGCTCATATCTAGATATTATAAATTGCATCCCACTTCAGAAACAAAGGAAATAATTCTTCCACCTTGATGCTGATTATTCACGGTATGTATCTGCATTAGTATCAAGCACTTTAGATACATAACTATATTGGGCACCATAACATAGACCCTTCCCTGTCTCTGCTACTAACAAAACTTCGAGAACAATTCAAAGATGATTAGTGCACCTAAAAAGAAATAGGTAGCGCCAGACGTTAATTAGAGAAAATAGAATAATAGACATATATTAGCATGCAATAAAGCTCAATAGCCTTTTGGTTATTGAGAAAAAAATGGAAATCCTTATTTTAATGACTGAGATGTCACAGAGAATATTAATAAGTTTCCACGGTTGACTTTCCATATATGATTTGTTGTGCATCTATCTTTCTAAGTTTTTTTTGGGGTCAAATTTATCTTCCTAAATTATCATTAAGAACTTTCAAGCTTTTACATTTCTTAACTTTTATTCTTGGTACATAACCAAAGCCCAATCAACCTGAAGGGTGAAGGAATACCTGAAACATAATTCCTAAAAAAGCCCAGAACTTGAACATGTGACATGGAACTCCAATAAGAACCTGCAAGCATCATCAAAAATTCATACTAACTTCAACAGAAATAAGTTTGTATCAAAATAGTATATAGATTGTATTGTACAGAGAACTACTATGAAATGTATGAGACCCAACAACCAATGGAATGGATAACTGCAGCATGAATGATAACTTTCCATAGCCAAAGCCAACATAAACATCAAGAAAATAGTCTGAACGATTAGGAAATGAAGGCACATTGAGAGGATACTGTTTCAGAAAGGTACCGTATCTATCTTTTCAGATGTGATGAACATAAAACTTTTATTCAACAACTAAACTGTAGCTAGTCAACAATGATAACTAATATATAGATAGTATTATCAGTTAATCAATTCACATATCGTATAAGTATGATCTTCTTTGCAACACCTGAAGAAGTTTGGGAAATGCTCAGAATGCTCAAACTGACATACAGACCAAAACATCAAATATAAGAACATGCAAGCAAAGTATATAAAACCCCTCAACTTGAGAAATAATCATCATCTTGTAAGTCTCAATCCCAACCATGTTGACTCGGCTATCTGTCTTGGGCCATATTCTCATTTCGATGCAAGGATTTGATATCTCCTAATTAGCTCTTCCCATAATTATTTTAGGTTTCCCCCTCCCATTTTAACTGTATTTGAATAAACAACATTGCTCCAAATTGATACATTTGTCATTATGTGTTGCACATGTTTAAACTATATAAGGCCTCTCGTAGTTTGTCTGATGCTTGTGAATCCCACTTTATTTCTTCTTTATTTTGGTATCATGGGACAGATCACTTAAGGCCTGAGCCATAATTGTCAAGGCGGGCCGTAGTTATAAAATAAAGCCAAGTCAGATCCAAACTTAGGTTTCAAGATTAGATAGTAGTAGCTATGTTGATCTCAGTGCATGGATCATTCCAATACTCACCCTTTTTTTAGCCGGGACCCCCCCCCCCCCACCGAAAGAACCACTAAGTGACCCATCCCAGCAACGTAAACCTTGGGCCTTTGAGCATCCGGCCATCCACAAACCATTTAAAGCAACCAGTGGGCTGCCTGCTTGACAAGTAGGGATGGCAAAACTAATTGAGACCAACCATCAATACCATACATAACCGACCCAATCTGGCTCAGATGGTAACCCAGGCATGTCAGGAGTGATGCATTGGAACCCCACTTTTATCAGACATCCGAACCAACCATGACTTGACGGACTTCACAACAACAAGTACACTCGGCTCTGCTAACTAATCCAGAATGTTGATTTCTCTGGTGAGAACCACATTAGGTGGTCATGGTCTCGCAATGCACGATCTTCCATGCTCAAGCTCTTAGTGTCCAACCTATCCATGCTCTTATGCCACTACATCTAGAAGGGTCTCCTTCATCCCCGCCACTCTGTCCCCACCGCCACCCTAGTTCTCTCCTTTGCCTCTCTCTTTCCCATGTCATCACTCACTTCCCTGCCGCGGCTGGCCGGCTCATCACGGACACCATCGACGGCCGTATTTTCATTTCATGAGACGATACTGGAATCCCTTTTTCGTACTACTACGACCGAGGCCAGGGACCTGTTTGATGCCAATGGGGCCATTAATTACAAAGGCCACCTTTGTCTCATCACTTCTGTCTGAGTAACTAAGCTTGTCGATGGTGTCGTCTTCTTTGTTTGCTCAATGAAGCATGTCGTAGTCGACAGCACCTCCTATTGGAACTTTTTGAACCCATGGACCGAGCTTGCTCGCCGCGCTGAAATGAAGTCCGGCAAGTGTGACCTCTTCATGTATAGTGCCAGCAGTCCCCGTCGCCAAAAGAGGAGATTATATGTTGCTTCACCTTCCTTTAAGTCTGTTGTGATACTTGAATTGCTAGATCTATCGCTCAGTTCCTGCTCGGCGGTGTCAGCAGACAAAGTTAGTTGGTCATAAAACTAATCTGCTTATCCTACCACTTGTTGTTGGATGTTTTTTTTTTCGTTTTTTAACCATACACTTTTTATGTTAGGAAAACATAGCAGGTCGTGGTTGACTCTGGGAGTCCAGCAGGACCCGATCATGGGATCCGATTTGCAGTGGTTTAGAAGCTGATCGGGTGGGCATGCCTGATGTATTTTGCGGTTTTCGCTAGGACAGTGAGTGGATGGACCAAAACTAGACCATCATCATCCCTAGTTATGAGCAACAATTCTGACAAATAGCTCTTAGTCAGACCCCAGACCCTTCAATAGCACCACCTGAGCTACTCGCTGACCATTCCAAAAGCAACTCTCAAAGGAAATCTTAAAAGTAATTCCTGAACTAATCCAGAAACGTATTCTCCACTTATGATCAGACTAAATGGAAGAACAAACAACTAATACAGTATTTAATTGATTAATAGAAGTAGCAACTAACAAGCAAGAGCACAATTAAAATAAGAAAAGGTAGACCTAAATTAACCTGGGAAGAGCTTATAAAGAGAGATTTTGAATCTTTACATCTTAATCAGAAAATGACCCATAACAGAACGGATTGGAAAAAAAAAGATCCATGTAGCTGACCCCAACATGGTTGGGATTGAAGCTTAGATGATGATGATGATGATGATGATCAACTAATAAGCAAGCAAGTTTAATATCACTTGACCCACAAATCACAATCATGTGATTATCGTGGAATATATCATGAAGTAAACCTAAAATGTACTTCAAATTTATTATTCTACATGAGTTTCAGTTTTACATTTATACGTAATGAAAAATACATAAATATTAAATTCTAGAAGTTTAGTCATCAAACTAACTATTTTGAATGTGTAGAATTGATAGAAATGAAAGGAAATGTTAACTAACAAATTCGGATTTGGTGGTATATTCAGGTACAAAGAGTTTTTACCTATCCTATTAATGCATCAAGATGCTACTATCAACTTTCTACTGTCCTATTCAAACGCCAAGATGCTACTAATCAATCTAAAGAAAGTAGGGTAGGGAGACATAAATTCCATATACAAAAACAAATAACCGTTCCTTGGGGTCAAACAATTTTTTCATAACATCTTTCAATAAAGAAGATGAATAAAACCTTATTGCCATTTGTGGTTTAACACCGCCTTATTGGGTTGCATACAGTTTATGTTAATCAAATATCGATTGAAAACAAACAAGACTTAAAAAGCTCTTTTTGATGTTTGGATAAATGCCTAGATGCAATAATATATCCCCTGAAAAAGTCAGCTATTTTAAGATCAATGACACTAAGGGAGAGTAAGAACATTAATTCATGAAATTGTATCTGCTGAAAGTAATGTTGTAGCTAATATACTAACCTCATGGAATACTGCAGATACAAAAAATGCTACAAGGACAGCAACACCCTGTAAAAACCAATCCATGATTAAGTGCCACTTCTTACTGAGCTTAGAAAAAAGGAGCAATAAGTTTTGAAGTATTTTCAAGTTGAGAAAGGCAAATGTCGTTATTACATATAAATAAAAGATAGTCACATCTTTGAAGAATGGAAGCAGTAAGTAACGATTGAACAGTTTGGAAAATTTCAATCACAGTGAAACAAAACCATTCTTATTAACTAGTACATTGCTTGATGTGTTAGCTGATTTGATACAAATGCTTAAGACTTCAACAAACAGAGGTCAAAAAAGCCATTTCTGTACAGGAGAGTCCTGCCATGTTTAACAATATCACCACCACCTGCCGACAAGGAGTGGTTCAAATGGTCAAGCACGGTGTCACCTAACAAAGGGACCCGGGTTCGAATCTCAACTGTCGCCTTGATTTACCACCCTCCCGGGCGTTCGGCCTCCGCCACGGGCGTGGGAGTTCTCTCTTAATCTCATAATAGCCACACAATGACCAAACAATTAAAAATGGTCCTATAGTAAGTTCTTTAAAAGTGATCCATCAGAACTCAGTCCCCTGTAAGTATCGATTATGGCATGTTTAACATGTATATCAGATATTTTAAATTTATTAGTATATAGACTTTCCTGTGTTTTTTACTTAGTCTATTTTTCTCTTTACTGTGTTATTCTTGTGTTTAGTTTTATCCCACATGGGTTATCTCTAAATCCTGTGGTCTTCTCTTGTCTTATAAAAGAGAACCTTGTACTCCTTTTTTTATCATCTCAATAATAGGATTATTAGCCACAACTTCTAGATGGTATCAGAGCCTCCCGATCCTCCCTAACCATGATCATTTCCCATCAACCCCAGCCGCCACCCCCTTTCCCTTCTCCCAAGCCGCCGCCCTGCCCCCCCCTCCTGCTGCCGCCGACCAGCACCTCCCTTGGTGCCGCCGCCACCACCACCAGTCCCTCCAGCCGTCGTCACCCCCTCCCCTACCTTTCTCCCTTGCCGCCCACCTCCTTCCCTCCCTTCTTCTCCACCACAACCACCCTCCCCATCCTCTCTTCTCTCTTGTTTCTCTTCCCTAGTTCTTCGCTCACCATCTAGTTCGGCTACAGGCTTCCGTTCGTCTTCGTACGCTCTTCCGAAAAGTCTACGTACAGCCCGTGTCTTTTCCAGTTCTGGCACGTTGAAGGCGTAAACCAACTTTTCGCTTCTGCCTGCCTACGCCTCATGGTGGAGTGATCTTTTCTCCATAATGGCGTAGGTTTCTTACTTCTTTATCTGCCCCGTGAGGGTCTTCTGAGGTCCATGTGGATCTCCTACTTGCTACGACTACTAGTCCATGTGGTGGACTCCTGCTACTGACTACTGCTACTGCTGATTCTTGATGTGCCCGTGCTACTATTCTGCTCTGGTCTGATGGCGACTCCAGATCTCCCGCGCACTCTCTGTGTTACTACGGTGAAGTTGGACAGTTCCAACTATCACCTATGGGCTGCCTCCTTTGAGTTGTATGTCAAATCCCAAGGTCGCCACTCTCATCTGACTACAAAAGGCCCGTCTCTTCCTGCCCCTGATGCTAACGAGAAGATGAAACAAGCCTATGATCTCTGGTCCAAAGAGGACTATGGGGTCATGACATGGATGGTCCACAGCGCTGAAGCCAAGATCAGCCAGTCCATGCTCCATCTTCAGACTGCCAAAGAAATGTGGGAGCAACTCTCCCATGTTTACTCACACCAACATAATCCTAAGAAGGTCTTTGAGATCTTCAAGAAACTTGCCAAGCAGGAGTATTCTGCTACTGACTCTGTCGAGGATTACTACAACTCTTGTTGTGCCCTCTGGGATGAGTTCCAGGTGTATCATCCTCTTTCTACTGACATCGATGAAGTTCATCGACAGCGGAACGAACTTATGTTAGTTCAGTTCCTCGCGGGCCTACTTGCTTCCTTTGCTGGTGTTGTGGACCAAATTCTCTCCAGCGACCCTTTACCCACTCTCCGCGATGTGCTCAAAAGGGTCCAGCGCTTACCTTCCGTGTCCCAGTCCGTGCCTGACTCTTCTGATGGGGCAGCCCTCGCTGTCCACTCTGGTGATTCCTTTCGTGGTCGCGGTCGTGGCAGAGGTCGTGGCCGCGGAGGACGTTCTTCTGCTCCTGGCCATGGCTCTAGAGTTGATCATATGGAGTCCCGCTACTACACTCACTGCAAGCGCACCAACCATACTGAAGATCGTTGTTGGATCAAATATGGCAAACTTGACTGGGCCAATAAAGTGACTTCTGACCAGACTGAACCTGCTCCACCAACAGCTGATTGGATCCGCTCGGAATTTGAAAAACTGCTTCAAGCTCGCCTGGCTTCCTCTATTGATGCTTCAAATGATGGTAGCGCCACCCTTCTAACCAAGACTGGTAAACCTTCATGGGTGATTGACTCTGGTGCGACCTCTCATATTTCTGGCAATCCTACTTTATTCTCTAAATTGCACAAGACATCTTTTATACCGCATGTTACTTTAGCTGATGGCTCTAAATCACCGGTTACTGGAATTGGTGATATAATTTCTACCGGTAGTCTGCCACTGCAATCCACTCTCTATGTCCCTAAGTTTCCCCTTAATTTACTATCTGTCAGTAAAGTTGTGAAGAGCCTTCGTTGCTCAATTACGTTTGATCTGGATGGTGTTCTGTTTCAAGATCTGCGCACGAGGATGACGATTGGTTCAGGCCATGAGGGACAGTATGGACTCTACTACTTGGACGATCTGAAGCCAGCTGCATATTTGACATCATCTGTGGCCGACATTCAGTGGCATTATAGATTGGGAAATCCCTCTGCTGCAAAATTAAAAGCTTTATTACCTGATGTAGTTAGTTCTGTTTTTCATTGTGAGACATGCCAGCTTGGCAAGCAAACCCGTGCTACTTTTTCACCAAAATTTTGCATTAGTTCTAAAGCTATCTTCGATATTATACATGTTGATGTTTGGGGTCCATGTGTTGTGACGAGTACTTCTGGTTTTAAATATTTTCTGAGCTTCATTGATGATTTCTCTAGAGCAACCTGCCTGTTTTTACTGAAAGATAGATCTACCATTCTTGAGAAAATTACTGACTTCTTTGCTAAAATATGTACCCAGTTTGCTAAGCCCATTAAAATTTTGCGCACTGACAATGTTTTGGAGTTTATGCAAGCCTCTGTTAGTAGTTTTTGTCGTCGCCAGGGCACCATCCACCAAACTTCCTGTGCCTATACCCCACAACAAAACGGTTTCGCTGAACGCAAAAACCGCCATCTCCTTGAAGTTGTGTGTACCCTTCTTTTTCACTACCATGTTCCTCGGTCTTTTTGGCCTGAGGTGATATCTACTGCTTGCTACCTCATTAATCGTATGCCATCCTCTGTGCTCGGCAATAAGATTCCATATCAGGTCTTGTTTCCTGATGCACCTCCTTTCTCTGTGCCTCCTCGTATCTTTGGGAGCACGTGCTTTGTTAAAAATCTCCGGCCTGGCTTTACCAAATTGGATCCTAGAGCAACTAAGTGTGTTTTCTTGGTATACTCTCGCACTCAAAAAGGGTATCGATGCTACGACCCTGTTTCTAAAAAGTGGTTTATCTCTGCGGATGTAGTATTCGTTGAGCACATGCCTTTCTATTCTCTGGCTGGTTCTGCACTCACATTGGATTTACTGGTTGATACGCCTTTACCTGTTGTGGATTATGTGACTGATAATTCTGATGCTGCCTCTCCACCTGAAATGCCACCTCTGAAAGTGTATCACAGAAGACAGAAGCTGACAACTCCCTCTATGGCCCCTCCATCGTCTTCATCCTCTGTGCCAGATCAAACACCTCCGCAGGTATTTTCTGACCTTGATCTCCCTATTAGCCTGAGAAAAGGGACACGGACTTGTACTAAGCATCCCATTGGGAATTTTTGTTCTACTGATAATCTGGGTGCTAATTTTGCTAATTTTACTGCGGCCCTTTCTGCTATATCTGTTCCTAAAACTGCTGCTCAGGCCATTAAAAATCCTACATGGCGTCAGGCTATGGAAACCGAAATGCAGGCGCTCACTGAGCGCAATACATGGCAACTTGTTGATCCACCTGCTGATTGCTCTCCTGTTGGTTGCCGCTGGGTCTTCACGGTCAAGTATCAACCGGATGGAACTGTTGAACGACTTAAGGCGAGACTAGTGGCTAAAGGCTATACACATACCTATGGGGTCGACTACTTTGAGACTTTCTCTCCGGTGGCACAGTTGAACTCTGTGAGAATTCTTATTTCTGTTGCTATTAATTCTGACTGGCCTCTGTATGAGCTTGATGTCAAGAATGCTTTCCTGTATGGTGACCTTCATGAAGAAGTCTACATGTCACAACCCCCTGGTTTTGTTGCTCAAGGGGAGTCCTCTAAAGTATGCAGACTGAAAAAGGCGATCTATGGCTTGAAACAGAGTCTCAGAGCTTGGTTCGATAAATTAAGCACTATTCTTCAGAATTTTTCATTCAAGCGCTCCCAGTCCGATCACTCAGTCTTTGTCAAGAATACTCCTGCTGGCATTATTATTCTCATTGTTTATGTTGAGGATATTATCCTCTCAGGAAGTGATCCTGTTGGTATTCAGTCCACCAAGCACTATCTGGAAAAACATTTCGTCACTAAAGATCTTGGGTCTCTCCGGTATTTTCTTGGGATAGAGGTGTCCCGGTCTTCTTCTGGCCTCTGCTTATCTCAGCGCAAGTATGTTCTGGATCTACTATCTGAAACTGGTCTTCTAGGTGCTAAGCCTGCTAGCACACCTCTGGATCTGAACACCGACTGGGATGATGAGAATTCTCCTGCCTATCCTGACAATCATCAATATCGAAGAATGGTCGGTAAACTCATCTATCTTACTGTTACACGGGCCGATATTACTGTTGTTGTTGGATTGGTTAGTCGTTACCTAGATAAGCCTCGACAATGTCATTGGGACGTTGTCTGTCATATACTGAAATATCTGAAAAGTTCTCCTGGGAAAGGCCTACTTTACAAGAAACATGGACACTGCAAACTTCTTGGCTATTCTGATTCCGATTACGCTGGTAGCAAGGTTGACCGTCGCTCTACTTCTGGCTACTGTACGTTTGTGGGAGGCAACCTTGTCACTTGGCGAAGCAAGAAGCAGTTTGTAGTTGCTCGCTCAAGTGTTGAAGCTAAATATCGTGACATGGCGCACACTACCTGTGAACTATTCTGGATTAGGAGCTTACTGAAGGACTTTGGTATCTCTGACTCGTCTCCTATTCCAATGTATTGTGACAACAAAGCGGCTACATTCATTGCCAGTAACCCTACTTTCCATGAGCGGACCAAGCACATTGAGGTGGATTGTCATTTTGTCCGCAAAGCTGTTCTCTCTGGCCAGGTCTCTACTCCCTACATTCATACGACTGATCAGGTGGCTGACATCTTCACAAAGATTCTACCAAAGACAAGGTTCACTGCTATGACATCCAAGTTGGGCATGATAGACATCTACGCTCCAGCTTGAGGGGGAGTATTAGTATATAGACTTTCCTGTGTTTTTTACTTAGTCTATTTTTCTCTTTACTGTGTTATTCTTGTGTTTAGTTTTATCCCACATGGGTTATCTCTAAATCCTGTGGTCTTCTCTTGTCTTATAAAAGAGAACCCTGTACTCCTTTTTTTATCATCTCAATAATATGATTATTAGCCACAACTTCTAGAAAATTATTAGGCATTACTAACTTTTTGCACAAGACAGTCATCATATTGTTGCAGAAACAATCACAATATTCAAATCCATACAGCCGAGTGGACTAACTATAATGAACAGAACCGTATAGTCGTCCGGGTCATTAGAAAGCTGCCAAAAATGAATCCCCTGATTGGCATGATTTTGGCCTACCATAAGGTCTACATCCCTATATAGTAGAAAACATGAGCCAAGATTGTCAGTTCTATTTCACCTATACCCCTTGGTCCAAAAAACTTGAGATCAGAACTAACAAATCAATACTATCAAGCTAGCAAAAGCTCATTGGAGGAGATCATTTGTAAACTACATATAAGCTTATTTTCTTTACTGTGGTTTATGCCTATGGAAACATTTTTGCTGGTTATCTAAGTGAGGATGCTTCATATCTACCCAGGAACTTATCAATGGTTCATATTCCAGATCAAAACAAAATGACTATCAACCTCATTGACCAAAATATATGAAACAAAAGGTGGTAGTTCTCCTCTTACAGTAAGCAACAATCAGCCAGTATGCCGAAGTAACTTGTTAACAGGACTAAGATTGCATAACCAAGGAACAAGGTGTGAATCAAACAACGTAGGGATAACCGGAAAAGATATAATAGCATACCTTAGATAACCCACATCGCAAGCAAGGGAAATATACATGACGAGACATCCACTTGTGAACGGGCTGCAGATAACACAAATAACTAGTCAGAAGAAACTTGCAAAAGTATCGGCTTAGCTAATTAATTTCCAAGTAATTATGGTAAAAGCCTTAAAATTTGTCATGCTGTTGGTGGATAGGACTCATGGAATAACATTGAGGTGGCATTCATGGCATGGGTATCCATAATTCCCTGGAGAGTTCGCTCTACTTCAATGATAATGTCCATCATACAGAGATCCATAAGCATGATGATGTGCCTAAGAGAGAGGAAGCTATACGGACTTAGAAATGTGTAGAATTACTAGTGCCACGTAGACACGTATGAGAAGAGTGCATGCCATTAGAACTACTATATCCCTAATCACACTGTTAGATTATATTGACTTCCATAGTTTTTGGTACTTGATAATGTAGTTGAGATGGTCGGTAGGTATTTATTATTTACGATTTCCTCCAATGATGTGAGGGTGCTACTGAATGTTGACCTTCGGTACTTGAAGGTGCATGGTAATATAGTAAAGGTGGGCATGATGATAACCATGACAACCATATTGCACAAAAAGTAATGAAGACAAGTTACACGAAAAATTTTGCGTTTTTCTTATTATCTTCAATAGTGATCACAAAAACATGATGAGACGTGCCAAATTGTCAGAGGAATTCTATCTTTTTGGCGAATGTTGGAACTTAAGTATAGCTTCTACAAGTGTGTCCATACTTTTCTGAATTTAACTTCTTCTTTAAAACGGCATTCTTAATAATGTTTGGTGATGCCTGCAGTGAATCATGGTCTCTATATATACATTGAGCATCCTCTTTTTGGCATTGCTGGAGCATATTAGTGTTTAGTCTAATGGGTTATTTGTAATATGGGCCCAAGTGTGTCTTGACCCATAGGATATTGTTTGTATGTTTTTCCTTTCTCCTATATATAGGAGAGGGTTTTCCCATCTATCATAATACACAAGAATATTCCCTACTCGTTTTCTACACGGAAGAGATCCAATAACCTAACTCAAAGTTCTCATATCCCACATAAAATCGCAGACATGATTTGGCAACCTCATCAAACCACATATGCCTATGCAACCCATTATTGGTCATGGTCCCATATGCATCAGTTTTTTATATAGAGACGTTGTGTTTGTGTTTTATAATCAATTATCTTGTTTAATTATTACTTGTACACACATAAGTAGTGGTAAAGAATGTAGGTGACGATGTTAGCATGGGTTTATATAGAGACATTACTATAGCGCCCCATATAGAGGCATTGTGTGTGTTCTGCAGTGAAATGAAAACGTGCTGAGTGGTCAAGCACCTCAGCTGCTTTAAAAAGGCCCTAATTGCCAATTGATCGGATATGAAAAAATCACCCGCTTTTTGGCCGCTTGACCCGCTTTTTGCCTGTCTTTCCCTGCTTTTGCCCCTTTTTTAGAAATATTGAAGTAAGTCTATAATATTAAGTAAATTATATGGTCCAAGTATGGACTATAATTTAGTAAACTTATATACATAAATGTTCTATGATAAAACGTAGTTTTAATAGAATGCATACTCTGTAAGCCGTAGTGATAGGGTAATGTTGTAATGTATCCAAGTAGATTGTATGTAACTATTATCTAATTTGGAACACATAATTTGATTAAATGTACTGTTGTAATGTATGACTAATTGATGATACAAAAATGTAACAAGTTAGTAGGTGTCTATGATAAGTCTATTGTTTACTGTTTAGCTATGTAAACATGTGATGCAAAATTGTTGTTGTGTCATAAATATACAGTTATTGTTTTATAGTTGCGCAGGGTGTTTTATCCATGGAACATGACTTCGACTTCGAGTTAACTTCGACAGGTGTGGAAGTGGAAGTTTGTGGAAACATCGAGGAAACTTCGAGGATTTTTACAACCAAACTTTGACACATATTTGACAAAAAATAAGCTCAAAATAGTGATTTTATGATGAAAATTTATAGATTTCATCAAATCTATCTTAAAAACCAAATATATGTCTATATATAGCCATCCATACATGTTTACATATAAAGAATAACACAGTCACGTGCAAATGTAAAAGACATCGTCTTAGTGTCAACTTCGACATGCAAGGAAGTGGAAGTTTGTACTTTGTAGAACATGTAAGGAACCTTTGAGGAAGTTTTAGACTAACACTTCAACGCAAAATAAGCTAAAAGATAGTGAGATTGTGAGGGAATTAGGCATAAAACATCAAATTTTTAGTAAACACATACTCCATCTATAATCTTCTATGTGAAATGTTTAGAACTTAGATTTGTTCTATATATGTGTTCTATATCTACAGAAATCCCAATTGGTTCACATTCTAGAATTAAAAAACATGAACTTATTTTCAAATATATCAATTTGTGAAGAGGGGAAAAAGTAACAAAGGTGAAATTTTATTAGCTGTACACCAAATTTTGCAAAACTTGTGGAAATCTAGTAGAGGAATAAACTTATCATTGCTCTTTAGTTAGAAACCAGGGAAATAGTCATCTCAATGTGAAGAATGGTTTCCTACAAGTTCTTTATGCCTTCACTATGTGTGCAACAATAATAACTACAAAGATCATCGAGAAGATGGGAGGCTTTGAGCTAGCTAAGTCAATTTCATCACCAAGTAGGCTGAATCCATTGACACATGTCAACAAGTAGGCAACATCGATGTCGAGGAAGTTTACTAGGTTTCGACATCGACAGGCGTAGACATATGTAACATCGAGGATATATCGCCAGATGTCGAGGATGTTTAGTACCATGGTTTTATCTATGACAGGTCTATTGTTTACTATATTATAGCCATCGTACAAAATTTCGATCGAAATTGCAAAATTTCGATCGAAATTTCCGATTTTTTTCCAATCGGACATCGAAACACATGTACGCAGAGAATGGGACGTCATTTCGCAGAAATTTCGCTAAAATTTCACACTTAGGTGCGAAATTTCGCAAAACAGTGCAAATTTCGCCCGGTTTGGACCATAATTTCGCAAAATGGCACAAAATTTCGATAGAAATTTCAAAATATGTGTTCCTAAGACTGCTGCCACTACATGTTAGGTATTTTGGCGATTCTCTTTGTATCTTTTGCTTATAGAGGCTATTTTCTTTGATTCTAAGGTATGTTTCCCCTATCCCTAGCCCATGTATACCTCTTTCTATGTTTACACTCTTCTAAAAGATGTGAAGAGATACTATGAAAAATAACAAAGTTCTAAGTGCTGCTACTAGTACTACCTACTACATGTTAGGTATTTTGGCGATTCTCTTTCGAAAATCACATGAACTACAAACAAACTTGTGGATCTATGAAATTATAGTCTTAAGTCTGCAATTCTACAATAAATTTGTTATTATTACACATATGTATACATAAAATGACTTTAAAATAATGCATTTTTTTTATCTATGTATACATGACCCATGTAACCTAACTAAATTTGAACACTAGACTTATATAAGTTGTAACATGTAAGTTTGTAACTTGCAACTGTAAGTTTTAAGGTCTAAGTGGTAAATTGTGGGTTTATAAGTTGTTTACAGTCTAACAGACTTGACAATTCTGTTCATTTGTGCACTCACTCATTAAGACATGGATCCCACCCTAACCTCTAAACATATAACTTTAATATATAATCTAGTGTATCTTTGTCTAAACATTGTGTATGCAAAATTTCATAATCTAATTCCTTCATTTTGCCATCGAAATTGCCATCGAAATTCTGTCAAAATTGTTCAGCTTCCTTCACTTACAAATGTGAGAGACCCCCACCCCACATATCCAATATGAAATATTATTGCATATTTGAGTAGATCTTGGTGTTTAGATCGTCCTGGTAAATTTTCATAATTTAATTCGCTTATTTGGTCGTCGAAATCGTTAGGGCCGTAAATATCGAAATTTCGTGCGAAATTTCGAAAAATTTCTGTTTCTGGGCCATCAGACACGGCATCGAAATCGGACATTTAATTCTATGATTATAGCTATATAATCATTGTTTTATACTTATGTTATAAACTATTTGGGTGTTTTATATTGTTCTGTAGAGTGTTTAGATGTGTATAGAACTTCCAAAAAATATATTATCTACGTACATGCATGGTAACAAGTCTCCGAATTTTATGAAAAATGGACGATTTTTCATGATGTTATAGGCTCCCGAATATTCATCACGATTAATAAGCCAAACGCCGATTTTTCACGACTTTTCACCATTAATCCCGCTTTTTCGCAATTTATACAATTTTTTTCGATTCTTCCCGACTTTTCACGATTTTTCACGATTTTTCTCTTTTAAGTCGCTTGCTCTTTTTTTACCAAACCATATACACAAAATTCCTAATACACACTAAACCTCAAACCCCCCACTCCTCTGGACAGTTCATGTTATTACTCAACTATTTTTTACTTATTTTCCTACTTTTTCACTCACTAAGATTATGTCTTGTGGTCGTCACAGTTACATGCATCATATATGTATGCACATACATTTATCTATATATATATACATACATACATGTATATATAGATACATATATATGTATATACTTATATTGCCGACTTATTCTCGATTATTTACGAATAGTTGACCAAACTTTGACCGTAATTTATCGATCTTTTCACGACTTTTCTCGATTTTTTCCGAATTCCGATTTTTCCAGCCAGCCGAAAAGTTGTCGAATCCCGAACTTGTTACTATGCATACATGTGTGTAATTTTGCATTAAAATATATAGGAAATTAAAACCCACTTTTTTCAAAAATCGCCTGCTTACTGTTTAAGCAGTTACAAGGTGTTGTTTGCACGCTTACCGCTTTACGCTTTTTAAAACATTGGTGTTCTATATAGATACATTACTCTAGCACCCCATAACTCTGCCTAATTAGGGTGGAAGCCCCAACAAATTTTGTATTGCATTACTAGTGGTTAAAATGCAGGTGACAATGTTAACATGAATTAGCTCCCTAGCACCTTCCTCTTCTTCCCCAACAACCTTGTTGCTTCCAATAATGCGTGGATAAATGGATCAAAACCCTCATCACGACCCATTGTTGTCATAATCACATGGAGCAATGAAAAGCCAGACCTAGAGCTAGGTGAGCCTCGCTCATAATCCTCAAAAAGATTATCGTTGAAGTCCATCCAAGCATAGAGCCTCCTCCTAGGACTTGCGAATATGATTAATGCCATTGGTGATGGCCCTGATAGTACAACTCAGTATGCTATGAAGTGGTACGAACATAGAACTTTCATTAAGGTTATGCATGCTTATCAAGCATGTGATTATTCTTGTTGTTTCTCTTGAGCTCTTTGTTATAAATTTATAATGCATAGCTTACATGTAGTTCATAGTTTCTGAATACATGTTATTCAAATGATATATAAGGAAGAAAGTGAGAGTGGTGAGTATTGAGGACAAACTTCTTGAGGGCCACCGCAGGTGGTATAAACAGTACAAGGCAGGACAACTAATGCACCAATTTCAACATAAAGTAATCCTACTGTCAAGCATAGTTATAAGGAAGAAGCCAACCAAAATTAACCTAGAGAAAGTTAATAAGGAGAGATTTAGAATCTTTATATCTTAATGAGAATATGACCTATAATTGAGCTGAACAATAAAAGAAGGATGATCCAAGTATTTTGCCGATATGCATGCTTGTTAAAGCGCAGGCCTAGGAGAGGTACGTAGACCTATACTACAACTTAAGTGTCTTCTTATGCATTTATGTGGGTCTTATTAATGGCCATTTATGGTCTTTTTTCAAGGTCCTAGAGTTCAAACTAATTGTCTTTATCCATGTTGGATATCAAAATACCACTATTATCAGGGATAAAATTTTCCTTAAATGTCTATTCAAGTTTCACTTAGCATATGCCTTGTGTTCAATTTTTGTTTTGAGGACTTTGTTATATTTTTTAAGAGCGATATGCAATACTACATCATAGTTTGATTATATCCACTTGCATGTCAAGGAACCCAAACACTTATATTTGATGTAAAATATATGTATTTATCAAGCCCGGTACGAGTGAAAGTGTTTTGAAATCTATAAAATTTGGTCGTCCATTTAATAAAGACTTTGTTATTCTGATTGGGGTTGCGATCGCAAATAAAATATTGGATTGCCTATCTTAGAGCCCATGTGTGCTATTATAGGAACTCAAAAATGTCAGTATTAGCCAGTGTTTCAAAAAATAGTCCATGCGGCCACATATAAGGTTCGGACCCTTGATAGAACCGCATGTGGGAAATCGGTGCCTAAAGTGGACCATGGTTGGATTGCATAGCCGCATATATGGCCGATTAATCACCGATTTTTAAATGGTTAAACTGCTAAGTTGGCAATTATATAACGTCACCCCATGTTCTTGCAACTAAAACCACCACCTAAATCAGCCAACCTTCTGCTTCCATTTCCTCTTTTTTAACATTACATTCATCTATGGATATTTTACATTTAGTTCGTTATTGCATATTTGTATATATTTAAGTTGTGTTTGATTGCATATTTGCATGATTGCATCTAAAATATGTAATTGTACAAATTAAATATGTAAGCATATGATTATTGTATATTTATATAGATATAATAATTAAAGAAAAAACTGCATGCACTCCCGCATACGACATATACTCTATTCAGTGACCTCACCAAACGTACAACGCGTACCACTTGTTAAAATGGTATTAGCCATTAAAAATATTTTTTGTATGTCAAACATGGTTTAGCGTATACATGTATATACATGTATATACATATGTGTATATATGTATATATATACATGTATATACATGTATATACATATGTATATATTTGTATATATATACATGTATATATATATATATATATATATGTATATGTATGTATATGTATGTATATGTATATGTATGTATATGTATATATATGTATATGTATATCTACATGTATATGTATATCTACATGTATATATATGTATATAGATATGTATATATACATGTATATATACATGCATATGTATATATGTATATGTACATGTGTATTTATATATCTACATGTATATGTATATATCTACATGTATATGTATATCTACATGTATATGTATATATACATGTATACTGTGATGACCCCAATTTTAGGATTATGATACCCAATTTAATATTTTAAGACCATGAGAGTCATGTAGATGATTGATTCCAAATTGAGAAATTGGTTACTCAATTATGAAATTATTTTCAGCTAAAAGGTATGATTCTAGAGATTTTTGATGATGAGGATTACATGAACATTTGGAGACAAGATGAGTTTAGTATTGTTGGAAGTTTTTTTTTAGAATCATATATGATTGAAGTGTCCCATAGAATGAACATATTTTAGGAACTCTATTAAGATATTGACCAATGTTTGTTTGTATTAAAAGTGGTTAGAAGCTACATTTTAGTAGCACTGGATCTATGTTTAGAAATTTGGATGATTCAGACCTTTCTATTATAGGATGTGGAAGTTTAAACTCAGACAGTTGATTGGATACAAACGGTAACATGTATTTGTGGAGTATGATTTGGGTTCGGATTCAAATCTCAATAACATGCCACGTTTTAGTTTCCTTGAGGTTGTGTGGCCCATCCTAGCTACATATTTGAACATAGAAGCTTTGACCCTAGGATGATCATCATGTGGTATGTGGATCCTCTCTCACCTCCGATATGAGTGAAGTTGTTAGAGCTAAGTGGATGGCGGCTTGGCAGTCTGAACCTTGGGGAGCCAATTTGAACGAGCCAATAGATCTGTAGTTGAAGGATATTCTCAACTGCCTGTATATCATGGGCAACAGAAGAGTGGGGCGGTCAGTCATTCCCCCCCACCCTCCATCATTGTTCATAGTAGGCGACTAGGGTTTGCAAACCAGTGTGGGCTAGCTCCACAGACACAGTAACAGATGAGCCTCGAGGGCAGTCTATTGCACATCTCCACATCTGCAAAGACCCTTCCCAGGTTCGGAAGGGGGCTGCGAATCACCCTTGATTTCGACAGCTCGCGTTAAGAACATCACTACAGAATAGACGGCTGCCACTTGTACGTGAGGAGAGGAAGGAGACAAGGCCGAATTGCCAAGGAGAAACCCCTTCCTCTAGCCTTGCAGTCCTCCTTTGTTACGACAAGGTCAGGACCCTGGTGTCCTGTAGCCACAGAGAAGAGTCGGGGAAAGCTAGGAGGAAGCCGAGACCTTGGTTGGAGTCACAAAGGAGTCTGCAACCTCCCCCGAGTCTTGTTCATGTGCCTCGGAACCTGGAGGGACCCCATCGGAGTTTGAGTTGTGGAAATGCTCGTGGCGGTATAACAAAGACTTGTGCAAGGAGCGGAAGACAGAGGGGGAGAGAGATGTCGTGCGATCCAACCCAAAGCAACTTGACTCCTTGTCAGACTTCCTGCATCCCTATGACAACGCCCTTTGCAGACTAAGGGTCTCTGACCATCCCAGGGATTCGAGGAGAGAGAACATTAGAGGCTGATCTAGGGCTTCTGTGCGCGGTGGCACCTGCGTCTTGCTCTCCGGAAGAGGCCCCAGAGGCGGCGACTGTGAGCGTCACTACGAAGGAAGTGGGTTGCGACTCGCGATGCCAAAGACGGATGATTATCTCCTGATAATCAGACCGGGTCCAGAGGAAGTGAACCGCGGGCATCCGCCCGGCTCAGTAGAGAGCCCCACTACTGAGTAGCCAAGTGGCATTCTCTGATTGGCAGTATGAGGTAAAACTCTCAAAAATATCTAAATCTTTGATAAATCATAGTAAATATAACTTACATCAGAAAAATACAAACAATATACTGAAATTCTTAGAAAAATATCCTCTACATTACTGAACCCTTAGTTCTGGATTTTGAAGCACAACTATTGATGATATTCAATTTAGGGTGAAATGCTTCTTTTAGGGTTCATTTAAATAGTATAATTAGCATATAGTGGCCATAAAACCTGGAAATATTACTCTTGAACACTAATATCGTTTGGATACTAAATACAACCTTTGATATTAATGAAATGTCCAAATGTTAGGTCTTTTGATATTAGAATGGAATTAGATGCTTTTAACCTCATATTAATTCTAGAAAATAGATCAGTCATTAGAAAATTACAAAAATTGGACCAGACCTCTAAAATGACACCCTAGTCAGTATCAAGCACAAGTTTAGATCAGTTTGAACCAAGGTTTGGCCTAAACCCTAATTTGGACCTAAAATACCAAGAATATGGTGTACCTATATTAATGATGATTAATTTCTTTAAATCAGGTGCTGACCAGTTTATCTAGATGATCATGGATATGTGAGGAATATCTGAACTCAGGTACGTGGATATAATTATATGACTAGATTTGTTGGATGTTAAATATATGTACTTGCTTGCTTGTATTTGAAATACAATTGTTGGATGTAGATGTATGTATATTTTGCCAATTTTCCGCCTTGAACATAAAAGAACATAAATGAGAATAAATGAAATGTAGTTACTAGTAGTTCTCATTAAACTCCTTATTAGAGAGGGAAAGCTTTAATGTTGACTAGCACCTCCCTAGAGTACACGGTATACGGGGAGATCCCTAGAGTACAAGGTACACGGGGAAGGGCCCACCATTTATGTGATTATGTGCTAAGTCCACCTTAGTAATGCATATTCATTATAAAATGTGGCTAATAACTTGGGATTACCTGATTTTCCGCCTTTTAAGTAACATTTTCTTTCTCTTTCTTCAATTTCGAGTATATTATATGCCAGCATAGTATAGCTTTTAATTCCACGTACCAACTTTTGTTGATGATTTTGTTTCTCGTATTTTCTAGGTCCAGAGCTAGAATGGGATAAAAGAATAGGATGTGAGCAAGTTGTATAGGTTGTACCTATTGTCTAAGATCCTGCTAGCATACATGTTCATAGACTTGTAAAATTTCTCTTTCAATATACAATTGTAATTCATGTTGTAATAATGTACATGTTGAATGTTATGAATGTTATGGTGTATGTCTATTGTTGTACGTTCATGTATGTGTATTATGCTTCCGCATCGCTCTCTGATATAATTGCTAACGTTTTCGGATTTTATCTTTTCATCTCCATGGGGTTTTGAGAAGGTGAAAATCCGGGGACGTTACATATACCTACATGTATATGTATATATGTATATGTATATGTATATATGTATACCTACATGTATATGTATATCTACATGTATATGTATATCTACATGTATATGTATATCTGTACATGTATATATACATGTATATGTATATCTGTACATGTATATATACATGTAGATATGTACATGTATATATGTATATACATGTATATGTACATGTATATGTATGTATATATACATGTATATGTATATCTGTATATACATGTATATGTATGTATATATACATGTATATGTATATATACATGTATATGTATATATGTATGTGTATATGTATATATGTATATGTATATGTGTATATATATATCTGTATGTGTAGATGTATATATGTATATGTATATGTATGTATATATACATGTATGTGTAGATGTGTATATGTATATATACATGTATGTGTAGATGTGTATGTGTAGATGTGTATATGTATATGTATATATACATGTATGTGTAGATGTGTATATGTATATGTATGTGTGTATATATATATCTGTATGTGTATATGTATATATGTATATGTATATGTATGTATATATACATGTATGTGTAGATGTGTATATGTATATATGTATATGTATATGTATATATACATGTATGTGTAGATGTGTATATGTATATATGTATATGTATATGTATATATACATGTATGTGTAGATGTGTATGTGTAGATGTGTATATGTATATGTATATATACATGTATGTGTAGATGTGTATATGTATGTATGTATATATACATGTATATGTAGATGTGTATATGTATATGTATATGTATGTATGAATATATGTATATGTATATGTATATATATATATGTATATGTATATGTATATGTATATGTATATATATATATATATGTATATATGTATATATATATATATATATATATATATATATATATATATATATATATGTATATGTATATATATATATATATGTATATATATATATATATGTATGTATATATGTATATATATATATATATATATATATATCCATATCCATAAAGGTGTGTATCAATTCATGTATATAACCAGAAAATACATGCATACATAAGTGAAATACTTATGAATTGTATATACAGGTGGAAAAATAATCTAATTATACATACATATATGGTGCCCAACCTTGGCGCCATGGTGCCATGCTATTGTTGCCTTAACAAGTACGCAATATGGTTGGGATTGACGCTCTGACGATGATGATTCTTCATCTTTCAAGATCAAGAATGCAACATATTAGACATGCTAATAGATTTTAGAAGAAACTAAAAGAATAAAGTGTAAACTAAACAACTAAATAATCTTTGGATATGGACAACTAAACATCGTTAATGAAATAGCTTATTTAAAACAACATATCATTTAACTGATAAACTATTATTGATTGTTAAGCTTTATGTTTTTTATGTTTCCAGTGCTCAATGGATCTTGGTCTTGGATCCATATACCCTTTGTTGTTCTATCTAATGCAACAAGTCCCCCTATCTTAGACATAAGAAAGCAATAGCAACTGTTATAACCTCAATTTTTCAAATTCAGAATTGCCATGTAATTTCTCCTTTTAAAGATATATGAACATGTAATTGTTTGATTTGATTTGAATATATGGATTTCATTAAAAAAATACCCTTGCTTGTGTGATTTCGTAGGCCTTATTGGCTATTGGGCCCAATAACAAGAAAAAGAAATAAAAAGAAAAAGAAATTCTAGTTAATGAAAGGATAATTAAGAAAAGGAGAAATGAAGAGGTAGAAGCCTCTAGAAGGCTAGGAGGTAGCCTCCAAAGGTGGATTTCGTATCTTTGGGATTTCTTGGGTTCCAAGGAGCCCAAGTTGCAAAGATAATAAGAAAGGAAAGAGAAAATATCAATTAAATTACCTTTATTGAAAGATAACTTGCTTATGAAGGAAATACCCTTTTCCTTTGGAATTTGGGACTCAAATTTGGTACACGAGTAGATAATACCAATCCAGAGTTTCCTTTAAAATTTGGATGAAAAAGGATAAACGAGGAGAGAGTTATGGATTTTGCAAGTTTTCAATGCATTGAATTAAATATTACACGTTTTTCTCGTTTTAAAAGAAAATGTAATATCGGGAGCGATAACAGCCATCAGATCCCCGCGTGGTCCAGAAGACCACGGATCTGACGATGGATGTACATCGTCAACCCCGAGTCACAGAAGGAAAGGGAGAGGGGGAAAATCGGGATTTGATCGCAATTAAGGCAATGAGCAGAGACGAGGACAAGTCCATCATCTTCGGGAGTTTGTTCCAAGTATAGCTAACCCAACTTGTGGGTGGTTTCGTGGGGAATTGAGAGAGTCCCCAATTTGCTGGATGCCTGTAAGAGACCCTATATATAGGGAGGGGTCTGGGCATCGCGAGCAATTACGTAAACCCTACCATCGAGATCGGAGTGCTGAGACGAACACTTTGGCATCGTCAATTCAAAGTTTCACCTCGATCTGTCTACTCGTCGGAGAGAAACAACAGCTAGGGTGTACGCACCGCCGTTCGGGTGGAGGGAGGTCGAGGACGAAGCAATTGAAGTTACCGTCGAGTCCGCGAGGAGCAGGCAAAGTTGTCGGGCCTTTTGGTTTGCGCGTAGGTGGTCAGGAGCTCGAGGTCAACAAGGGAGTTGACTCGCAGAGCTCTACTGGCCGGCATGAGAGGTTGAAGACGACGCTTAGCCAATTTACCAAAGTGCCCTCCCGCTTCTTCGGTCCAGGTAAGGGCAAACCCGTCCTTTGTATCTTTTGATCACGAATGAGACGTGTATCGCGGATCGTCGGACCCCGCGTGGTCCAGCGGACCACTGATCGAGCGGCCGAAGTTTTTGGGCGATTTCCTAATATGATTCCTCTCTGCTAGAAAATCCAGGAAAATGCCTTTCTTTGCAAAAATCGTAGAAATTAATAGGAAGGTCAGATGAAGAAACTTTATATATGAAAAATGATCAAAAATACGAGTAATCTGATAAAAATAGTTTTAGCATCTGATTTCGTTTGTAATTACAAATGTACCTTGAGTTGATCATAGAGTGCACTAAATTTAGGTTAAAAACCCTAATGATGATTAAAGATCAAATCTAAGATGCTTAATGGGTTAATTCGAGTATTAATAACCTGTTGAAAAGAAAAGAAAGGTTTGGATCTGAAATTAGATTATAATTGGTTTGTTTTAGGGTTTTAATCCATGAATCTATGATAATACATGTAGAAACCCTAATCTAGGGTAAAGAAGGAAATTGACTTGAACAATCCGAATTATTTGGGATAATGTTGTTATTTATTGATCCTAAAGCTATTAGGAGGAATATGACAAGCTAATTAGGGTTTATACTTAGATTTGCTGAATTAGGGTTTATAGTATCAATAATGAAGATAAACCCTAATGAAACCCTAAAAGGAAGTAGGAAACCCTAGGAAGCGAGTTCATATGAGTGTAAACCAAGAAAGTGAATAGTAATTAAATTACATGATTGTTTCAGGATCATTGCTTGTGTAAACTGCTTGCTTGCCTGGAAACTTCCTTACTTGGATTATTATTAGCTTGTTGATTCGACTGAACAGGTATGTGGTTATATATGAATAATCAAATTAGTTTCTCGGCGTTTCCTAAACGTTTTATCAATTGGATGCAACCTAATCTGTTGGATGTTTAATTCTGCAATCCTATAAAGTCCCTATGATTATCACAATTAAGTATATATGTGTATTCTCGAACCTACATGCCACCCTGATGTACGTTGCATGACCAAGCCCCGGAGGGAAGGTCTATTCGGTCAAGCCCTGGAGGGAAGACCATTGGGCACCTCGAGAGGTGACCCCAGGCACCAAGCTCAGGATGGAGAAGGTGGCCTTATGTCCGTCCCTTGCAAGGACAAAACCCTAAGAGAGGGTAATCAAGGGTTTAGGGCAAAAGCAGTTGAGAGATCACATAGCGTAATTTGGTTTGTTAATAAGTTATTTGTGATAATTAGATAGTTATAAACTATTTGTGAAAATTTTGATTGTCCCCCACATACCAATATAGAAATATACTGACCGCCGTTTTGCTTGTCTGCGTTTTAGGTACAATTCTGAAAATGGACAAACAGTAAATTGAAATAGTGTGAAGATATAATTAACCTGTGCAAGGAGGATTAGTTAGCTTAGACTTTTTCTGTGGATAGAAGTCTAGATCCGAATTTTACAAGGTATGCAAAAAGATTTATTTTATTCCAGCTTTTCAGTTTAGTATTAGTAGAATTTGATCATTATTTTCGATTAAATGTCAAACCATGGATCCTGAAATATTGGGATAACGTCTCCAACCTTTCGGTCTCCCTTAATTGGGGGTTACTGGGAGGCGGGGCCGTTACAGCAACCCTAAGTCGTTATGACCACTAGGGCTTTCCCATGGTTTTTACCTCCTTGGAGCGCTTTCCCACGCTAAATCCTAAAAGAGAGGAGACAAGATTTAACATGGAAAAATCCTTTAAGGGGAAGGTAAAACAAACCACGGCAAAGCCCTAGCCGTCACAACGGCTTAGGGTTGTTATTGCTTTCTTATTGTCTAGATGGGGGGACTTGTTACATTATATAGAGCAACAAAGGCTATATGGATCCAAGCCCAAGATCCATTTAGCAACAGAAACATAAAAACATAAAGCTTAACATTGATAATTACTATAGGAAAAAAATGTCAAACGGACAACAACTACAAAATTTTGACAAGGTTTATAAGGGTCCAACATACAACCTAGTCTGACTCACAAGACAAGGAGATTGAATACCACTTGCATTGTAAAACGGAAGCGGGGCTTCTCTATTTCTTCTGATAATTATAATAATTTGTATGTAGTACATGTGCTTAGGGCTCAATGAATGGGTACACATGTGAAGTGGCCAAAATCTAAAATCAAATGTAATTTGGTGGTTAGCGGTGTGAACTTTACTAGCATTAGCATTGCTTCTAGTACGGAATATTGATTGAAGCATCTCTTGATCCTCTTACAAACCCTTTTCTCTAACTTGTAGAAGTGTCCTTGGGTTTCATCCCTTCCTCAAAAGTCTAAACCTTTCCATTCAGAGAATGCTAAGACTTAAAAAAACATTAATTCTTGCATACTCAACATGCAATAGTACCAAGTGATAACAAATAAGAACACACAGTCAACACAAAAATAGGTATTTTGATCAAAACATAGAAAGAGAAAATTCCATACCATATTCCACATTCGCCAATACTGGAACAAGTCCGCAAGAATAGATACCATACCACAAAAAAGGGGATCAGTCAACCACATATAATCAGGGTCAACGAAAAAAATGAAATGGTAATCACCTCATCAATAGTTTTTGCATTCCACCAGTCCTTGTAAAACTCACGATCACCAAAACACAGGAGCTCAGCTAATATATTTAACCTTTACAATTATAAATGAAGCAGACAAGTGAACATATGAAAGCAGTAATGAAACAAATCTGGATAATAGAAATCACTAAAGAGCAAATATTTAAGTTGAAAATAACATAAAACAAACTAAACATGTTTACATGGATTTATTATGATGCGTGTATTTTAGCTAGGATGGGATAACTAATTTAAGGTAGTTTTGGATTGAGTTCGGATGTGACATTTAAATATCCTTCAGATCCCCAATCAAGTATTTCATAGGAATTTTCTTGTCATATTTAAATTTTGATGAAGCACGATGTAATTTAAAATTGGTTTACTTATATCATGGAACAATGTGTATAATGTGCTCTTTGCCAATGCTAAATAACAAGACAGTTCTATATACATACAATAAACACAAATTCCAAAATTCTATGTTGGAAAATCTAGCTATAAGAAACATCTGCAAGAAGTTTTATTGGTAGTTAATGATTTCATGAAGCTCCTTGTCAAGTTGTCATGCCTATTTAGAGCTACATTATTGTAGGATTTGGTAACACATAAATACATTTTGAATATTTTCACACTATGAAAGGAGCATTTGACAAAAATATGAGTAAATCTTACATCATCTTTTGTTCATGGTTTAATTTTATTAGTGAATGTGTATTGTCATTCTTTAAACTTGCAAAACAAAAAAATAATAATAAGGTTATCAACTAAACTATCAACTGAAACATTAATTTTTATATGATAAAACATCCAATCACATGAAACAAGAATTTGCAATAGATTGAGGTTGCCATAGATTAAGTCAAAATAACGGGCTTAAAATAAAATTCAGAAGTACCGTGTGAAGTTTTTTAGAGAGCTTATTCATAACTGATATAGTTGTCCAGAATTCTCAACAAATAATGTAGGCTTGTTAAAAGATGTTGTGAGGCCTAAACAAGTTGATTGCAATTATTATAAATAGTATGGTTACACATATAAAATGACATTACGAAGGAATTTGAAAATACAACCCAATAATTATCACACAGCTTCATAGAATCAGTTACAAGTAATTAAGTTTAATTATGATTCTAGCAAACAACACGGGCTGAAATAATTACCTATAATATAAAGAGTCTATATGCATGTATCAGCACAAACTAAAAAATTATGCAAATAATTGATGAGGCTTCTTGTCACACCCATTTAACTATGTAAGTGCATGAAAGAATCGGTAACTCATATATACTTACATGTAGAACATTTTAAAACTATGAAAGAAAAAATGTAAAGATCAATTCAGAGAATCTTACTACATACTTTTGTGCTTGATCTTATATTATTTGTGAATGTATAATCTCACTCTTTAAATTTATAGAAAAAAAACACATGAGGTTATTAATAAAAAATAGTTGGTTGTCAAATGCATCCAACCAATCAATGTTTTAAAAAGTGTTAAGCAGTAAGTGGGCAACTAAATGAGCGATTTTTGAAAAAATGGGTTTTAGTTTCCTATATAATTTTATACAAAATTACACATGTGTGTATAAATACTATACTTTTTGGAACTTTTACATATATCGAAACACTCAAATACATAGAATTAAATGTCCGATTTCGATGTCGTGTTCGATGGACCAGAAACAGAAATTTTTTGAAATTTTGCATGAAATTTCAATATTTACGGCCCTAACAATTTCGTCGACTAAATAAGCGACTTAAATTATGAAAATTTACCAGGACAATCTAAACGCCAAGATCTACTCAAATATGCAATAATATTTCATATTGGATATGTGGGGGGTCTCCCACATTTGTAAGTGAAGGAAGCTGAACAATTTTGACAGAATTTCGATGGCAATTTCGATGACAAAATGAAGGAATTAGATTATGAAATTTTACATACACAATGTTTAGACAAAGATACACTAGATTATATATTACAGTTATATGTTTAGAGGTTAGGATGGGATCCATGTCTTGATGAGTGAGTGCACAAATGATCAGAAATGGCAAGTCTGCTAGACAGTTAGACTGTTAAAAACTTCAAGTTACAGCTTAGAATGTATAACTTACAATTACAAGTTACAAAGTTACGAACTACAAGTTGTATAAGTCTAGGGTTCGCATTTAACTAGGTTACATGGGACATTTATACATAGATCCAAGAAAGAACTTTGTTATTTTCGAAGTATTTCCCCATAGAAGTGTAGAAATTGATGAAGGTAATGTATAGATGGTCTAGAGATAGCGGAAACATGCCTTAGAATTAAGGAAAATAGGCTTTAGATGTAAGAGATTCAAAAACAATTGCCAAAATACCCAAGATGTAGTATTAGCAGCCTTAGGAACAAATTTCTCAAAATTTAAGTTGTGTTTCTGTACCATTTCACGAAATTACGGTCCAAACTGGCCTTTTTGCTGTGAAATTTCACCCTATTTTGCGAAATTTTGCACCTAGGGTCGAAATTTTTGCGAAATTATGTCCCATTCCCTGCATTTCGTGTCCGGTCATAGGTTTTGATGTCCGATTGAAAAAAAAAAAATTCGAGCAAAATTTCGCAATTTCGATCGAAATTTTATTCAATGCTCAAATAGTGCATAACACAACTAACAATGATTATAGCTATAATATAGTTGTGAATGGATTTGGGTCAAAGCAAACCCCGGTTAGAATGGGTTCTCCTTTATTATATAGAGTGAGAACATTTACATAATAGACCCAACAAGAAAAGGAAATAGTAAAGAGATACATAATAAGGAAATTATTTTCTAACACTCCCCTTAAAGTTGGAGCATACACATCATGCTTGCCCAGCTTGGAAGTCATATGCTTGAATGCTAAATGGGACAAAGCAAATTGAGTAGTGGACAAAGTAAATGATATATGCTTAAATGATATATATACTAGTGGAACAATTACATGTAGGTCCAAATATAAAAATAAAATAACAGGACAATAAGTAAAGACATATTAACACTCCCCCTCAAGTTGGAGCATAGATATCAATCATGCCCAACTTGTCCACAAGCGAGTTGAAATGTTTCTTGGCCAGCAGCTTTGTAAACATATCAGCCACCTGATCTTCTGAGCGGGTGAAAGGAGTGCAGATCTTGCCAGATAAGATAGTCTCTCGAATGAAGTGACAATCGACTTCAATATGTTTTGGGCATAGACATTTGAAACAGGGAAAGGTTGCTCGTCATGTCATAAAACAGAGAAGGGGGTAGCCCCTTGCAAGACAGAAGATGGCTGACGGTTAATCAAAAAACATGCAGTGAGAAGAGCATTAGACCACTATTTCTTGGGCATAGACATTTGAAACAGTAGCGTGTGTGCTACATTAAGTGATGTTTTTTGCGTTCAGCAACCCCATTTTGTTGGGGCGTATGAGGACAAGTCGTTTGGTGAATCATGCCAGCAGAATTACAAAACGTAGAAACAGCCTTTTGAACATATTCTAGGGCATTATCAGTACGAAGAATCTTAATATAAGCATCAAACTGAATTTTTATGAACTGATGAAAATTTTGAATGACAGACAAGACTTCATCGCGAGAATAAGTAAACCTAAGTCATGCGAGAGAAATCATCAATGAAAGACAGAAAATATCGAAAACCATTATAACTTGGCTCTTTAACAGGACCTGAGACATCACTATGAATAAGATCAAAAGGACGCTTAGAGTGCTTCACAATGCGACTTGAAAAAGATATTCGATGATTAATTGACAAGACTGACACTCTAACGACTTTATTGAGGCTAAGCCTGGGACAAGCTTCTACAGACTTTGTAGGGATGGATGTCCATTGCGACAATGCCATTGCAATGGAGAGTAGCTGAACACAGTGGATGAAGTGGATGGAATCTGGCAAGCTGGGCGACCACCTTCAAAGAAGTAGAGATTACCTTTCCTCGATCCCCCACCAATCGTCTTCCAGCTCCTAAGATCCTGCAGCACAAAGAAAGAGTCTTCAAAAATTACCAAATATTTCAAGGAATCAACCAGCTTAGCAACACACATCAAGTTAAATGGAAGGTCTAGTACATAATGTACATACTGTAAAGTTAAATAGGATGATGCTTGTACGGTGCCGCACGCCTGGACTCGTCTAACAGAACCATCAGGAAGTGTCACAAAAGAATGTGGGATATACAAGTCAGAAGAAAGAAGAATAGATCGTATACCTGTCATATGTTGGGAGGCCCTGAGTCCACCCATGTAGACGATGGATGAGAGGCAACGAGTGAAGTCCCCTGGTTACCTACATCTAAAATTAGATTGACCGAAGCACCAAGGGAAGCTTGCTGAGTAGACTGCAGAAGACAGTCATACTCCTTGGAGATCATAACATCTGATTGCACCTGTTTAGAAGCACCAGATGCAGATGTTCCTGATGAATTGGCAATATAATGTGCAGCACCTACTGGAGGCCAGCCATGCTTAGAATAGCATTTTTCTTCTATATGACCAAGTTTTCGACAAAAAGTACATTTTGAACAATTTCCAGCACCTCGTCCTCGACCAGCACCCCGTCCTGTTCCTTTGGCAGCAGCATCAAGAGAAGCATGATTCTCAGTGTGGTGTTCTCCTAGAGTAGCAGAAAAAGACTCAAAAGATGATTGTTGAATCCGTACAAAGGCTTCTTCAAGGCTTGGTAGTTTGTTTGTAGCCAGAATAACACTCATGGCTGAAGCATATATAGGATTTAAGCCGGATAGTAACCTTGTTGTTACTAGATCATCTAGGTCTTTCATCTGATCATCAGTCTTCAGTGGCTGATAGAAATTGAGTTTTTGAGAAATAGACTATATAGTGTCAAAATAATCCTCAAGAGAGCGACTATTTTGCTTTTCTGCAAAGTGCAAATAGACAGTCATAAATTGTATAAAGACGGAAAGCATTCTTCTCATGAGAAAAATGTTTCTTTGCAGCTTCCCAAATTTGTTTAGCTGTAGAGTAAAACATAAATCTGGAAGCAATTTGGGTTCCATGCTATTCCAAAGCCAGGATTTCACCAGCCCCTTGTTTTTCCGCCAAGTGGCATAGTCTTTGCTACCTACACCAGGGGTTCTGACTCAATACTTTCCACCTTAAGGTAAGGTAATTTGATTTTTTTTTATTCTAAGATAATACTAGTAGATCGACCCTCTCTACTAGATCCATCACAGATTTACACCATATGTATGTAATTTGTTTATTTTCATAAACTTTATACATCAAAGAACTCTGTAGTCTCGAGACAATTGTATGCAATCGTGTGTTTTCCTACATATGTAAACCTATATGGAAGGTTGTATGTAAACATATATTGTATTTTTAGCTAGACTTTATGAAATCTATCAATTTTCATCATAAAATCACTATTATTAGCTTAATTTTGTCAAAGTTGTGTCGAAGTTTAGTTGTAAAATCCTAGAAGTTTCTTCCATGTTTCCACAAACTTTCACTTCCACACATGTCGAAGTCAACATCATGTTCCATGCTTACAGGTAACTGTATAAATTTGCAGGTTGTCAATGTGATATTTAAGAAGATAAATGCTTTGGATTTTCCACAATCCAGACCTTGGATTTTCCATAATCCTTATAAATAATAGTGTAGCGGCATCTATACACTCAGTGTATCCCAGCTTAGATACACACATAAACATAAGTATATTTGATATGTAAATTGATAAGGAAGACTTATAGATGGATAGCAATAAATCAGATTTCATACTATTTGGAAATTAGCCTTCAAATAGAGAAACGAATATGTATAAAGCAAAACAATACTTTCAATTTCGTGAAGTAGAAGTTTGAAAGTGGATAATTATAAATTAACACACCAGAGAATTGTATTTCAAAAATCTGCAAAGTAGAGGTATGATTTCAATAAATATGGTCAAGCCTCAAGGCATGGTGATTTTCCAGTCAGTGCCTTAGGACCATCTGTTGAAAATGGAACCATGGCCATGCTTGTCTAATCCATGCAATTTCTGTAAATCAGTCTAAGCGGGCGCTTAATTGGTCGGTTAGTAGTTTGGCCAATGGGCCGCACCGATTACGCCCAATCAGTCCAAGTGGCCTCTTAATTGGTCGATTAATCGGTTCGTCCAGTGGGCCGCATTGATTAGGCCCATCAGTCAAATAAGCGAGATGGGGCTGGTTATGCGACTGCCCAAGCACTTAATCAGTCGATTAGTCAATAGTAGCCGAGTTTTAAAATCCACCAGTCCACATTTAGGACATGATAACGATTATGATTGTCTTTTACATTTTATCAATGCTATAGAAAGTGGGAAACAAGAGGCGAGCGGACGGGACCTTGTGGCCGCTTGAACGTCGGGAGGGCGCCTAAGCCAGGGAGCAGATGGGTTGAGCAACTTGAGCGAGCTGCTTAAGCGGCAGCCTGAGCCGCTTTTTAAAACACTGCATTTTATTAAATATGAATGGTTGTTTAATCAACTTCATTTTACTTAATTCGATTCAAGCTTGGACAACATCCCAAATGAACTTTTGCTTTGTCGTATTCTCATATGTAATTTTTCAGTTCATTAGATAAGTATATATGACCGATACATATATTTATATAGATATATTATTAATTTATTTAAAAAATCTAACCGCAAATTATCCTGGTTATACTCCCGTGTAACGTTTATGCTCTATCCAGTGCCTTATCTGTGCATACACGGATTACCGCTTTTCAAAACTATGAATCCATGTGCACCAGAAAGGAACACACAAAACGTTTTCCCACTGCGATGCACTAAATCACTGAATTGGGTTAATGTGAGGAGCTCACATCATCTTCCCCATAAACCCCATGTAACAAACACAAACTTATTGGTATAGGTATGAAATGTGTTCCGAGATGTTAATACATTCAAAAGGGTAGCTTGAGAAGACTTTATTTGTGGCCCAAATTGTCACAAGTGACATGTTTTTCAATAAGCTCTAATAGATCCAGATATATCACATGCCTAACTAGTGATAAGCTTATAGACCCTTTTCTAGAGGGGATTTAGTCAGCAATCAATGTTCTCAGTAGAACAACTGATGTTTGCTGGAGAAAACATTCGCCTCCATAGTGAAGAAGTTATCACGAAACCAATATCAGATAAAGTAAATACATGTTATTCTGTCAGCAAGTACGGTGGTACATTTGGTACACATTATTAAGGGCACTGGATCGAAAAACATTGATTTAACATTTGCACAATATGTAGTTTCAATTTTGGTATGTATCTATTTACTGTAAGTACTTACCATAGATGAAAAAAGCAGTAGAACATGCACAGCCAGACATACAGAGTTGGAATGGATAGCTTCAAGACTCTCTCAATGCAATATAAAATATTCCCCTTCAGAGGGTGCTGAGAATTCTTGACAATTGGGTTGATGTACTGCAAGAAACTTCCACAAAACTGCTAGTTATATGTTCAGAAGAACTTTAAAATCTGTTTATAATGGCATGAAGGTATTACCTGTTCAATCATGAAGCCCATCAAACCAGTAAATATCACCAATTTCACAAGCTGGCGCATCACCCATCCCTTTCGTATACATGATGTACGGGGATACGATGTCTACATCAACAAAAATAGCTTAAAGATGCAAGACAAAGAACAGGCAATAAGTTGAAATTAAGCATAACCAGAATTTTAAGGTGTGACAATTTTCAGGATAAGAGCCGTGTATGGCTGTAAGCCTTGTCTCATATATGTCATTGTCAACATAGTAATGCTAGATAGAGTGATTGAAGTATACATTAGACAACTAGTCTACACAAAGTGCTTTAGCAAAGTATGTAAGGGAACAGCTACTACTGAATACATATCAAACAACAAACAGTTCAAATGCAGATTCAAAAATTTTCTACATGCATCAATACTTAAGTTGATCAGAAAGGGATAATATGAGACAGATAAACAAGAAAACTATCCTGATCCATTATGTAATGAGTAACGACCCATATATCTAGCGTTTGAGAAAGCATTACGATCCCAACGCTTCAGATTTGGTCGGCGAAGGACAACCGCAATAAAAACTCCCGGTGGGTAATAAGCACTGGCCCATCGAGCAATACAGTAAATTAAGAAGAAAAAAGGAGATCGCAGGTCGCCAGTGTTTGGGTGAGACATTTTGTCCTCGCCCGCGATTGTCCAGCGAACCTGACCAGTGCCCAGGCTAACAAAAAAACGTGTTGCCGAACAGAGCAATAGGATTAAGGGTCAAGTAGGAATGTGTTAAAGACAACTTTTAGATAACTACAACTAAGGAAATAAGAAGACAAATAAATAATAGCCAGTATTATATCTAATGTCCTGTTAAATTTGGACAACTTCCTATGCTGAAGAAGAACGCAAATGAAATACTTCAGAAGTAAGTGGTCAGCAAATGCAAATTCAACCGTTAGTAGTCAGTGAATGCAAATCCATTATCATGCTGATGAAGGGAGCAAAACAATTCTCACTCAGTAGTGGTAACAGAATTTGTGACCCTCAATGGTCAAGTAATAAATATGCATAGAGAAACGTCATCAATGTCTCGTGCTATCGGTAATAGCATGAGATCAAAGGTTAAAAAGTAACACAAGCCCAAGCAGTACAACTGAAACATTTTTTATAAATTGATTGATAGTCATGATCATAAAATTAAATGTCTGGTTTCGATGCCGTATCCGATGGTCCAGAAACAGAAATTTTGATATTTACGGCCCTAGCGATTTCGATGCTCAAATAAGCGAATGAGATCATGAAAATTTACCAGGATGATCTAAATGCCAAGATCCATGGTTGTATAGGTGGCTAGGCATCCAGGCTTGCCTAGGGACGCCCAGTCCGCCTGGGCGCCCAGGCAGAGGCCCAGGCATTTCCAGGCATTTTTATATATATATAATAATTTAATGGATACAAGTAAAACTTATGATAAATGAAGTTAAATCAGTAGATAATTAAATAATATCAAACTCAGTACATAAATAAACACAAATCAGTAGATAACTAACTAAAAAACAGTAGACAAATAAATACAAATAAGTAGATGAATAAATACAATTAAGTGGATAGATAAATACAAATCAATTGATAAATAGAGTTACATCAGTACATGATTATATAATTACAAAAGCAGTACATAAATAAATGCAAATGAGTAGATAACTAAATAAAAAACAATAGACAGATAAATTCAGTAGATGAATAGATACAAATAAGTAGATGAATATATAATAATTTAATGGATACATGTTTTGATAAATGAAGTTAAATCAGTAGATGATTAATTAATATCAAAATTAGTTCATAAATAAACACAAATCAGTAGATAACTAAATAAAAAACAGTAGATAAATAAATACAAATAAGTAGATGAATGAATACAATTAAGTGGATAGATAAATAAAAATCAATTGATAAATAAAGTTAAATCAGTACATGATTATATAATTCCAAAAGCAGTACATAAATAAATGCAAATGAGTAGGTAACTAAATAAAAAACAGTAGACAGATAAATTCAGTAAATGAATAGATAAAACTAAGTAGATGAATAAATACAAATCACTTGATAAACTAATATAAATCAGTAGATGATTAATTAACTCCTAAATCAGTACATAAATAAATACAAATAGTAGATGAATAAATACAATAAATACAAATCAGTAGACGGATAACTTCAATAAATGAATAAATACAAATAAGTAGATGAATAAATACAAATCAGTAGATGAATGATTAATTCCTAGATCAGTAGATGAATTCATTCAATTCAGGCCCATTAAGCGCCCAGGCGGGCCGCCCAGACCGCCTAGACCGCCCAAATGCCCAAATGTGCTGGGCGCCTGACTTTGGAAGGCTGGGTGGACGCCCAGGGGGCGCCTGTACAACACAGTCAAGATCTACTCAAATATGCAATTATATTTCATATTGGATATGTGGGGGTCTCTCAATTTGTACGTTAAGGAAGCTAAAAATTTTGACAGAATTTCAATGGCAATTTCAATGGTAAATGAAGGAATTAAGTTATGAAATTTTGCAAACCCAATGTTTAGATATAAACACACTAGACTACATAATAAATTTATATGTTTAGAGGTCTATGTGGGATCCATGTCTTGATAAGTAAGTGCATAATTGAACGGAAATGTCAAGTCTGTTAGGCAGTTACAAACTAACAAACTTCAAGTTACAACTTAGACTTAAAATTTACAATTACAAGTTACAAACTTACGAATTGCAACTTGTATAAGTTCAATATTAGCATTTAACTAGGTTACATGGGACATTTATACACAGATCCAAGAAAGAACTTTGTTATTTTTGGAGTATTGCTCTAGATCTCTATAAAAGAGTGTAGAACATACCTTAGAATTAAGAAAAATAAGCTCTAGAAGCAAGAGAATTCCACAAAAATTGCCAAAATACACAAGATGTTGTAGTAGCAGCCCTAGTAACATATTTTTCAAAATGTAAGTTTTGTTTCTCGAAATTTCGTGAAATACAGCTGCAAAATCCCCCCCCCCCCGTGTGGTGAAATTTCGCACCTAGGGGCGAAATCTCTGGAAATTATCTCCCATTCCCGGCTTACGTGTGTTTCGATGAACGATTGTACGTTTTGATGTCTGATGGCCAAAAAACAAAATTTTAAGTGAAATTTTGTTCCATGGTCATGATCATCACTCAAAAGGGTCATGGGTGTTAAAAAGCCTTGCACCATGGCATGAATTGTTAATATATCTTCACTTTGTACTTATTTCATATTTTATATTACTGCTGTACCTACATGTAAATTTCACTTTACTATAAATAGAGAAGAGAACCCTATTGGGTTGCTCACGTTGCATACGTGCAACAACACCACAGCCGCCTCTCCTTTTACATGGTATCAAGAGCAGGTTAGGCTTCCGCAGCCGCCGGCCCTCCCACCCAGCGCCGCCCCCCTCCTCCCCTCCTCTCTCTCCCTCCCGCCGCCCCTCTCCTTCAGCCGCCGGGCGCCGGCCACCTCTCCCGCCGCCGGCCGCCGCCGCAGCCAGCAGCAGCGGCTGCTGCTCTTGTCGCCGGCGTGCGGCAGGGGCGCGGGCCTTCCGTGCGGCGCCGCTGATCCTCGGTGGCTCGTCTCATGCTACCGTAGATCCCGTCGCACCGCTCTACAGGCTCCGTCTACGTCTCCGGGCTCTTTTTCAGCCTTTTTCGGTTCCTTTTTCGGGCGCCGATCTTGCTGCTCGGGGATCTCCGGTTGATACAACGGCCTTCTAAAGTCCTACCCGGGGGTCTCGTCTCTTCCAGTGTGGCTTCCTAATCACATCTCCTTCATGTGTGATTAGGAATCTCTCGATTGAAGGCTGTCGATGCGTCAGTAACGCATCCTCTTTCCAGTTTCTGACGTGACGTGTATCTCTCCGTCACGGGACGTGTATCTATCCGTCCACTCAGCCTTCTGCGTGACGTGTATCACTCCGTCACCCCTATCCCTGTTACATCATGGAGAACAAGACCTATTATGAGGTCTCGCCTATCCCTATCAAGCTCAATGGGAAGAACTTTCTGCTTTGGATGAATGCGGTTCATACGGTCTTGGAATCGAGGGACCGCGCCAAGTTTGTTGATTCTGCGCCTCTCACGAGCACTGACAAAGACTATGCCGAGTGGAAACGTCTTGACAGCCTTGTGAAGACTTGGCTATGGGGTAGCATGGAACCGTCTATTGCTTCGAGGTTCATGTTCTACTCCACTGCTAAGGAGATTTGGGATGCTGTTAAGCAGCACTATGCTCAGGAGAAAAATGCTCTTCGCCAGTTTATGATCTATGATCGTCTGTTTGCAGAGAAACAGGGTGATCGATCCCTTGAGGAGTATTTTGGTGTGATTCAGTCTATTTCCCAGGAGTTGAGCTATTATCATCCCGTGAAGGTTGCTGAGCAGATTAAAGACAGAGATGATCTTGTCACTGCCAAATTCCTCTCCGGCCTTAGCTCCTCTTTTGGTTCAGCACGCAGTGTGATTCTTGCTTCTGACAGATTACCGAGCCTTGCGGAGGCCTTCTCTAGGATTCAACAGTCCACCTTTGAATCTGTTGATCCTTCTCCGGTTGTTCCTTCTGGAGATTCTCATGCCTCCATTGCTGCAGCAGTTCGCGGAGGACGACCTGCATCTACTACAGCTGACAGACCTGGCTTTGGCAGAGGACGTGGGTCTCGTCCTCGATGTACTTTCTGTGAAAGACCGGGGCACACTGTTGACAAATGCTGGAAGAAACATGGGCGACCTGCCGCCCCACCTGTTGGAGCTGCCAACTGTGCTACTTCTGACTCTACACCTGCGAGCTCGACTTCCTCTGGCATTACACTTACTCAGGAGGAGTATGACCGGTTTATTCAGGCTACTCAACATTGGAGTGTGGGCGCCTCATCTGCTTCTTCAGCGCATCTTGCCTCTACCGCGGGTAATCAGGCTACATCCTTTATGGCTTCTGGATCCGCAACTCCCTGGGTGGTTGACTCTGGTGCCTCCCAGCACATGACTGGTATGAGGCGACTGCTCCGCACTTTTGACTCATATATTCCTCACCCATCTGTTACCTTGGCAGATGGTTCTGTGAGGAAGGTGGTGGCTAGTGGTTCTGTGTCCCTTACTCCAGATATTGATTTGCAATCTGTTCATTTTGTGCCTGAATTTCCTTTCAATTTACTTTCTGTTGCCAAGTTGATTGACACTATGAACTGCACAGTAACATTTGGGCCTTCTTGCTTTGTCTTACAGGATCTCAAGAGTTTGAAGATGATTGGTGGGGGGCCTAGGAAAGGTGATCTCTACCTCTTTCCTGGTGATTATCTACCTCGTCCTCCACCTCCTGCTCCAGTTTCCTCCGCCATGCTGAGTGGTTCCCCCTTGCTATGGCATTGCAGATATGGCCATCCATCCTTAGACAGCTTGAAGAAATTGGAACCCGATCTTGCTCATGTGTCTTCTTTAGAGTGTCAGTCCTGTCAGTTGGGCAAACATCATCGGTTGTCCTATCCTGTCCGTGTCAATAATCGGGCTTCTAGCCCGTTTGAGTTGGTTCACAGTGATGTATGGGGTCCTGTTAAAAACCAAAGTTATAATGGTTTTAGTTATTTCATTTCTTTTGTTGATGATTACTCTCGCATGACATGGATTTATCTGTTGAAAAGTCGGGAGTCTGTGCTTTCCATTATCAAACATTTTCATAAACAAATTCAAGTTCAATTTAACTGCAATATCAAAATTTTTCAATCTGATAATGCTCTTGAGTATGTTCAGAAAGCAATGCATGAGTTTTGCAGTTTGGTTGGTATGATTCATCACACTTCTTGTCCTCATACTCCTATGCAGAATGGTGTTGCTGAACGTAAAAATCGCCATCTTTTGGATATCACTAGGTCCATCATGTTTGCATCCAATGTGCCTAAACGTTTCTGGTCTGAGGCTCTTCTCACTGCCTGTTTTTTGATTAATCGGCAGCCCTCTTCTGTTTTGAATGGGCGCACTCCTTTTTCTGTTTTACGCCCTATGGACACACCGTTTCATGTTCCGCTTCGGGTTTTTGGTTGTACATCCTTTGTTCATAATTTTGATCCCAAACAAGACAAACTCTCTCCTCGGTCCTTGAAAACCTTGTTTCTTGGTTACTCTGGTACGAGTAAAGGTTACAAGTGTTATTGCCCCAGTTTGCGTCGTATGTTTGTCTCTAAGGATGTCACCTTTCATGAAACCAGCCCGTATTTTGCACATGCTATGAGCAAGGGGGAGCAATTGAGTGAGGGAGTGCCACCCGCAATTCCAAGTGAGGGAGTGCCACCTATCATTGTTGAAGACATATCGCCTGATCCACCTACCATTCAACCCTATAACCAAGTTTATCATAGGCGAGGTAGATCGGATCCTGATGAGGTAGCGGCACAAGTCCATGAGCCTCCTTCCCCATCTTCTACTCAAGAGATTCCTGCAGCGGCTTCTGATCTTGATCTTCCTATTGCTGTCCGGAAAGGTATACGATCATGTACTATTCGCCATCCCATATCCAATGTATGTTGTTTGTCGCACTTATCTACACAGGCTCGTGCATTTGCTGTTGGGATGGATTCTGTTCAAATACCAAGGAACCACTTAGAGGCTATGAAGGACAGTGGCTGGATGCAGGCCATGCAGGTTGAAATTTCTGCTCTGGTTGATAATGACACATGGGATCTGGTTTCCTTACCTGCGGGCAAGAAAGTTGTGGGCTGCAGATGGGTCTTCACAGTCAAACACAATCCTGATGGTTCGATTGAGCGGTTGAAGGCCAGATTGGTAGCCAAGGGCTACACACAGACATATGGAGTGGACTTCTTTGAGACTTTTTCTCCGGTTGCTCGTCTCAATTCTGTACGGATCCTTATCTCTCTGGCTACTACTTTTGATTGGCCTCTTTTCCAGCTGGATGTCAAGAACGCCTTTCTTCACGGGGTTCTTCAGGAAGAGGTGTATATGGAGCAACCACCAGGTTTTGTTGCTCAGGGGGAGTGTCAGCAGGTTTGCAAATTGAAGAAGGCTATCTATGGTTTAAAACAATCTCCTCGGGCTTGGTTTGACAGGTTCAGTGCTGTTGTCTTACAGATGGGCTTCTCTCGTTCTATGACTGATCACTCTCTATTTTATTCAAATTCTTCTGGTGGGTCCATAATTATTGCTGTCTATGTTGATGATATTGTGATTACTGGCAGTGATTCTACAGGCATATCACGTGTGAAAGAAGGACTACAACATCATTTTCACACAAAGGACCTTGGGAAACTGAGATATTTTCTAGGGATTGAGGTGCTTAGATCCCATGCAGGTATCAATCTCTCCCAGAGAAAGTATGTGCTTGACTTACTACAGGAAACGGGTATGACTGATTCTAAGCCTGTATCCACTCCTATGGATTATCACATCAAGGAGGTGGAAGATGATATTGCATATTCAGATCCAGGTCACTACAGGAGAATAGTTGGGAAGCTGATTTACCTAACTGTCACAAGACCTGATATTTCTTTTGCTGTTGGAGTAGTAAGTCAACACATGTGTACACCACGACAGTCACATTGGACAGCTGTATGCAGGATTCTGAGATATCTGAAAAGTGCTCCTGGAAAGGGGATCACTTATTATAAACCCAAGAGTCCTCTATCTTCCTTGACTCTTACAGGTTATGCAGATGCAGATTGGGCTGGTAATCAAGTTGATAGACGATCTACATCTGGCTACTGCACCTTTCTTGGTGATCATCTGATTACTTGGAAGAGCAAGAAACAACAAGTGGTGGCACGATCTAGTACTGAGGCTGAGTATCGTGCTATGGCACATGCATGTTGTGAATTACAATGGGTCAAATCTGTCTTATCTGAGTTGAAGATTTTGATTCAAACTCCCATGATTCTCAAGTGTGACAATCAATCTGCTATACATATTGCCAGGAATCCTGTTTTTCATGAGCGCACAAAGCATATAGAGGTTGACTGTCATTTCATCAGAGATCAGATAAAGAATGGCAATGTGGTGACGCCATATGTTAAGTCTGAAGATCAACTTGCTGATATCTTGACAAAGCCATTAGGTCCAGCAGTGTTCCAGAATTTATGCGGCAAGCTGGGCATCCACAATGTGTACACTCCAGCTTGAGGGGGAGTGTTAATATATCTTCACTTTGTACTTATTTCATATTTTATATTACTGCTGTACCTACATGTAAATTTCACTTTACTATAAATAGAGAAGAGAACCCTATTGGGTTGCTCACGTTGCATACGTGCAACAACACCACAGCCGCCTCTCCTTTTACATGAATGATATCCACAAAAGCTTGAGAAACAAAAGGCATCTTCAGTTGCTTCATTTCGAACATATGTGAATCCTCAGAATTATCTAGTGGTGGAAGTAGTAGATAAAATTGAGGTTGGTGGGGAGAACATTGCCAATGTCCTAAGAGCACTTAACCAGATTTCATGATTTAATGCATTGTTAAACATCTATGCAACGAGTTAAAGTAATAAGCCGGATGATATGGCAGCAAAGCAGGTGGAGAAGAGAATTCATATAAAGGCTCTACACTTGTAACTCAAAGGCTCAAAGTTGCTCGTTGATGTACCTAGGAAATACTTGTTGACAACTCAAGGTGAAGGACATCCTTGTGCACTAAAGCATTTTAAGGAACACAAAAATGTATGTGATGCTTGTACACTAGAGGGTAGCACAAGAAGGAATGAATGGAGATATTGCCTATTTCCATTGGTGTTATAAGATTTCTAGTGTCAACTCAAGGAATAATCATATATAATACTGTAAGATTTAGACTACGATAATTCTTTTCCTTGTTATATTAGTGTTGATATGTATGTATAGGTACCTACTTGTAGCTGGTGAAAGGATAGGGACCTACATATAAAGTCCATATAGTTTCTTCTATATACACATACCAACACCCTGACCAAAAAATGTGTCAAGGGTTTCTCTCCATTCTCCAACCGATTCCGTCATATGGTACCAAAGGCTAGGGCTTCCGATCCCTAATTAGTCCGCAGAATTCAAGACGTCAACTTGATTCCTTCTTCAACGTTCACGTTGTTACAGTCATTTACTGTAGCCTCATGGGCACCTAGACGATGTTGTGCCTTCATTTGTTGGCTTCTGTCTGATCTAACTCTTGGGTTGGGTCCTCCTCAACCTCAGCGGACCTAGGGAGACCGCTATCAGTTGCTGTAACGACTTGTCGGCCCTTTTGGACTCCCATCTTCTCTGGCCATCAGCAGCAGATTTTTACGTCAAGCTTGCAGCTCATCCCGAAGAAAGACAGATCATCTTCCTCCCTCCAAACACGGTCCTAGAGGGGCGCCTCTATCTTCTATACTGTCTCCAGGTTTCATTTCCCACATTTGTTGCACGCAAGGTCATCAACTCATTTTTCTCCAAGGTATAGGCAGCGCACTACTGTAGCAGTACGCTGACCTTAACGCAAACTATCTTCTTTCCATGGAATTTCACTGTACTATATTTGGGTATCTATTTTGTGTTGTCCAACAATCCAGAGTCCACCTTTTAGCTTGTTCTTATGGCTGAGAAGAAGGGAGGCATTGGTGCAACATGCCTCTTACGGTTTACATCAGATTATCACCAGTCAGAAACTTAATGAGAAGAACTATAATTAATGGAGTCATACGATTAAGATTTTGTTCAAGGGTCAAGGACACATAAAGCATCTAACTTCTGAGCCACAAATTGATCGAGCAATGGCAAAAACATGATGTTGATCCACTGAGTATGTTGTGGAATAACATGGAGCCACATATAGAAGATGTGACGAACCACTTCGAGACGTGTAAGGCGTTGTGGGATCATCTTCAACTTATGTAGTCAAACAACGTCTCTTACATGTACATATGCCAGTAGAGCTCTATGGGCTGCAGTAAGGAGATAAGTCACACAGTAATTTGGCGAAGTGACTCGCTTGGCTGATGATTTGAACAATCTGCTTCCTCTCTGTGCAGACATTCAGAAGTTGATGCAACAACATGGTTAGATGACAGTGATCAAGTTTTTGGCTGGACTTCGTTGTGAGTACGAGTTCATATACATGTATGTAATTTTGCATAAAAGTTAATAGGAATTGGAAATCCGCTTTTCTAAAAAGCGCCCGCTTAATCGCCCGCCTGGCGATTAATCGGCTACAAGGTCCCGTCCGCACGCTTCCCGCTTCGCGCTTTTTAAAACCTTGGTTTGTATAATCACATTGTTGCAGGATTGTGCAGAAAATTTTCGATACCACCGACATCCAAGTCAGTGGCACCAACACAGGCAGGCAAATTCAATATACACATTGCTCAAGGGAAAGTTCGAGGAGGTGTTTCTTCATGCTATCACCTACACTCCTCAAACGCAGGCTATGAGATGGGCCCAAGTACTTCATTAGACATTCTTCATCGAGCCTAAGTACTCATTGGAAGGTGTGTTTTCATGAGAATAACACCCGCCCCTCTTTGACCCGAGAATTGCATCACATGGGTACCACCGTTCCATATATCTTCCTTTTCTTTTGACATTGGGGACAATGTCATATTCAAGATTAGAGGGGGAATGGAACCATGCTTCTATCTTTATCTCTTGCATCTTAGGTTTTATCATATATCTGCATATAACTTTTTTCCAGTAAAAATAGATTTTTCATTTTATTTTTAGTATCCACATCTATCTAGTTAAAGCGTGAATTTCAATTTAGAAAAATGTTCATATGAACCAATCGAAGTATTTCTCTCTGTGTACTCTTATCTTTTAAATTTGATCTTACTTGTTTAAGAGTACTCTACATGGAGAATTGAGGGGATTAGTCAACTTAGAAACATAAGTGGCGGACTTAACATCCTCAATTTTTTTATTGACAATGATGTTTGAGTCTGATTTAACCAAAGCATTACCGTGACCTTTTATGTTAATTCAAAATTAGGATTTTGGATCACCCTGACATATGAGTTAACAGAAGAGAGACTACCATGGTTAGGAAAAGCATGTAGCTCTTAGTCACTTGATCTTATCCACTTTCATCTCACTTCATTTCATCACCACCATAGACTTCATACTTGATTCAAGTCATTATTCTCTTGATTCATATTGAGAGATATTATTGTATTTACTTTTAAGTGTACTTCTGTTTAAGTTCTTTCTTTAGTTTGTAACATGGGCCCTTGTATAAATTGGCCCATGAGGGTTTTCAGTTCGCTTCCTTGTACAACCTCCTATTTATTGGAGTGAGTTTTCTCTTTTGTGAATATAGAAACACGGCCGCTTTCCACAGGGTATCAAAGCAGGATACCTAGTCCTGATCTCCACCCGTCGTCGTCGCCTTCTCCCTCTCTCTCTTTCTCTCCATTAGCCACCGCCGCCACATCCTCCATATTCACCGTTGTTACTGATCACGCCTAAGGGGATTTACTTCTCCTTCTAGCCCTATCCTCTTTTTTAACAAGAGGATCTAGGGATATGGTCGACGGTCCTTCCAATGTTCTTATGCCCTGAAGAATTGTTATTTGGGAGAACCGTTCAACAGATTTGGGGTCATTCATGACCACCTATTCTGTTAGAGATTATATATTAGCCTATTTAGTTAATAGGTTAATTAGTTATTGGGCCTTTGTATCTCAGCCCATCTAGATGACTTGTGTCCCAAGTCTTAGTATTTCCCCTCTCCTATACAGGATAGGGGCGTCCAGTCCTGTATTCATCTCATTGCATTCAATTCAATTACAGCAATCTAATTTTCTACATGGTATCAGAGTGTGCTCTGTCCTAGGGAACCCTAGTCGCCGCCGCTTCCCTCTTCTCTCCGGCGCGCAGGCAATAGTAGCCGCCGCCTCTCTCTCGTAGATAGAGCGACCAAGGGGGAGCGCCTCCGCCTGCGGGCAGCTGTCGCCATCTCCATGGCTTAGGCCATCCGCCCGCTAGGCATATCTCGGCCTCTATGGCTTCTCCTTTTTTTAAAAGATCCAATCTTATTTTCGTACTTCAGTGCTATCTATCCCACTATCTCCTATCTATTTGTCATCTCCCGTCGCTATCGACCACCATCATCAAGCTGTGGTCGATAACAGCAATTCATGTCACTGCCGCATCACCCTAGCCGGCCAGCAGCTACCGCCATACGTATCCAACAGCAAGCAGACGCCAGCCGCGACCGCCGCCTATCCCAGGAGCAGCAAACAACGCCATCACAATCGCAGTCATCGCCTCTGCCGCTGCATCGCCCTAACGTCCTCAGCACTAGCCTTCGTCGCCTCACATGGAGAGGCTCCGCACTTGACTCCGCATGCAGCCTCATGGCATGCAATATCTTCGGAGCCATGCAGGAGATCGGTATCATCTCCTTCGTTGCGGTCAAGTGCTACATCAGCCGAGCGACACAATCATCGCCATCTTTCGTGTCTGTTCACTGCTGAGTTGTTGCCCCATTATCCAGCAACTTTATCCCCAGCCAATGATCACACCGTTCAGCCACCACCGTCGTCATCCATGCCCCCGACCGCTGCTTCACTATTGCTCTCCATCTCGCCGTTGTTGCCCCAACGCCTTCGCCTATCCCTGGCTAAAGCGTGGTCACCCATCACTCTCCACCGCTACCAAACAAGCTCAATAATTTTCTACTGCTCCATATACAATATGGTTGTTGATATTCATATCCTTAATTGGATCTGTCTTTAGCTAATCGGGTCCATTTTTAAGCCTAAGGGCCGAACAAATCCCGTTTTGGGTCAGGATTAGACCCATTTAATTTTCTACCTGAATCTTACATTGACCCATTTAGCATATTCTCTCCTATTATCGGCTTCATTCTCCACATACTACACATCTCCATATCACAAATTCCTCTCAAATCCACCAATTCCTTTCCCACCCATCCATCATGTGTGTATCCCTTTTTCCACGTGTGAGGGGTCATATATCCATTTCTCCACACCAAACACTCACTCTCGTCGTATTTGGTGTGCGGGGGGGATAGAGAGGACAGGAAGAGATGAGAAGAGAGAGAGAGCATGTGAGAATATGTATGAGAGAGAGAGAGAGTATGAGAAGAGATGATATATGTATTCAGGCTACATATTCTAGGTTATCTTCATGGAGCCTCGTTCAACACACATGTTCTCCACTTTCAGAAAGCACTATCACTCTTGTTGCATTCTTGAGAGACAGATGGGTGCTTCTTCAGACTTCTCAGAAGCTCAACAATTTCTAGCCTGCCAAGTTTACATTTGCAAGGTTGATTTATCCAGATTTATCTTCACCGAGTTGCTTCATCACGTCTTCTCCGAGATGCATCTGTTCTTGTGGCATCGCCTTCCGCTGATCTACTTGGGACTCTCCTTGATGGATAATCTCGTTTCCCGTCAAGCCCCCAACGTTCATGCGCCAGAGTTATGGTACATGCATTATATCATCAGCACATCGTTCGTTCGTGTTCGTGCCACGTTATGTACGCCTTCTCAGACGTTTTGAAGACACCACTATTGCTACATCGTTATTGGAGATCTACGTTCGTGTCGCGTTAAGTGTGTATTCCAGTGAAGATTACGTAGTCATGGTATTGAGGATCGTCTGCTCCAAGTAGCAAATTACTGTTGTAATATTCAGGTCTCATTCACCAGATGTTTTCCTTCCAAATGCACTCCACAAGACCATCCACAAAGCTCGAGGATCTCCAGTCTGCAGAATATAATTCCAAAGAAGAGAGAGGCGACGTCATATGATTCAGGGAGAGTTTTGTTCTAGGGGAGTATCAATTTTTGTATGGGGAGTGATATATATCTTCTATCTTTGATTTATCAATTTTTTTATCATTTTATCGAGTCATGTAACTCCAAGCTTGAACGTGTTTCACCCATGCTCCAACTTGAGGGGGAGTGTCAAAGATTATATATTATCCTATTTAGTTAATAGGTTAATTAGTTATTGGGCCTTTGTGTCTCAGCCCGTCTAGATGACTTGTGTCCCAAGTCTAGTGTTTCCCCTCTCCTATATATAGGATAGGGGCGTGCAGTCTTGTATTCATCTCATTGTATTCAATTCAATTACAGCAATCTTATTTTCCACAATATGATTGGGTATATCTAACATGCCACCCTTATTCTTCTTGGTAAATCATAGTATTTGCCACTTATTTTGGGTCTCTTTTGACCTTATTCTGCTGGATTTGCCATTTCTGCTCCTGATCTGCTGCCACCCCGACCTTTGAAACGTTGTGTTCCCGTTAGACACGTCGTGTCCCAAACCGGCGAATCATGTGCTCCTGATCTGTTGCTTCCCCGACCTTTGGCACGCCGCGTCTTATTTATGACACGCAGTGTCTCACACCAGAGAATCATCTAACATGTTGTGTCTTATTTTTTACACGTGCCTCTTTCAAGGAGACTATTTGCTGCTTTCTAAACACGTCGTGTCTTATTTTCGACACGCCGTGTCTCTTTCCAGGAGACTATCTGTTGTTGTTTGACACGTCGTGTCCTTTCCAGACACATTGTGTCCCTTGCCTATGAAGAAGTTTGTCCTCTCTTGACACGTTGTGTCATTTTCTAGACACGTCGTGTTGCTGCCTTTGGAGATTCTTTAGCTATCACTATTGCTCTATGGCTTTATCTTCCTCTGAGATCATGGAGACACATGCTAGATGTGTCACTTATGTCAAGTTCAACGGATCCAACTACATTTTGTGGGCACAATCCTTTCAAATTTATGATCATTCTGCGGGCAAGCTTGAGCATCTCACTGAACTACCTCCTAAAGATGAAACAAATGACAAAAAGAAAGTCGAGTATAAGAAATGGGCAGGATGTGATTCTCAAGTCCTGTCTTGGATTCTAAATAGTTGTGAATCTGATGTATCCACCAATCTCCTGTTTACTGATACTGCCAAGGAAGCATGGGACCATATTGCTCAGATCTATTCCAGTAAGGGAAATGCCTCCCGAGTTTTTTTTTTTTGGTCAGGCCTCCCGAATTTTTGAACTCTATAAACGCCTGCATTCTCTAAACTTGACAAAGCTACATCGTTTGGTTTACATTTTGATACCTTCAAAGGTATTTGGGGAGAACTCAAACTCCACCGTCCATTATCTACTAATCTCAATAAACTACAAAAACAAGATGAAGTCCAATTTTGCCGATTCTTGGCATCCTTGCCCCCAGTTATGAAGTTGTCTGTCAACAAATCCTTGAATCCAAACCATTATTCATGTTGGACGATGATTATCTTCGGCTATCTCGCCTTTGTATCTTCTACTACCAAAGAAGATCATGTTGCCCTGATTGTTGTTGGACGAGGACGTGTCGACGTGGTAACTCTACGCTTGGACGAGGAAGAGATCTTAACAATAGTAGTAGAGGGCCTCCTCCACCTCAATCCTCTAGATGAGGGTCTTCTCCTCTTCAGCCTCGGTATTGCAACTTCTATAAACAGACTAATCATACCAAGGACAAATGTTGGAAGAAACATGGAAAGCCCAAATGGGCAAACCAAGTCTCCACTAATAAACTTGATGAAGAGTTTCCTAGTGCTGCTACTCCTCAGATAGTAACACTAAGTTCGTCTGACCTTGACAAGCTAATCAAAGTTGCTTCTGCACTTACTACCACACCTCAGGCGAACCTTGCTCAACACTCAAGTGATCCTTCTTGTCTTCAAGCTTCTTCTTCTTCGACAAAAGACGATTGGATTGTTGATTCCGGTGCCACGGCCCATATGACTGGTAATAAAAATCTTTTTACTCATCTAAAGAAATCTACATATCATCCTCCAGTTGGTTTAGCAAATGGATCTACTACTCCGGTCACTGGAATAGGAGATGTTAACAACAATCTCCTTAAATCTGTCCTATTTGTGCCCAGATTTCCTTTGAAATTGATGTATGTTAGTAAAATTACCAAATCTTTAAACTGTAGTGTAACCTTTTTTCCTTACACTATCTCCATGCAGGATTTGAGGACGGGGATATGAAGGTGGAGATGGTTTGTACTATCTACAGACCTCGTCAAATTTTCCTACTACTGCTCTTATGGCTCACTCTACACCTTTGTATCAATGGCATATGCTGCTTGGTCACCCTTCAGCCAATAAGTTGAAATCCTTATTTCCTAGCTTGTCTTCTGAAAAAAATACATGTGAATTTTGTCAACTTCAAAAACATCTGCGCTCTGTGTATTCTCCTCGTTGTGATAACATGAATCCTATTTTGTTTTATTTAATTCGTTCTGATATCTGGGGATCTTATCGTATTGGTACTCATACTGGTGTGTGATATTTTGTATCTTTTATTGACGATTGGTCTCGTGTCACTTGGCTTTATCTTTTAAGAGATTGCTGAAATTTTAGAAATTTTCTCAAAGTTCTTGAATGAAATAAAAGCTCAATTTTCTGCTACTACTAAATTTGTTCGTATTGATAATAATGCTTCTGAGTACGAGCAACATGGTTTTCTAAACATTTGTATCTCTAAAGGAATTGTCCATCAAACCTCATGTGCCTATAGTCCACAGCAAAATGTGTTGTGGAAAGGAAAAACAGACACCTTGATGTTGCTTTAACTCTCCTCATTGAAATGAAGGTTCCCAAAACCTATTGGCATGATGCCAATCTGTTAGCCAACTACCTCATCAACCGCATGCCTTCGTCCATCCTACAAAATATAATTTCCTACCAACTTCTCTACCCACATGAACCTGTTTTTGCCCTACCACCAAAAGTTTTTGACTGCCTTTGTTTCATCCACAATCGCCAACCCGGACTTGATAAATTGTCTCCACAAGTTGTTCGTTGTTGTTTTCTTGGATACTCCCGTACACAAAAGGGGTACAAGTGTTTTGATCATGTTGCATGTCGATTGTATGTATTGATATACTGAAGATTGCATATCTCGGTACTATCGACCTGTGTGTCGGTGGTGCCGAGACATCAACAGTATCGAAGACTGCATATTTGGATACTACTGACATGTTTGTCGATAGTACCGACATGGTGACAAACCAGCGGTTCGGAAGTTTCGTTTTCTCTTGTTTTATTATTCTACATGTATTTGTTCTTTCTATAAATATATGTTAGGGCACACATTGTACCCTAAGCACTTGTAACACAACTTTTCACATGGTATCAGAGCGGGTTCGCTCCTAGGGAACCCTAGGCGAGCCACCGCCGCCCCCCCCCCTTCCCCTTCTTCTCCTAGGCCCTCCCCTCTCCCCCTAGGATCTGGGTAAATTGAGGTATTTTCTGGGTATTGTAGTACTTAGATCTCATACAGGTACTAATTTATCTCAGAAGAAATAGGTGTTGGATTTACTTCATGATGCATGTATGAGTGAGTCCAAGCTCGTGTCTACTCTTATGGATTATCATGTGAAGGAGATGACTGATGATATTGATTATCCAGATCTAGGATACTACAGGAAAATTGTTGGTAAACTGATATATCTAACAATTACTCGTCCTGACATTTCTTTTATTGTAGGAGTGGTGAGTCAGCATATGAGCTCACCACGACAGTCACATTGCACAGCAGTTTGTCGTATTCTCAGATATCTAAAAGGTGCACCTGGGAAGGGAATAACCTACTACAGACCTAGGACTCCTGTTTCTACTCTGACACTTACTGATTATGCAGATGCAGATTGGGCTGGTAATCTAAATGACAGGAGGTCTACTTCTGGATATTGTACTTTTCTAGGAAATCATCTTATTACCTGGAAAAGCAAAAGACGGAACGTTGTGGCAAGATCTAGCACTGAGGCGGAATACAGGCAATGGCTCATGCTTGTTGTGAGCATGGAACTAAATGTCGTTGATATGGGGCGAAATTTCGCCAATAATGTCGATGTCGACGGTCGGCGACGTCGAATCCATGTAAACATCCTTATTCTACAATATCCTCGACATTTTGTCGAAGTTGTCGACATTTCCCCATATGTCGGCGAAGTTGACCCAAGTCCATACAAAAATTCCACAATGTCCTCGACATTTATCGAAGTCGTCGAAGTTGGCGACATTCTTCTGGTATTTTGTGGAGTTGGCTGTGTGAGGTGGAAAAAGTGTTGGAGCTTGAGGTAAGATGATTTTGATGTTATCTTTTACTATTCTAAGCTAATAGTAATAGACCGACCCTCTCTCTGCTAAATCTACCATAGATTTACACTATTTTTATGTAGTTTGTTTATGGTCAAAAACTTTATATATGGAAGAACTCCGTAGTTCGGAGACGACTATATGTAAGCGTGCATTTATCTACATATGTAAACATGTATGGATGGCTATATGTAAACATATATTGTGTTTTTTAGCTAGATTTGATGAAATATGTCGATTTTCATCACAAAATGGCTATTTTTAGCTTAATTTTTGTCGAAGTTGCATCGAAGTTTGGTTGTAAAAATCCTCGACATTTCCTCGACATTTCCACAAACTTCCATGTCCACACCTGCCGAAGTCAGCTCGAAGTTGAAGTCCTGTTCCATGGTTGTGAGTTGCAGTGGGTTCAATCTGTACTTTCTGAATTAAAGATTCATGTGTTGTCTCCCATAGAGCTCAGGTGTGAAAATCAAGCTGTGGTTTATATTGCCAAGAATACAGCCTTTCATGAACGCACCAAGCATATAGAAGTTGATTGCCACTTCATCAGAGATCAGATCAAAAATGAGAAGATTATGACTCCTCACGTCAAATCTGGAGATCGACTCAAAGATGTTCTCACAAAGCCATTGCATCCAGCTATCTTCCAAAATTTTTGCAACAAGCTGGGCCAATACGATGTGTACGCTACAGCTTGAGGGAGAGTGTTGATATACTGAAGATCACATATCTCGGTACTATCACATGTATGTCGGTGGTACCGACACATCAACAGTGTCGAAGACTTCATCTCTCGGTACTGCCAACATGTCTGTCAGTAGTACCGACATGGCGGCAGATCGGCGGTTCTGAAGTTTTGTTTTCTCTTGAATTATTATTCTACATGTATTTTTTCTTTCTACAAATATATGCTAGGGTGCACATTGTACCCTAAGCACTTGTAACACAACTTTTCACGGTATGTTAGTGTGGATGTAACCTTTTTGAAGATACTTCGTTCTTTTCTGAACCAAGTCAACATGTGTCTTCTCCTAATGTACCTCTTTCTACCGCCCAGTCTGTCAACGAGCCTTCCACCCCTATTCTGAAAGTATATGAGTGGCGGAGCAAAAGACCTCTACCTGAAGTATCCCCTGTTATGACCTCTTCGAAGACTGATGATCCACCACCAGTTCATGGTATTTCTACTGACTCTAGTCAAGTTTCTGAGTTGGACATGCCTATTGCCTTACGGAAAGGACAGCGATCTGGTGCAAAATATTGCATTTCTAAACATTTTTCTACAGATCATCTAAATGCCTCCATGGCTAAATTTACTATTGCAATGTCTGCTATATCTATTGCAAAGACTGTTCGAGAAGCACTTCTCCATCCTGGATGGAAGAAGGCTATGGATGAGGAGATGGATCCTCTTCGATCCCGTGGGACATGGGTCCTTGTTGACCTTCCTCCAGGAAGTGACCCTATTGGATGTCGTTGGGTATATATTGTTAAATATTTTCCAGATGGAACAACTGAACGCTTAAAAGCTAGATTGGTTGCCAGAGGATACACACAGCAATCTAGAGTTAATTGTTTTGAAACTTTTTCTCCTGTTGCCCATCTTCATTCTGTGTGTATTCGTATTTCTATTGTTGTTAATCAAGGATGGTGTCAACATCAGCTAGATGTTAAAAATGACACTCTATATGGTGACTTGCAGGAAACTGTATACATGTCCCAACCTCTAGGTTATGTTGTTGAGGGGGAGTATTATGGGAAAGTTTTTCTTCTTAAGAAGGCTATTTATGGTCTTAAGCAGAGCCCTCGAGCATGGTTTGACAAATTTTCTCTTATACTAAAGCAATTTGACTTCACAAGGTCTCAGTGTGATCATTATGTTTTTATCAAGACCACCACTTCTGGAATTATTATTCTAATTGTATATGTGGATGATATCATTATATCCACTGTTGATACAAAGAAATATCTTATGAAGCGCTTTGTAACCAAAGACCTTAGACGTCTTTGATACTTTCTTGGCATTGAGGTAGCATATGACAGAAATGGAGTATCTCTATCACAGAGGAAGTATACTCTAAACTTATTATCTGAAACCAAAACGTTGGGTTGTTGACCTGTTGTCTAACCTATGGATCAGGCACGTGATCTATGGGCTGAGTCCACTCATCTTTTGAAAGATAAATATTGCTACAAGCGACTAGTTGGCAAACTTCTGTATCTCACTGTTACCAAACCAAATATATGCTTTGTCGTAGGAGTTCATAGCCAATTTATGGATTGCCCTCGGCAATGTCATTGAGAGATTGTTTGTCATGTCCTGAAATATTTGAAGAACGCATCTGGACAGGGGTCATTTTATAAAAGAAATGGACATCTTGACGTTCTTAGATATTCTGATGTTGAATATGCAGGATGTAAGTCTGACAGCAGATCCACTTCTGGTTTTTGTACCTTCATAAGAGGTAATTTGGTTACTTGGAGGAGCAAAAAACAAAATATAGTTGCCAGATCTAGTGTTGAGTCTGAGTATCGTGCAATGGCGCATACTAGTTGTGAACTATTATGGATTAAATCTATTCTTGTAGAGTTTGGGTTCGCTATCACCTCGTTATCCTGATGTATTGTGATAATCGTGTTGCTACCTTCATTGCTAACAATCTTGTATTCCATGAGAGGACCAAGCGTATTGAAGTTGACTGCCATTTTCTTCAAGATGTTGCACTAGATAAGAAGATTACTACTCCTTTCCTGCCATCACATGAGCAAACTACAAACACATTTACTAAGCCTCTCTCTAGCAAGCGAATTGAGGAACTATGTTGCAAGTTGGGCATGATTGACATATATGCTCCAACTTGAGGGGGAGTATTGAGAGATATTATTGTATTTACTATTTAAATGTATTTCTATTTAAGTTCTTTCTTTAGTCTATAACATGGGCCCTTGTATAAAGTGGTCCATTAGGATTTATAAGAGTGAGTTTTGTCTTTTATGAATATAGAAACACGGCCGCTTTCCACAATTCATTTCATCATTATCGGAAGCAAGTAGTTTAGTCTTGCATCAGAAAATACAAAAATACTTGTTGCATCAGAAGTTCATTCATGTAGGTTAATTTGCATACCAACTTCCATATAGTGCATTATTCACTTTATAAATCATTCATTAGGGTGTAACATATGTTTTTACATCTCTTTCCGATTATAGTGAGAAAAAACATTCATATATCCTTATCCCTTGTCCAATGTATAAAATGCCTCCGCTTACATATAAATTTTGTATAGCTAATAAAGGGAAAAAGAAAAAAGTAAGAGAAAATTAAAGAAAAAACACAAGAAACAGGAAAGGAGGAAAAAGGACCAAAAACTCTTGTATAAGAAATAAGTTTGTGGATTCTATATTAAAACGCCTTCCACCTTCGGTCGTCATTAGGATGAGGCATACATAGTATTCATCATTCCACCAAACATAGTAGTACCAGGACACATTAAATTTTTATTCTATCCTTTATATAGTTAGATCATTTTGTTTACTGCATTAATGACTTGGATTAAGTGTGATTTCTATTTTCAAACTACCCATTCCATCCACCCACTGCTCTTTATGGTAGGCAACCAAAAAGATTTACTCCCTTCTTTTGATCATATTTCAGGGAACTGCAGTCACAATTGAAAATTTCTGAATAAAAGCAGTGTAGATAGGGAGATCTTGTGAATCACAAAGTACAACTTGGACTTTCCATGATATCTCTCTGCTTCGACTTACTCATGTGTTAAACGATTTGGTTTTGACGTTTTGTTTTTGTAATTGGTCATTTGTATAACAATTATTTGCTTTGTGGTTGGAGAGGACCGGTTTGGGACCATCGAGTCAAAGATTATTAGAATATTTTGTTCACATGTGTCTTTCTTTCGATTTTTTCAGCTAAACCAAAACAGTGTTGCTCGAGGGCGAGCAATATTCATGCTTAGGAGATTTTAATGCACATGATTTCTCTACCAAATTTATGGGTAATTTAGGCATGATTTTAGAATGATTTCTCTCATTTTCATACAATTTATGAACATTTTGTCTATATTGCCTAAAATAGTTCTTGTGCATCGACAATTCACATTTTACATGTATATAGGCCGAAATTACTCTATGTTATTAATTTCCTAATATTCTTTTATTTAAATGACAGACTTGACAAAGAAGAAACAATGCAAAGTCAGTATCATCGATTTATGTCAGTGGCACCGACACAAAGAAGAAAGAAAACGTCAAATAGGAGAGCAAGGATCCAGAACAAGGGAAGAGTCAGAATGCATCTCGGTACGACTGACCCAAATCGGTGGCACCGAGACTGCAAACCCTAATGTGCCGCCAAAGAGAGAAGTCGGTGGCACCAAAATTAAGCTGGCGGCCTTCATCAATGGGAGGCGCATCCGACAATCCATAGCCAAATGGTGCCTTGATTTTTCCTACATAAACCAAAGGGGGGCAACCACCAGGAGGCATCTCTCCTGATGAGTGGGGCATCTTGTCCTTGGACAAGACATCATTTGGAGGCATCTCATCTAAAGACCATCCTAGCGGCCTTCCCTAGAGGAATCAGAGTTCCGAAAAGAGGATACGAAGAGTTCAGAGTCATCTTTCAGAAGTTTTCTATGGAATTCTTTTTCATCATCCCTTCTCCTGATTCGTTGTTGAGCATGAGGAGCTAAGCACCCATTCTTTAGGATCCGCGAGTAGCCCAGTGTTAACTCTTTGTATGTTTCCATCTTGATTCAATATATATTTGCTTTAGGTTTTGAATGAAAAAGCTTAACTTTTTAATTATAAGTTTTTTAATTATGATTGATCATCACAAGATATAATGGATTGGTAAAGTGATATTAACAGTTATAGAACCATTATGCATTTATGATTGATCACCATATTGTCATGGGATGTTAATTGTTGTGAAAGCGGGGTTGAAAGCTGGAAAAGTCGTTATCATCGCAGTGCAGTCACTAAAGTGCTGCGAAGGCGGGCTTACTGTTGCAAAGTGAAGATCCAGAGATAGTTCTTATCGTTTGATCTTTTATGTTGATGTGACGGTGGATTGATTACTAGGTTATACAGTGTACTACGCTACGAAAGCGGGTAGTACAAGCTACAGATACTAAATCTAAAGAAACGAATAAAAGTTATATCGATCTGATAAAATGCATGTATAGATTAATACTAGGGTGAAACTAGTGTTCTAAAGAATCCATCCATCTAACTTTTCACCAACTTCATTTTCTACACTTTTACTTTTTGTTTTTAGTTTCTAATCAACCAATCAACTCTTTCATCTTGTCTTAGTTGATCTGTATCAGTTGGTAGTAGTCTTTAACAGTCCCAATTCCCTAAGTTCGGTCTCTGAGCTCGAGTCCCTTTATTACATCGACACACACTTGCATTTAGCACAGGCATTTATGTTTGTGTCATTCGTCCGTGCCAAGTCAAGCATGTCGATGTGCATATGTGCCCTGTCAAGCACGTTGATGTTCATACGTGCCCTATCAAGCACATTGATATCCATTTGTGCGTTGTCAAACACGCTGAGGTTCGTCCATTCCCTGTCCAGCATGTTGATGTTTGTCAGTACCCCATCAAGCACGTCGATGTTCGTTCATGCCCCATTCAGCATGTTGATCGTCTACTACAGCCTAGTCTTCATGTGGCACATATCCTGGAAACTACTTCTATGACAGCAGCAACTGATTTGGTGACTCAGGTGATTTTTGCATGTTCCTTCAACATACTCCCAAGATATAAACTCCAACCTAGTCAAAGCTTCAAATGTTTCAAAAACTCAGTGTTTATCAATCTCTCTCAAAGATGGTGTTTATCAATCTCAGGGGAAGATTCAAAGTCAAAGATGTCAAAGATAATAAAGTGAGGGGAGTGCACATATCGTGCTAAGTCAATGGTATATCATGCTTTAGTCATAACTTGTTTTCTCTGTCTTGTTTTTGTCTGTCAGCCAAGATGGGCGTGTGATTCTCCCATGCTCCAGTTTGCAGTGAAGTTTCAAAGTCAAAGATGCCAAAGATATTAAAGTGCAGGGGAGTGCAGATATCGTGCCTAGTCAAAGGGATATCATGTTATAGTCATGACTTTTTTTCTCCATGTCTTGTTCATGTTTGTCATCCTAGTTGGGCATGTGATTCTCCCATGCTACAGCCTGTGGGGGAGTGTTAGAAGCATGGTTTAAAATTTCAGTTTCGACTTCGTTTTTAATGGCTCAAAAACAGAAATTTCAATGGAAATTTCAACATGAACCCTTATTTCGATACAAGATTTCGACGACCAAATAAAGGAATCAAGTCACGAAATTTTACCAGGATGATCTACATACATAAATACACCTATTTATGCTATAAAATCATATATTGGTCTAGGTGTCAGGGTCCTACATGTGTGAAAAGATTGAAAACTATATCGAAGGAGATTTTGACGGCATGTTCAATAACATAATGAAGGAATTAGTTTATAGGTCATCACGTTAATAATCCATTTCAATTGATCCTTTATAGCTTACACTATAGATCATCAAAGAGTGAAAATACTAAAGGTATTCTCAATTTAGGCATGAGACTACTCATAAAATTAGGACAAATTACTAAAATTCGTTGATCCTAATAGTCGAATTTATTGAATATATCAATTGAATACATTTAACTATATATTATTCCCATTCATAGTTGAAAATTGATCTATGTAACTAAACATCATACATCTCAATTTTAAATTGCTTTAGTTTTTTTCATTTTAAGGTCTAAAATTATATATAACTAATATTCAAAGTATTACATATTTGTAAATCATTTGTTACAAATTTCATCTTTCATATAACATATTTATCTAAATATTCAACGTTTATTAAGTGTTCATAATATATACGATTATAACATTGGAAAAGCTTTAAGAAATCTCATTTTGAAAATATTTAATACATTATCGTGAAAAATAGGATATATATCAAGTTGGATTTGTGAATTAATTGTATTTATATGTAATTTATAGCATAATTTCATAAATCCTCAAGTTTAAGTTGTAGTTTATTACATGCAACTTGCAATATCGTAGTAATCTTTTGATCAAGATGGGGCAAAAGCGGAAGAAACAGATGTAGATGGGAAGGAGAGAGAGTAGACTTACCTTAGATCTAAAGAACATGCCTTCAAGAGCAAGACAATGCAAAAAAATCACCAAAGAAGTAACCCTCCAAATACAGTAGGCTTTGGGCCGTTGATTTTCAAAATTGTGAACCCATTTCAGTTGTTTCACGAAATGCATGCCCAAACTGGCCTTTTTAACAAAATTTCTGTATTTTGTCAAAATTTCCCCCCTTTGCGAAAATTATATCGAAATTTGGAATTTCACTTACTATTTCTGGACAGGTGAATTTCTACCATCGAAACCTAAATTTCGAGCATAATTTTGAGATTTCTTCCAAAATTTTAAACCATGGCTAGAAGTATAAGTCATAACATATATGGGTCGGAGACTGTAAGCCATTATAGAGTCAAGTCAGGCCTAGAAGTCTCCAGTGTCATGTCCACCTCCTATATAGAGGAAAGGGGTCTCACTTATATTAAACACATTGTGAATATATCGTCTATTTATTATTTCTCAATAGTATTAATCATGTCAAACATTCGGGAGCCTAGAAAATCACAAAAAACTGCCCATTTTTCATAAAAGTCGCAGACTTTTATCATCAGCTTAATGGTTACACTATATCCAAATTAAAACTCTTAACACATATTGCAAATAACATAGCCCCAAATAGATTCAATCATCAAGTGTGCCTTCTCATGAGGACTATAGAGTCTATAATAGGCATATGACTCCTTGAGCTTTTTAGGGCAATCTAAGTTTTATTTCTTCTCTTCCTAGCCCAATTCTACCTCTCTCTCCTATTTCTCCCACTTCTATAAAGACCTACAAAGGAAAAAAATTAAAATGTGTGTAGGAGTTGAATCTATGGCTATGATGTCCCACTAGCTTTCACTAAGCAAGAAGGGTGGATGGCATTTAACCTCCAATGCTTGTGATGGAGCGGGAAGCATGGATGCTGTTGGCTAAATTGACATTAGCATAATCCCTTTTGTTTTGATAATGACAAACATTTCATTCTTGTGGTTTTAACGTGCTATTTGAGTATTTCAGGAACAAGCATATAAGGTGGTGGATAACAAAGACTTGGAAGAAACAATTTGATAAAATCGCTTTATTTTCATGATTGTAATCAAATGTAAATGCTTGTACAAGTATATAATGTACAAGTAATTAGATATCATGTAAATCAAGCGTTTAGATCTTCCCTATCCACTCACAACACTTAGATAGGCCATTCCCCAAGATAGTGTCACAATTACACATTGATACACACACTTAGTAAATGAATACATTGAGTCAGTAATATTCTCGGTCGACAAATCGTCGATCGAGAAAATATCGGTCGACAAATCTTCGACCGAGAAACTCTCGGTCGACAAAATCTTCGATCGAGAATAGACCCTACTAGCCGTTAGACCCAACAGACAAAGTGGTTGGGAGTTGGAAATGAACGTTGTAAACACTTGCTCCAGGAGGTCCCTCGGTCGACAAATCTTCGACCGAGAAGGACTCTCGGTCGACAAATTGTCGATCGAGAAAAGTTCTGTCTGCACTTTTCAGGGTCAATTAACTAGCCGTTGCAAATGCAATTAGTGGACACATAACGGCTAGTTGAGCACTAAGAACCCCCTAGAAAGTGTCTAGAATGTCCTTAAGCACTTGTAGGTCATTCCTATAAATAGGACATGCCTTAGGACACCTAAACTCACCTAAGCTACACGTGTGCTACACTTGAGATTGAATACTCATTGGCAATCTGTTTTGAGCAATAGAGCAATTCCTACATTGGCTATTCATTCCCATTGCTCCAACTTCGTGTCCTATAGGCTAGTATCTCCTATCCACAACACTTACACTTCTACATACATTGGTTAGGAGATCAAAACGCTTGATATAGGAAATCAAGCCTTGAGCTACAAGTGGTATTGTAATTTCTGTTTTCTTTCTTGTTCCTTTGTATCTTTTGTATTCTCCTTGCTACTCCTAGGGTTGGAGGCTGCGGATTGGAGAAGGTTCTTCTCGGAGGAGAAGGTGGACTTCAAGCTACTTCAAGAAGGCTATCGCAACGGGAAGCTACTTCAAGAAGGTTATTGCAACGGGAAGCTACTTCAGGAGGAAGGCTGCTTCAAGGTTGGTGCAATTGCTTCTAGGTGAAGGCTGCTTCAAGGTTGGTGCGATTACTTCGAGGTGAAGGCTGCTTGAAGGGTTTAGGGAGAGAATTGTAATTTTATGTAAAGTCCTTGCGAGGTAATAAAATTAAATTCTTTCCAAATCCCGGTTGGGTAAGCAACCGGGTAGTGGACTGACTGCCTTAGTATTTGCTAAGGTAGGAACCACTCTAAATCCTTGTCCCCTTGTCCAATATTTTTGTGATTGGTTGTTTGAGTTAAATAATTGTTTAAAATTGTTTAAAACTCTATTCACCCCCCCCTCTAGTGTTTTTCAGATGCTTCCTCGAGGTTATTGTAGTTGTCATTGATGCAACTGACACAGACACACTATGGACATAATGGACACACGTTAGACATCACCCACATGTGTCACAGTGCAAATTTCTAATTTTGCGCCAAGATACAAAGTATACACTGTTAGTCCAACCTTAGTTTATGCCTAACCTTCGTAAAATAAAAATCACAGACCCATCAGTTTCTCTCTCTGAACCCAGACTTTTGACCTAGAGCAACCAACCAAACCAACATTGTTTGTTCCAACACATTTGCCAATCTTATCTCCTCTGACAGACACAGTTGTCGACAATGTATGCTCCACTATTCTCCATTCGTGTGTCCTCTAGCAACTAAAATCAGTGTTGTTGACTTATCCTTCAACTGTTTGTAACAACCAGTAGCACCACCTGCTTTACCACCAACTACCGAGTAACTCCTCTCTTCTAGATCTCCTGCTCCCCCTAATCCTTGTCTTCTTCCCTTTAGTGCATCCCCTCCCCCCCCCCTTCTTCATCCCTTTAGTACATCTTCTACCCCCCCCTTCTTCCTACTCCTCCAGTACATATCCTCTACCACCAAAACATCTCCTCTCCCTCTCCTCTTTCTCCTTCTCCACCGTGGTCACCATGGCACCATCAAAACTATCCCCCCTCTTGCTCATCTCAAGCACACTTCTTCCTCCTGAATGTACCACCACCACCACAACAGTCTAGTACCATCTCCCCCTCTTTCAAAGATTGCATGTCTCCTTACCCCCTAGTCTAAACATTGGAAATCATGAAGTGTTCTCATAAAGATGTTATCATTTGTGATATTTTATATGTATATTGTGGATGTTTCATGGGTTCACGTCATATTATGAATACACTTTGAGTTTAGTTGCATATTGTAAGTGTACTATGAGTTTGGTTTATCCTTCTCTTGTTTGAATTTGGAAACTAAGTCCGGTAGACAAGAATCTGAGATGATAGATGATTCTATACATGTATTGGAATTATTCATAAAGCTAGAGAAAGCTTCAAAAGAGTATGTTATTTTATTCTGATGCAATTACTACAATACCAAGGGAAAGTACATTCTTACTCTAGGGTGAAGGCACATGTGACGAGGCACATTTGGGACAACAAACCTAATCTAAGCTTCGATTCTTTTACTATATTTGACTTTCATGTTCTCTATCAAGTAATAATTGTTGTAGCTGTTGTAAAACAAGATATGTTAGCCATGTTTAGTTAGCATATTTAGTTTTTTGTTTTTCTTTCATTTAATCATTAATATTGCTTGTTTTGTATGTGTTTCGTTCTCAACATTTTCTTCTTATTAAAATTAGTAACACTTCTATTTATTTAATATTATGCTAGGCAAGTTGGTAGGTGATCAACACATGCATATTGTTGGTAGGCGATTGACACGTACAAGTCGATGTTAGTTGATTGACACAGGCTTTTGCATGCATAGGATGGCGAGTTTGTGTGTGTCTTTTGCATTTTAAAAAAATGGCACTCTTCTCATAGTTTTTGCTTTTTCCCCAATTTTGTGACATGAAAATTTGAATTTACTAGCTCAATTGAGCTAATCTTGGCTATCTTGCCACAATAGCATCCAAACATGATACTTGACTAAATTCCAGAAATTTATATAAACAGGGGGAAAAGGCCATTCAAGATAAACTAGGTATTGTGTCTTGTTATATGTATGGATGAGTCAGCCAAAGACGTACTAGGTTCATATGGTCTAACTTGGATAGATCCTTCAATTGGTAGGCTAGCAAAGACCCAAGGGTGTGGCGGGATGACACTCAAAATACTAGAAGGAAGCATTTCCATCCATATCTACAAGGGTCTCTTCAACCAGATTGCCAAGGGCAGTCAAGATTCGCTACGGATCATCTATGAGTACTGCTACTTGATTTTACATGACAAGGGAATTTAAAAATTTAATAAAAGTAGTAGATAATACAAAATGCAACCAAAATTAAAATAAAATAAGCATACCTGATAACATAATGTAGGGGCCACCATGAAGTAAGCTAAAGATTTCAAGCTGACATCATACGGGCCATTAGCATCATCCTGAAAGAAAGTGAAATAGTTTTTAAATATTAGAAACTTATTAGAAGCTCATTAGCAAGATAATAGTTCATGGTACTTGTAACAAGTCTTAACGAAGATATATGTATAGTACTATGAAAAGAGTGAATACATTTGTTGAATTACAACAATGCCACCAACTAATCCAATAGCAACAATGTGAAAATGGTTCTCTCCTTAATTCACTCTCTATCATCTCTACTTTTTTTCTAGTTTTCTTGTTAATTGTTCAATTAAAATGGTTGTTCTTCCCCTCCCATGTCCCCTCTACTCCCATAATTAGAGACTTGTTTCCACTCCACTCTCTTTTTCCGTCCCTAGCTATTAGTCACATGCTCTTGCCTCCCTCAATCCCATCCACAACAGCTAGCCAAATCTCCACTGTTTTCCAATCTCCGTCTCTCTCTTCCATGCAAAAACCATGGAGCATGTATTCAGTAATTAATTCATATCATTCATGTCTTTGATCCGCCTTCCTCTACTTTTCCCTCACGTGATGTAGATATCCTCTACTATTGAAGACGTACTATATGCAAAACCTTTTTGTGATAAGGACAGGCCAGTAAACAAACTAAAGAAGGTCAAGACATGTCTTTGATCCGCCTTCCTCTACTTTTCCCTCACGTGATGTAGATATCCTCTACTATTGAAGACGTACTATATGCAAAACCTTTTTGTGATAAGGACAGGCCAGTAAACAAACTAAAGAAGGTCAAGAGGGTGGAGGATTTCTGGCGAGAGTGCCTCGAGGAGATTCTATCACCGAATAACAACAAAAAAAGATAAAGATAAAGACTATCAACAACCTTCATCTCGCTCGTGATGTCAATTTTCAATGAAGAAATCAATGAATCAAGTTATTATAGTTTGCAAGCATAATATATAGACTTAAAGACACAAAACTATGCAAAAGAAATATGCTTTAGGTAGTTCACAGTACATTAAAAAGAAAGAAAAATGTTGATGGACAATACGTTTTGACAGTGCATTTGATATCCGATGGCCATCGGTATGGAAATTATTAGAGAGTCTAGTTGATTTAGTTAATTAAGTAATTTGTGTCTAATTGTATATGGGCCCAAGTGTGTCTTGACCCATTAGGGTTTAGTCTAAAGTTTGTATGTTTCCCCCTTCTCCTATATAAAGGAGGGGGATTCCTCTTATCAAATGTATCAATTTGCCTTCTTTTATTCTATGACATGGTATTAGAGCAGAGTGATCCAGTACTCTAGCCAAAAGAAAAAAGAAAAGGGAGTTACCTTCGCATGCGGGCGGCCGCAACTTTTTCTTGAATTGGTTGTCTTTCGGGCGTCTTCATTTGCCGCTTTCGTCGCCAACTGCTCCTAGTTCCGCTATTGCCATGCCATTGCCATTTATAGTCTCGGTTTGCCCCCGACAGTGCTACGTCTTATATTTTTCCCCTGGAGCATTTCTTTATCTTTGTCACCCCAACCACTCTTGCTTCTTTCTGTGGTTGGTGTGAGGGGGAGAAATAGAAAAGAGATGAGATTAGGAGATGAGGATTATAGTTTGTTGCCCTATATTTTTCTGGATTTTTATGCACTTCTTGAAGACTTGTAGACTTCTACTATTGACTCTACTGCTATATGCTTCTTGGAGAATTTACTATCTGGAGCTTCATGTCTACTGCTTGTTTGTTTAAGTTGATGGTCTCCTATCCGGCTATGTCGACTCCACTTTTTTACTTTTTGTATGTACTTTTATTACACGTTGACATTATCCATGTTTTATGCATGTCGTTTGTGCTTTCTTTGCACGTTGACTACTACTACTATGAACCAGTACTCTCTGGACTTTTCTACTGTGAACATGCACTCCCTGGACTTTTCTGCGACGGTAGCGACTGTGATGAAGACATTGAAGCCTTCCCGTTGTTGCTTACTACTACTCCAGATGTCATATCTTTTTTATCAAGAAGCTTCTACTGCCTATTTGCGACCAGCAACTGTGATTTGCAACATGCTTCAGATTCAGATTCAGATTCGGCCTGCTTGCATATTGTTGGCTAAATTGGACATTAGCATACTCTTTGTTTTGATGATGACAAACATTTCATTCTTGTGGATCTAACGTGCTACTTGAGTATTTCAGGGTTCAAGGAAAATAAGGAGATCATACTAAGTGGATAATTGAAGATCAATACACTTAAATGTTTAATATTTTCATGATTGTACTCAATGTAAAAACTTGTACAATTATATAATGTACAAGTACTTAGATATCATGTAAATCAAGCGTTAGATCTTCCATATCTACCCAAAACCCTATGCCACACTCACATGAATACGTTAGGGTTGATAGGTCTCATATGAGTCATCAATAGGACCTCACACACATTGCAAAACTTTGCAAATCGTTAGTTCTGAGCCAAAATTCGGTCGACAATATTGTGGACCGAAATATAGCCGTTGTAACAGGTTTAGTTATCAGAACCAGTCAGTCATTCGGTCGAAAATATTGTGGACCAAAATTTTATCCGGTCGACAATATTGTCGACCGAGAAAAGTTCTGGAAACTTCGCATTTAGCGCGAATTTAGTCATTGCAAGCCAACTACTTTATACCTAACGGCTAGTTAAGCACTAAGAACACTCTAGACACTCCCTAAAACGTCCCTAAACACTTGTAAACTATTCCTATAAATAGGAGAGGCCTTAGGACACCCAAATCATCACTTGCATACACAATACACAAGTTACACTTGAGCATCCATTTTTTAGAGCAACAAAGCTGAGATTTACTTGTTATCTTCTTCCTTGTGCTCTAGAGTTGTGTCCTATAGCTACAATCTCCTAGCCACGTTCATCTTAAGTGGATAGGAGATCTAAACGCTTGATATAGGATCAAAGCAATGTACTTCATTGGTTATCTTCTTCCTTCCAATCTTGTTCTCTTTTATTGTATATTGTTCTCCCTGACTACTCCTAGATTGGAGGATGTTGAAAGGAGGTGTTCTTGAGATTACTTCAAGGCAAGGAAGAAGATACCGACGATATCGTCGGTATACCGCTCGGTATACCGATATCGACCCAACCTGGCATCGGTTTAAGCATTTCTATCGCTGCTCCCGCAAATTTCGGTAAACCGGTGGGTTTACCGGTAAAACCGACCGGTTTTCGGCGGTAAGGAGGGGGTTCAGTGTAAAATGTCCCACTTATTGGCGATATCGGCGGTATACCGCCCCGGTATGCCGGCATTTGCGAGCGCATTGCTGTTGCTGCTGTTGGAGTGAAAGAAAAACACATTTGGGGTGATTTTCTTCGTTGGAGCTCAAATCAGCTGTAATCAAGGTATGTTTTCTTGATTTCTTGCATTCTTCATCATTTCCAACCCATCTCCTATCTATTTCCATCTATTTTCACCATAAAATCTCTTCAAAAATCTCTAAATACACCCAAATCTTAGATCTACTTCAAAAAACTTAGGATTAATGCTATTTAACATTAGATCTATGAATATTATATGTAGATCTACTAATGTATAACTAGATCTACTACTTTTAATTAGTATTATCATATAATTTCACTAATTAATATTAAATTCGTAATAATACAATAAGTACTAGAAATAGTAGGTATCTAACTTAGGTTTAGTAGAAGAAGTTGTACCAAATAGCAATGTGAACAAATACAAACAAAAATATAGTAAAAATATTTATATTTTTCGTTTTTTTATTTATTTAAAATGCCGAAAATTAAAAAAAAATCATTTTTTTTGTTTTTTCTACAGAAATGTATGCGTTAGTGTTATGTAAGATGGAATGAGTAAAGTTGTAATACATCACTTGACTTAATACTAGATAATTATTAGATTTTATAATTTTAAAATTAATTTCAGACTTAAATTTTTTATTTAAGCCTTTTTTCTTGTTAATAAAAATCTTAAAAAATATTGTGTTTGATTCTATAAATACATTTAACATTTATACACCTAAAAGTGTTGTGTTTGATTCTATAATACATAAAATAGATTAATTTCTTGCAACTTAATGGGTTATAGATTTCATACACCTAATTTTTATTTGTCTTTGTCGTTTTGCAGTGTGACAGTGTCCACTTTTGACTTTTGAGAAGATGTCTTCAAGCGATGGTGAGGGTTCTGGGGCCGGTAATGTTGGTGGAGCTAAGAATGTGATGGATTTTGCATGGAATCACTGCACGCCTCTTGAAGGCAATAGGGCAAAGATAGTTTGCAATTACTGCAACAAGACAATTGGTGGAGGGGGGATTACTAGATTCAAACGTCACATTACTGGCGGTGACAAAAATGTGGCAATGTGCACAAGGTGTCCCCAAAGTGTTAGGGATGATTTTAGAAATATTATGGGTGCAAAGAAACACAAACAACAAAAGATGAAGGAGGCTGACAGGGGTTACACAGATACATTATTCAATGTTAGGGGCACAGGTTCTTCTGCAGAATCAGATGATGACATTGCATATCCTCCTGATTGTGACACAACTTATTCACGTCGTGCGTATAGGCGTGCCCTTAGAGATTCCCGCAGAGATGAGTGGGAAAGAGAGGACGCAGATCGAATTACAAGGAGGTATGGGCCATCTGGTGCAGGTGGAGGCAGTGGTACTGCACGTATTCCTGTTGTTGATGTAGATGATGATGAAGACAGAGCTGGTCATGGAAAAAGGAAGAAAGGTGGCATTGATACACTTTTCCGTTCTGCTAGTACGAGATTGAGGCATGTTGATGAGCCAGGGGTTAGGAGGCCTGAAGCTAGGCAAAAAGGCATTAAAGCAATGTTCACTGGTGCAAAAGATAAGGTCGGCAAGGCAGTGGGTAAGTTCTTCTTTGCTCATGGTAAACCTGCACATGTTGCAACTGAACCGTATCTGCAACATATGGTAGATGTGATAGGGGATTCTGGGAGGGGCGTCAAGGCCCCCACTTCATATGAATTAATGAACAAGTATCTTCCCCTAGAGAAGAAGGATCTACAAGTCTGGATTTCAGGCCAAAAAAATATGTGGGCTGAATATGGTGTCACACTTATGTGTGACGGGTGGACTAGTGGCAACAGAAGACAAATTATCAACTTTCTTGCACATTGTCGTGGATCCACAATTTTTTTGGACTCTGTTGATGCTTCAGGTGAGGTCAGGAACCACAGGTTCATAAAGAAACTAATGAAGACATACATGAAGCAGGTTGGTGTGGAAAATGTGGTGCAGATAGTTACTGATAATGGTTCTGCCTTCAAGAAGGCCGGGGACAGTTTAATGAAGAAATATCCCATATACTGGACACCATGTGCTGCCCACTGTATAGATCTCATTCTCAAGGACATTGGCTCAATTGAATTCATTAAATCTGTTATCATTGATGGTAGGTTGATCACAGGATTCATCTACAACCATTCTTTTCTATTGAATGCAATGAGGCGACGTGAGTATTGTGGAGGTGATTTGATTAGAACAAGTGCAACTAGATTTGCAACAAACTTTCTTGCCTTACAATCATTAAAGTCCAAAAAGGATGGACTTAGGAGGCTCTTCAATGGAGTGGAGTGGACCTCCATGAAGGAGCACAATACCCCAGTTGGCAGTAGAATTGAGCAGTTGATTGCCAGCAGACCTTTTTGGGATAAGGTTACTAGGGTGTTGCGAATAATGGAACCAATTGTCAAGGTATTGAGGCTGGTAGATGGTGACAAAACTGCAACAATGCCTTTTTTATATGATGCAATGACCTCAATGGTGGACCGCATCAAAGAAGCAGCTCCTAAGTCCAATGAGCAATACATCAGAATTTATGAGTCTCGTTGGACAAATATGCTTTTGCATCCATTGCATAAAGCAGGTATATATCTCAATCAATTATGTTCTAAGTTTCTAACTTCTGAGTTATTTGTCTAACTCATAGTCTACCTATTAAAATGTCATTCTAATTTCCTTATTTATATTTGTGACAGCTTACTATTTGAATCCGAGGTTCCAATACTCACGAACGCTTGGATTGAATCCGACTCTAATGACTGCAGTGAGAGATGTCACCAACAAGTTCATTACCTCTCCAGAAGAGCGATTGCTAGTACTGGATGAGGTATAAGATAACTATATTACTTACATTCTTAATGTCTCATTAGTCATTACTCATTAGTCATCACTTTGATTTCATCATCTAAATATCGTAAATGATGTTTTTTTTTGCAGTTGCGCCATTTCCGTGAAGGCACTGGATGTTTTGGACATCCAAATGCGGTTTCTGATCGTGAGGCAGGTGATCCTTGTGAGTGGTGGGTTTGGAATGGAACAGGTGCCCCCCATTTAAGAAAAGTGGTTGTTCGTCTCCTTGCTCAAACAACATCTGCAGGGGGTTGTGAAAGAAATTGGAGCGCATTCAATCTGATACACTCAAAGAGAAGGAACAAGCTTGGGGAAAACAGGTTGAGGGACCTTGTCTACGTTCACTACAACATGTGGTTGAGGGCTAGAGCAATACGAGATGCCAACTATAGGGAAGTGGATTTTGCTGTTGTCCACGATCCCATTGACACCGCATACACTTTCAGCACTGACAGACGTAGAGGGTTGGAGGAAGATTCAGAAAATCCTTTAGAGGAATGGATGAATGAGATAGGTCGTCCTGTTCTTGATAATTTAGATGGGCGTCCAGATCCATACATAGAAGATCAATTTGAGCCAAACAACGGTGATGATATTATTCTTGATAATCCGCCTGAAAGACTTGAGCCTGAAGCTGCACATGTAAATGTTGATATGGAAATAGATAGAAGAGTACAAGAGCAGTTAGGTAGCTCAAATTCTTCTTCTTCAGCTGGTTCTAAATCTAAGTGATGATAGTGACAATGATAATGATGGTGGTAATCAAAGTCAACGCTCTCCAGAATATCCTCCAGCTGTGGATCCTCAACATGATGATCGGCCTTATGTTACTAGGGGTGCACCTCCACAACAACAAGAATATCCCATGCCTGAAAAAAATTATCAAAGAAGAAAAACTCGAACTGGGAAAGATTACAGTGGTGCACCTCCACCAAATGCCGCAATGCCCACAACTCCAAGCCCCTACCCCTACTCCTACCCATCTAATCCACAACCACAACCACAATACCGGAGTCCAAGTGATTATCATTCAGATGTTGCTGAATCAATGGATGCATTGAGTATATCTGACTCTCAATCTCAATCTCAAGAACATTCATTTGGAGATATGTTATTTGGGCAGACACTTCCATACCCATCTCAGACTTCTCAACATGGGTATTCTGGATATCAAGTTGAACCACAAGGCCCACAACCAAGGTTACAATTAGAACTTGGACCTGGTATGGGATATCATGAAGCATACTCTGTCTGTAGCCCTTATGGATGCTTTCGGGTGAACACCGAAGCATACTCTGGTGATTTCGGGCAAACATGGAGTAGTGGGCATACTACAATTTATCCTATTGCCGGAGTTCCATTACAACCTCCTTTTCCTCAACCTCCAGCTCCTCAAGCAAGGGCACCCGCACCTCCTCCCGCTTCTTCTCAGCCTCCCAGGAATTCAGCAAACAAGGCTCAATATCTCAAAGATTTACAAGAACATTTTCCAAAGATTGGGATGATGCGGTATGTGAATCCTGAAGTATATGAGGAGCATGTTGTCACATACAACAAATCGTATAGAGCTTTGATGACATGGGAGCAATATGTAGAACAACAATATCCTTATCAGCAGCCGGCGCGCCACTCAACATACAACTGATGTGAGTTAGTACTTAGTAATTTACTATGTTGTTATATGTTTGTTGTAAGTTGAATATTATTGCATAAGTGTGTAAACATGCGTTTATGGATTGTGCTACTAAAATTTCAGATCTTAATTCTTATATTTTGTCATCGAAATCCTTCATCGAAATCTCAAAAAAACAGGATTGATTCCTTACCTCCCACATGATTGACCCCCCCCCCAACATACCCAATATAGAATTTTATTGCATAAAACGTTGCATCTAGGTGTTGAGACCACGCCTGTAAAATTTCATGATTTAATTCGTTCATTTAGGCGTCGATAAGTCCAGGATTGCATCTGTCGATATTTCCGTCGGTATACCTGTAAATATCTATTTCCACGCCGTCGATAAGTTGTCGGTATCGGCATTTAATTCCTTGCTTCAAGGAAGGCTTCTTCAAGGGAGGTTGGAGCTACTTCCAAACGAAGGCTATCTCAAGGTGGTGGAGCTACTTCAGGTGGTGAAGGTTGCTCCGTGGACTTGGAGTTACTTCAAGAAGGCTGCTTCAAGGAGGTTGAGGCTAGTTCTAGGTGAAGGCTACTTTAAGGGTGTAGAAGGAAGGTGATTGTATTTTATGTAACATCCTTGTGAGGTAATAAAATTAATCACTTTCAAAATCCCGATTGGAAACAATCGAGTAGTGGACCGACTACCTTAGATTTCTAAGGTAGGAACCACTCTACATCCTTGTGTCTTCCTTATTTCCTCCTACTTCTTGTTCAAGTGTTTAATTGTTTAATTAACTTTAAAAACTCCAAAAAGCTCTATTCACCCCCCCTCTAGATCTTTCACACATCTTCTTTGGATTATCTACGACTGCGACTTGCATCCCAGACTTGTGACATACTTCATATTCGACATGCCTGCATACCTGCTGTGGGCTATCTACTTAAAGGGAATTATTTGAAGGATGAGTGTTTTATTGTAATCTTGAGGGGCAAAAATTCTTGTAAGGCCCATATGCGGTTTGATATCAAGGGTCTGAACCGCATATACAGCCGCATGAACCTTTTTTTGAAACTAGGAATCAGTAGCACTACCATTGACTTGTGGTGGATCATCAGTCTTAGAAGAGGCCATAGTAGGGAATACCTTAGGTAGAGTTCGTCGTCTCCTCCGCTCATACACATGTAAAACAGGAGAGGAGGATTCAACCAATGTAGGGGTAGTAGACACAGTAGGATCGGGAATGGGCACACTAGGAACTAGCACATATTAACTAAGTTCATAAAAGAAAGATGTATCTTCAAAAAAAGTGGCATCCGCACTGGCATACAAGCGGCATGCAACAGGATCAAAGCATTTATACCCCTTTTGTGTGCGAGAGTAACCAAGGAAACAACAAAGGAATGCACGTGGCAATATTTCTCACTCCCAAGTTGGTAATTATGAACAAAACATAGGCAGCCAAAAACTTTTGGTGGTAAAGCAAAGATTGATTCATGAGGGTAAAGAAGTGGATAGGGAATTTTTATTTCATAGAACAAAAGAAGGCATCTAGTTGATGAGGTAGTCTGCTAAAAGGATGGCATTTGCCCAATAAAATAAAAATTTTCATTTCATTGGAGTGTACGAGCTACATCAAGGAGATCTTTGTTTTTCCTTTCAGCAACGCCATTTTATTGTGAGTTATAGGGACAAGAAGTTTGATGGACAATCCCCTTTGAGGTACAAATCTTTTGAAAATCATGTTGCACGTATTCAAAAGCATTATCAATGCGAAGAAACTTAAGGAGTAGCAGATAATTGAGTCTTTACTTCATTTAGAAAATTGGACATCTAAAACTTCACAACTATCCTTTAGCAGATAAAGCCAAGTGGCACAAGACCAATCATCAATAAAGGTAATAAAATATTGCCTACCAGTATGGGTACTTATACGACATGGTCCTCTGACATCAGAGTGAACTAGATAAAACAAAATTTGGACTTCTATCGTCACGACGAGGAGGAAACATTGTCCGATAATGTTTTCCAATCTGAGAAGACCGCATGCAAAATTCTCAGAGGACAAATAGGGAAATAAAGACTACAACTTAGAGGTAGAAGGATGACAAAGCCTTAGATGCCATTGACGAAGAGAGGTAGATTGGGCCACAAGTGCAGTAGTAGGAGAGGTTGACGAGGTAGTAGAAACCATCCCCGCCTTCATATCCCCCAATCGTTTTCTTCGTCCTGAGATCCTACATGGAGATAGTGTAAGGAAAGAAGGTTATACTGCAGTTTAAAGTCTTAGTAATTAACTGATGGATATCAAGTTTAAAGAAAAATTGGGCATAAATAAAATAGATTTAAGAAGATTGTTATTCACATCTCCTCTCCCAATGATCAGATAAGTGGATCCACCTACTAAACGCACAAGAGGATGACATGTAGATTTTTCTAGGTAAGTAAAAAGATTCTTATTCCAGGTTATATGGGTTGTAGCACTGGAATCAATAATCCAATCATCTTTTGACGAAGGGGAAGAAGCTTGAAGACATGAGGGGTCACTGGAGTGTTGGCAATCTTTGCTTGAGGTGTAACGGTAGCAGCAGAAGCAGCCTTGATCAACTTATCAAGGTCAGAAGAACTAAGTGTTACCATCTGATGATTAGTACCACTAGGGGTAGATCAGTAACAGTAGTTGACACTTGATTGGCCCATTCCGGTTTTCCAAGCTTTTTGTGACATCTGTCTTTATTGTGATTAGTAAGCTTACAAAAATTATAGAATCTAGATTGGGAAGAAGAGGACCCTCTCCCACTATTATCGAGACCCTTACCCTAGCAACGACTAGGATTTCCACGTCCTCGTCCAGCAACAACAAGGGCAGCAGGCTCCTCTACAGTAGTAGAAGACACAGAGCGAGATAGACAGAGATAGACATTATCTAACATTAGCAAGGGTTTAGATGCAAGAATTTACTGGCGGACTTCAAAATTAAGAGGTAGAGATGCCAAAAACTGATATAGTTGTACTTCTTGTGGCTTCAGCATTTTTGAAAGATCAAAGGATAAGGGATGATGGAGTTTGAGTTTGACCCACATTCCCTTAAAGTTGTCAAAATGTGAAGTGAAAGATGAGCTATCTTCAAGTTTTAGAGAATGCAGACGTTTGTACAGATCAAATACTCGAGATGCATTCCCTTTGCTAGATGACATGCCTCTTTGGTTGTGTTAGTGAAGAGTAGATAGTGGAGACATGTGATTCATAGCTATTCAGGATCCAGGAGAAAACCAGAGTCATGTTCAGCCCAATTCTTATACTTTGTCTTCTTTTTGTGAGACGTCTCTCCCTTAGATGAAGATGGATCAGTGAGATGTTCCAGCTTTCTCGAAGAATGCACATAAATTTGAAAGGAGCATACCCATTGGATATAATTAGAGCCATTAAACTTGACAGATGTCACACACTTGGGAGTGTCACAAGGACCTCAATAGTAGAAGAAGCAATCATAGCATATCAACACAAGGTATCATAGAGCAGCAGAGATCAACAACACTAAGGTGATGACACGTTGTGTCTTAGATCAACATGCCATGTTGAATGAAGCAACAATAGGTACAGCAAGTCTACGAAATGTTGTGTCGAGTTCTGACATGTCATGTTGAATTGTGTAGCAGCTCGGTAAGTCAGCGACACGCCGTGTCAGAATCTGACACAGGGGTGGGCACGGTCTGACCTTAAAACCATAGACCAAACAACATATAGTGGTCTGATAATTTTTCAGACCAAACTTGATTGCTAAATGAATCTAGATCGAACTTAACTTGACCACTATAATGTGGTCAAGTTTGATTAAGTCCAATATAAAACCGCAATTACCTAGTATTTACTAGTTTCACATTTAATAAAGATCAGTAATAATTTGATTCAATTTTTGTGTCAAATTATCAATGCTCTTCAATTGAACTCATATTTTAATAACATGAATCAAATCTTATTGTCTAAACATTAGATGGAATGTTTTGAATATTACATTCAATAATTAAATGTTATTTTGTTTGGAATATTATATATATGTATATTATACATATACATATGTACACATACATACACACACATATATTACAAATATACATATATACATACATATATATATTAGCTACAACATTAATATAAAAGTCATATGTTGCACTTATATTGAATATAATGTTGAGATGAGATTGAAATATTGTCTATACACTCCAAAGAATGAATAGAATAATTTCCTTGAATTTATATATAGACACACACACATACACATATATCGAGTTAGTCAAGTTCGGTCTGATCGGTTAACTAGTTGCCCAGACTATGACCAGACCAATTAAGGATGATTTGAACACTTTTCAAATCAAACTTGAATGTGATACTCATCAAGACCAGACTTAGCCAGGTGGTTTGGTCAAGTTTGGTTTCCTGTCCAGCCCTATGAGTCATGACACACCGTATTGAATGGCGCAGCAGCAGATCAGCAAGTCAGCAACACAGTCATGTCAGGATTTGACATGTCAAGTTAGGTATCACAGCAAAGGACTCGACTTAGCAAGGATGACGACACGCGTCTTGGATCAATGGCACATCGTATAAGGCGGCGTAACAGCAGATTAAGGTCAAAAAATGACCAAGAACAAGTTGTGAACCCTATGGATCACCAAGAGAAAGAGAGATATGTTGGGGAGATCCAATCATATCAAATAAGTAAGCAAAGCCCTATAATAGGTGGTCAAAGATACCACAAAAAGAATGACGTACGGCTTTCCAAAAAAAGTCTTCAGGGCATGACTGACGGAAAGACCGCAGACAATCTCCCTAGATCCTCTTGTTGGAGAACAGGATATAGATAGAGGGGAGACGAGATCCCTCTAGGTGTGGACAGCAGCGGTGGAGAAGAAAGGAGGTGATGAGGAAGGGAGGAGAGACAGCGGCGGCGGCTTGGAGTGGAGGGACTCCCGAGATAGCTATATATCTTGCTCTGATACCATGTGGAGAACAGTCGTCTTTCTATATAGGAGGTAATACAGGGAAGCGGACAAAAACCCTGATGGGCCTATTATACTTAGGCCCACATTACAAGAGACTTAATTAAAAGGGAAATGGTAAACATAAATAAAGAGAATACAACAGCTAAATATAAATATATATCTCAATATATATTATATCATATATCTTGTATTCAATTTAACAATACATTATAATCCAAAAATTTTAGATTTTTTTCTGTTTTTGCAAAATTGTTTATCGAAAATATTCACCTGCGTGAATTTCCATACTGTGTACATGAAACTCAGAAGAAGAAAAAATTTGCCGTTTTGGTCGAGATGTTAAATTTGGATCTCTTTCTTCCATTTCTTCTACTGAATTGCATACACTAACATCTCGTATACAAAAACAACAAGGGGTATGTTGATTAGATCATAAGATACGTAGTAGTAATCTTCCAATTTTTTATGCATTCATATTACCAAAAATTATATATTGAGTGTTCACTTAAAAATAAGTATGCTCCAGATTTTAGTTGGTCGAAAGAACTCCAATCATTTGTTGTATCATTTTTCATGTTTTCATTTAGTGGCTAGAATGGTAAAAAAACAATTATTTAGGTCACTTATAAGTGGATAAGATATTTTCTTTATTGTAAATTTTTGTTACAGTCAAGTTTAATTCTATAAAATATGACCGTAGTCATTGTGATCAATTAGGAGTCCATTAAGTTAATCTTGGTTTTCCAAAAAAAAATGAAGCCATCATCTGTCAGCCAGCTTTCATCTGCAATGAAACCTGAAAAAAAAACTGGATTGCTAAAATGCAAGGTGTCATTGCCCTCCATGACCTTTCCAGTATAAAATCCACTTATAAAGTACTGATTTAAGTCTCGATGAAATGTAACCATACTACGGTGATTGTGTTAGAAGTTCATTAGATTACAGGTTGGTTTCAAAAAAATATTTATGAAGCTGCTATCTTTCAGCCTGCTTTCATCTGAAATGCTGAAATGGGATTGCTAATATGCCAGGTGCTAATGCCCTCTATGACATTTTCAATATAAAATCCAATCATAAGATATTGTTTCTGGTATTGATGAACCTTGTGTGGTCATGCCACTTGTAAATTTGGTAATTAAAAGAAGAAACCTAAATACCTAATATATATTCCCGAATAGGTGATTTTTTTCTTCAAGGAGAAATTTTCTACAGCAGTAACACCAATAATTTTGAAGTTCGTACCTGTTGTGTTTTACATCGAGAAATTCAAGCTCGTTAAAAACAAAACTTACTATTAAAGAAACATGCGTCTCAATGACAAAAGATTGTCTAACAAAGTCAGACCAAGGTAATTTTAGTAAATAATTAGAAGATCATATACAGATTATTTACTTGTCATTTTCAGAGGATGCATAGATTCCATAAACCCAAGAAAAATATCATGGTATAAACAGGTGTTATAAGAGAGGATTATATATTAATGATACTTTCAAAAGAGAAGTGCTATGAGCAGATGACCTTATCTTTCGACTCGGACAAAGATCTTAAATCGTAACTTGTATGTGCATAAGAAACCAACTTCAACCAATAAGTACTTGCAAAAAGCATCACATGTATGCCAGAGAGAACAGCAGAGTCACCCCTGTTGACACAACAATAACAAAACAACCAGGTTACTTGACCAAATCTATTTAAATGCTCAAAAGACTAACTAGATAAGTATTGTTACTATCAATCCAAACTGAAAAGCGTAAGACTTTTTTTAATTAATAGAAATAGAATTATGTAGTGAGCATGTTCCATTTTTTTCCAAGAAGCTCGTCTCCACCCCAACTAAGGGAACTAGGCAGACCTAACGGCATGTTGTACCTAATGTGACTAAAAAGCAAAACTAAAGGAAATAGAATTGATTTCATTCATAATCATCAAGTCGTCTAAGCTAAAACAGAACACAGCCTTTATATAGACACACAATCCAAAGCGAGTCGGGCAGTAGCCAATGTGGGAATAAACCCATTGACTTCACAAGAGTCCACAAATAAGAAAGAAAACCACGTAACAAAATAAAGCAAACACAAACTAGATAAATCCTAAAAATATAGTGGTGGTCATAAGTTACGCAAAAGCAAAGCCTATCTCAACTGGAAACTCTAGAAGCTCTTCCAGAGACGAGCATGTTGCAACATACAACAGACTAAACCAAAGGCTTTATACATGGCGTCATTTCCAACAATGGTGTTAATATATCTCTTTATATTATGATTTTGTAAGTTCTATTTATTGTTGGACCTCTATGTAATTTCTCCAGTTCTATTAATAAAATGGTGAGTGGTCTTGAACCCTCACTCAAGCTGCATTGCAAGTAGCCTTGCAATTTACATTTCACATGGTACCAGAGCAAGGCTCCTAGGGTTCCAATCTAGGGCGTGTCGCTTCTCCCTTCTCTCTCTCTCTCGCGCGCGCAGCCGCCACAGGGCAGCGTTGCCGCCGGCCGCCGCAAGGCAGCAGCACCGCGCCGCCGGACAGCACAGCAACCACCGTCGGGCCGCACAGCCACGGCGCCCCGCTAGCAGCAGCCGCTGCCGCCGGCCCAAAGGGACAGATGTTGTCGCCGATTTTGCAGCCGTAACAGTCACCGGCCAGGACCGCGACGTAGCCGCTGACTCCTGGCAAGCCCACCGCCCGTCAGCAGCCTCTGGTTCCTCCCATTGACTCCGAAGGAAGAGTCTATGTAAGACGGTTGGCTAAAACTCAGACTGGAGGTTCCGTCCGTACACATCAGATTCCTAATTACACCTCCTCCATGTGTGATTAGGGAATTTTTCGATTGGAGGTTGTGGATGCGTCAGAAACGCATCTAATCTTCGCATGTGACGTGTATCTCTCCGTCACTTTCTATTCTTATGTGACGTGTATCTCTCTATCACTCTATCTATCCGTTAAATCATGGAGGACACCAAGGCATCTACTATCTACAACGAGATGTCGCCTATCCCCTCCATCAAGCTTAACGGGAAAAATTATTTCTTGTGGATGAATGTTGTCCATACAGTGTTGGAATCCCGAGATAAAGCACGGCATGTTGATTATGATCCTCCTGCTTCTACTGATAAAGGCTATGTTGAATGGAACGTCATAATAGTCTGGTGAAGACATGGCTATGGGGGAGCATGGAACCTGCTATTGTTGCTAGGTTCATGTTCTACACTACTGCCAAAGACATATGGAATGTTGTGAAGAAGCATTACTCTCAGGAAAATAATGCACTTCGTCAGTTTATGATATATGATCGACTCTTCGCTGAACAGCAGGGAGACAAGCCTTTAGAAGAATATTTTGGAGTGATCCAAGGTATTTCTCAGGAGTTGAGCTTCTATCATCCAGTGACTGTCCAAGAACAGGTCAAAGACAGAGATGACTTGATTACTGCAAAGTTTCTATCGAGTCTGAATTCGTCTTGCAGTTCGGCCCGCAACGTCATCCTCACTTCTGACAAACTTCCCAGCCTGGAAGAAGCCTACTCAAGAATTCTACAACCAAATTTTGAACCAGTTGATTCTACAACATTTTCGCCTTCTGGGAGACTCTCATGCATCTGTAGCCACTGCAATTCAAGGAGGTCGTACAGGTATGGGACGAGGACGTGGAGCACGTCCCAAGTGCACCTTCTGTGACAAACCTGGACACACCGTTGAGAAGTGCTAGAAGAAACATGGAAGACCTGCTGCACCACCTGTAGGGCAGCAAACTATGCTAGTACTGCTGAGTCTTCTGAGCCATCTGCATCAAATTATGGGTCTTCTGGCATCACACTCACAAAAGAAGAATATGATAGATTTCTTCTGGCTACACAGCACATGAGTGTGGGATCCTCTTCTTCATCTGCAAATCCGACGTCTACCACTGGTAATCAGGCTACCTCTCTAATGGCTTCTGGTTCAACTTTTTCATGGGTGGTTGATTTTGGAGCATCCCAGCATATGACCGGTATGAGGAGATTACTTCACTCCATTGACTCACATATTCCTCACAAGTTTGTGACCATAGCAGATGGTTCAGTGAGGAGAGTGTTAGCAAGTGGATATGTCTCTCTGACTCCTAAAATTGATCTTAAATCAGTTCACTATGTGCCTGCATTTCCTTTTAATCTTCTCTATGTTGCAAAATTAGTTGATATTGTGAACTGTACAATGACATTTGGGCCTTCTTGCTTTGTATTACAGGATCTCAAGAGTGAGGACGATTCGTGGGGGGGGGGGCTAGGAAAGGTGATCTCTACCTCTTCCACGGTGACAGTCTGCCTCACCAAGTATTTGCTCCTGCTCCAGCTATCCTTTTGAGTGGTTCTCCCTTACTGTGGCACTACAGATATGGACATCTGTCGTTGGAGAGCTTGAGAAAGTTAGAACCTGAGTTGTCCCAAGTGTCTTCTTTAGAGTGTCAGTCATGTCAATTGGGAAAACATCATAACTAATCCCAGTCGTGTCAATAAACGGGCATCTTATCCTTTTGAGTTAGTCCATACTGATGTTAAGGGTCCTGTAAAGACCAATAGTTATAATGGTTTTCGCTATTTTATTTCCTTTGTGGATGATTTTTCTCGCATGACATGGATTTATTTATTAAAGAGTCGAGAGTTTGTGTTGTCCATTGTCAAACATTTTCATCAAGAAATAAAAGTTCAATTTGATTGCAATATTAAAATTCTTCAATCTGATAATGCCTTGGAATATGTTCAAACTGATTTGGCTGATTTTTGTAGCTCTGTTGGGATGATTCATCGCACGTCTTGTCCTCACACCCCTCAACAAAATGGAGTAGTTGAGCGCAAAAACCGTCATCTTTTTTATATTACCAGGACTATTATGTTTCAATCCAATGTCCCTAAGAGGTTCTGGTCTGATGCTTTACTTACTGCTTGTTTCCTGATCAACAGGCAACCCTCTTTGGTGCTTCAAGGACGTACTCCTTTTTCTGTCTTACGTCCAAAAGATTCGCCTTTCCTTGTTCCTCTCAGAGTGTTTGGGTGTAATTCATTTGTCCACAATTTTGACCCTAAAGCTGATAAGTTATCTCCTAAGTCTATTAGGACTCTCTTTCTTGGGTACTCCAACACTAACAAAGGATACAAGTGCTATTGTCCCAGTCTCCGTCGTATATTTGTGTCTCAGGATGTAACTTTTCATGAATCCGCACCATTTTTTTCTAGTATTCCCAGTAAGGGGGAGCAATTGTGTGAAAGTGAGAGAGTGCCACCATTAGACATCAGTGAGAGAGTGCCACCTATCATTCTTAACTATACTGTGATACAGGAAGAGCAGCCAGCAAGTGATACTTTAATTCAACAATATCAACATGTTTATAGCAGACGAGGCAGGCAGGATCCAGAGGAGGTAGCGACTCCAGTCTCTGAGCCTTCCCCATCTTCCTCTACTCAAGAGATTTCTACAAAACCATCTGACCTTGATGTTCCCATTGTTGTTCGCAAAGGTACTCGTTCCTGTACTATTCAACATCCTATTGCAAATGTGTGTTGTTTGTCAAAATTATCCAAGCAGGCTCGGCCATTTGCTCTTGGGATTGATTATGTGGTTGTTCCAAGAAATCATCTTGATGCTATGAAGGATACTGGCTGGAAACAGGCGATGCATATGGAAATGTTTGCTCTTCTACAAAACAACACCTGGGATCTTATTGACTTACCTCCAGGGGAAAATGTTGTGGGCTGCAGATGGGTATTCACAGTAAAACATAATCCAGATGGTTCAGTTGAGAGGTTGAAGGCTAGACTGGTGGCAAAGGGTTATACTCAGACATATGGAGTTGATTTCTTTGAGACCTTTTCACCAGTGGCTCGTCTGAATTCCGTGCGGATTCTTATTTCTCTGGCAACTACCTTTAACTGGCCTCTATTTCCGCTTGATGTCAAGAATGTCTTTCTTCATAGTGATCTACAAGAAGAGGTATACATGGAGCAACCTCCTGATTTTGTTGCTCAGGGGGAGTGTCAGAAGGTGTGTAGATTGAAGAAAGCCATCTACAGGTTGAAACAATCTCTTAGAGCTTGGTTTGACAAGTTCAGTGATGTTGTGCTAAAGATGGGCTTCTCTCGTTCTGTGACTTAACACTCTTTATTTTATTCCAACTCTTCTGGTGGATCCATCATTATTGTTGTATATGTTGATGATATAGTTATCACGGGCAGCGATTCTACAGGCATATCACGGGTGAGATAAGGATTGCAGGGGCACTTTCAGACAAAGAATCTGGGCAAACTGAGATATTTTCTGGGCATTGAAGTACTTAGATCTCATGCAGGTACTAATTTGTCTCAGAGGAAATGTGTTGGATTTACTACAGGAAGCTGGCATGAGTAAATCCAAGCTGGTGTCTACTCGTATGGACTATCATATAAAGGAGATGACTGATGATACTGATTATCCAGATCTAGGCTACTATAGGAAAATTGTTGGGAAGTTGATATACCTGACAGTTACTCGTCCTAATATTTCTTTTGTTGTAGATGTGGTGAGTCAGCATATGAGCTCACCACAACAGTCACACTGGATGGCAGTTTGTCATATTCTGAGATACCTGAAGGGTGCACCTGGTAAGGGGATCACCTACTATAGATCCAAGACTCTTGTGTCTACCCTTGTTCTTACTGGTTATGCGGACACAGATTGGGCCAGTAATCTGAATGACAAGAGGTCTACTTCTGGGTATTGCACATTTCTGAGAAATCACCCTATCACCTGGAAAAGTAAAAAGCAGAATGTTGTGGCTAGATCAAGCACGGAAGTTGAATATCGAGCAATGGATCATGCCTGTTGTGAGTTGCAGTAGGTTCAGTTTGTACTTTCTGAATTACAGATTTTTGTTTCGTCTCCCATAGAGCTTAGATGTGACAATCAGGCTACTATCTACATTTCCAAGAATCCAGTCTTCCATGAGCGCACTAAAAATATAGAGGTTGACAGCCACTTCATCGGAGATCAGATCAAGAATGGCAAGGTGGTGACTCTGCATGTCAAATCTGAAGATCAACTTGCAGATGTCCTCACAAAGCCGTTGAGTCCAGCAACTTTTCAGAGTTTTTGCAACAAGCTGGGCATACACGATTTGTACACTCCAGCTTAAGGGGAGTGTTAATATATCTCTTTATATTATGACTTTGTAATTTTTATTTATTGTTGGACCTCTATGTAATTTCTCCAGTTCTATTAATAAAAGGATGATTGGTCTTGAACCCTCACTCAAGCTGCATTGCAAGCAGCCTTGCAACTTACGTTTCACAAATGGCAAGTGAGCAACAGCTTTTTAAGGCATCAATGCATTGAGGAAAAAAAGAATTCACACTATGGTGAACATGGAGACAGTGTGCGGTGAATGTTCGTATCATAAAATATTCATTGGATTTTTATGATTTTGTTTACACTGAAGAATGTGTTATTTAAATAAGGCAAGTTTGTTTTTTGTAAGAAGTTTCATGAATTCATGTTATTTCTAACATTTTTTCAGTAAACTTTCTGCTTTTGTGGATGACAGGAGACAAAATTGCATATAAGTTATGGGCATTGTTTATTTGTTCATCATAGTTTTGTAGCCTTCGTCACTCCTTATACGGTCTAAAGCAGTCTTAATGGGACCGGTTTAAAAAAACCAGGCATTGACCTTGAACAACTTGATTTCAAAAGGTCTACTACAGATCATTCGTTATTCTACTCCCACCCATCTCAAGGTCACATTCTCCTTGTATATGTCGATGATATTATAATCATTGACAGTAATACTGAGGGTATCTCTAGTATGAAAAAATCCCTTCAATCCTAATTTCACATCAAGGACCTGGGGAATCTTTTGTGCTTCACAGCATAGACGTTCTTCACTCCAACACAAGCACGGTCTAATCTAAAAGACATTATGTCTCAGACCTACTATAGGAGTCATGGATGCAGATGCAAACCAGTCTCCCTCCAAAGGACACCCACAACATATCTCAAAGTCAGGGGAGCTCTATCATGATCCCGAGAGGTATCGCCTGCATCGTTGGGAAACAAATTTATTTGACGGTCACCCGACCGGATATCTCCTACATTATTGGAGCGATCAGTCAAAATATGAGTGTTCCTCTTCAAGCTCACTAGTGCAGCATTCAGCATATCATGTAATACCTAAAGAGTGTTCCACGAAGAAGATTGTTCTACAACCGACCTACACAACTAATCATTACTATCTCTAGGTATGCATGTGCAGACTGGGCATGAGATGCTCAAGACTGACAATCTACATTTGGATAGTGTATCGTGGTAGGAAAAAATGTTGTCGTCTAGAGGAGCAAGAAGCAATCAGTCGTTGCTTGCTCAAGCACATAAGCAAAATACAGAGCAATGGTCCATGCATGTAGTGACTTGTAGTAGGTGAAGTACATCTTGACTAAGTTTAGGATTCTTGTTCAAACTCCAGTTACTCTCTATTGTGGCAACCAAGCAGCCATTCATATTGTAAAAACTTGGTATTCCATGAACATACAAAACATATATTCAAGTGGAGTGTTATTTTGTGCAGGATCAGGTCAAAGATAAGAAAATTGTGACATGGCATCTGCATATGGTGGATGAAATTGATGATATTCTGATAAAACCACTACATGCAACTCTTTTTCGACATATGGGTATCAAGTTGGGACTACACAATGTTACCCTCTAGCTTGAGGTGGAGTGTTCATATAAATGATTATTGTTAATATATCTTTACTTATATCTTTACTTTGTGTTTATTTCATATTTCATATTACTGCTGTACCTACATGTAATTTTCCTTTTACTATAAATAGAGAGGAGAACCCTATTGGGTCTCTCACATTGCCAGTGTGCAACAACGCTCCATCCGTCTCTTCCGTTCACATGGTATCAGAGCAGGTTAAGCTCCAGCCGCCGGCCCTCCCTCCCGCCCGGCGCCGTCCCTCCCTTCCGCCCCCCCCTTCCCCCCCCCCTCTTCTCCCTTCCGCCGCCGGCCCTTCTCCAGCCGCCGGCCGCCGCCGGTCCTTCTCCAGCAGCCGGCCGCCGCCGCCAGCAGCAGCGGCTGCTGCTCGTCGCCGCCGGCGCGCGGCAGGAGCGCGGAGCCTCCCTGCGGCGCTGTTGATCGCCGCCTAAGGGAGGGTTCCCACCCCCGTCCATCGCTGCTGGACTTCGGTAGTCCCTCTCATGCTGTCGTAGGTCCAGCCACAACGATCTAAAGGCTCTGTCTACGTCTCCGGGCTCTTTTTCAGCCTTTTCGGTTCCTTTTTCGGGCGCCGATCTTGCTGCTTGGGGATCTCCGGTTGATCCAACGGCCTTCTAAAGCCCTACCCGGAGGTCTCGTCTCTTCCATAGTGCCTTCCTAATCACATCTCCTTCATGTGTGATTAGGAACTTCTCGTTTGAAGGTTGTCGATGCGTCAGTAACGCATCCTCTTTTCAGTTTCTGTTGTGACGTGTATCTCTCCGTCACGGGACGTGTATCTGTCCGTCCACTCAGCCTTCTGTGTGACGTGTATCACTCCGTCACCCATATCTCAGTTGCATCATGGAGAACAAGACCTATTATGAGGTCTCGCCTATTCCTATCAAGCTCAATGGGAAGAATTTTCTGCTATGGATGAATGCGGTTCATACTGTCTTGGAATCGCACGATCGGGCAAAGTTTGTTGATTCTGCACCTCTCACTAGCACTGACAAAGACTATGCCGAGTGGAAACGTCTTGGCAGCCTAGTGAAGACTTGGCTATGGGGTAGCATGGAACCTTCTATTGCTTCGAGGTTCATGTTCTACTCCACTGCTAAGGAGATTTGGGATGCCGTTAAGCAGCACTATGCTCAGGAGAAGAATGCTCTTCGCCAGTTTATGATCTATGATCGTCTGTTTGCAGAGAAACAGGGTGATAGATCCCTTGAAGAGTATTTCGGTGTGATTCAAGCTATCTCCCAGGAGTTGAGCTACTATCATCCAGTGAAAGTTGTTGAGCAGATTAAAGATAGAGATGATCTTGTCACTGCTAAATTTCTATCTGGCCTTAGCTCCTCATTTGGTTCAGCACGAAGTGTGATACTTGCATCTGACAAATTACCGAGCCTTGCGGAAGCTTTCTCTAGGATTCAACAGTCCACCTTTGAGTCTGTTGATCCTACTCCTGTTGTTCCTTCTGGAGATTCTCATGCCTCCATTGCTGCAGCAGTTCGCGGAGGACGACCTACACCTACACCAGCTGACAGACCTGGCTTGGGCAGAGGACGTGGGACTCGTCCTCGATGCACTTTCTGTGACAGACCGGGACACACTGTTGAGAAATGCTGGAAGAAACATGGACGACCTGCCGCCCCACCTGTTGGAGCTGCCAACTGTGCTACTTCTGACTCTACTACTGCGAGCTCGAGTTCCTCTGGCATCACACTTACTCAGGAGGAGTATGACAGGTTTATTCAGGCAACTCAACATTGGAGTATGGGCGCCTCTTCTGCTTCCACAGCAAATCTTGCCTCTACCGCGGGTAATCAGGCTACATCTTTTATGGCTTCTGGATCCGCAACTCCCTGGGTGGTTGACTCTGGTGCCTCCCAGCACATGACTGGTATGAGGCGATTGCTCCGCACATTTGACTCATATATTCCTCACCCATCTGTTACCTTGGCAGATGGTTCTGTGAGGAAGGTGGTAGCTAGTGGTTCTGTGTCCCTTACACCAGATATTGATTTGAAATCTGTTCATTTTGTACCTGAATTTCCTTTCAATTTGCTTTTTGTTGCCAAGTTGATTGACACTGTAAACTGCACAGTAACATTCGGGCCTTCTTGCTTTGTTTTACAGGATCTCAAGAGTTTGAAGATGATTGGTGGGGGGCCTAGGAAAGGTGATCTCTACCTCTTTCCTGGTGATTATCTACCTCGCCATCCACCTCCTGCTCCAGTTTCCTCCGCCATGCTGAGTGGTTCCCCCTTGTTGTGGCATTGCAGATATGGCCATCCTTCCTTAGAAAGCTTGAAGAAATTGGAACCCGATCTAGCTCATGTGTCCTCATTAGAGTGTCAGTCCTGTCAGTTGGGCAAACATCATCGGTTGTCCTATCCTGTTCGTGTCAATAATCGGGCTTCTAGTCCGTTTGAGTTAGTCCACAGTGATGTATGGGGTCCTGTTAAAAACCAGAGTTATAATGGTTTTAGCTATTTCATTTCTTTTGTGGATGATTACTCTCGCATGACATGGATTTATCTTTTAAAAAGTCGTGAATCTATGCTTTCCATTATCAAACATTTTCATAAACAAATTCAAGTTCAATTTAACTGCAATATCAAAAATTTTCAATCTGATAATGCCCTTGAGTATGTTCAGAAAGCGATGAATGAGTTTTGCAGTTCGGTTGGTATGATTCATCACACCTCTTGTCCTCACACTCCTATGCAGAATGGTGTTGCTGAGCGAAAGAATCGCCATCTCTTGGATATCACTAGGTCTATCATGTTTGAATCCAATGTGCCTAAACGTTTCTGGTCTGAGGCTCTTCTCACTGCCTGTTTTTTGATTAATCGGCAGCCCTCTTCTGTTTTGCATGGGCGCACTCCCTTTTCTGTCTTACGCCCTATGGATAAACCGTTTCATGTTCCGCTTCGGGTTTTTGGTTGTACATTCTTCGTTCATAACTTTGATCCCAAACAAGACAAACTCTCTCCTAGGTCCTTGAAAACCTTGTTTCTTGGTTACTCTGGTACGAGTAAAGGTTACAAGTGTTATTGCCCGAGTTTGCGTCGTATGTTTGTTTCTAAGGATGTCACCTTTCATGAAACCAGTCCATATTTTGCACATGCTATGAGCAAGGGGGAGCAATTGAGTGAGGGAGTGCCACCCGCAATTCAAAGTGAGGGAGTGCCATCTATCATTGTTGAGGACATACCGCATGATCCACCTACCATTCAACCCTATACCCAGGTTTATCACAGGCGAGGTAGACAGGATCCAGATGAGGTAGCGGCACAAGTCCATGAGCCTCCCTCGCCATCTTCTACTCAAGAGATTCCTGCAGAGGCTTCTGACCTTGATCTTCCTATTGCTGTCCGGAAAGGTATACGTTCATGTACTATTCGTCATCCCATATCAAATGTATGTTGTTTGTCGCACTTATCTACACAGGCTCGTGCATTTGCTGTTGGGATGGACTCCATTAAGATACCAAGAAACCACTTAGAGGCTCTAAAGGACAGTGGCTGGCAGCAGGCAATGCAGGTGGAAATCTCTGCTCTGATTGACAATGGCACATGGGATCTTGTTACTTTACCTGCGGGCAAGAAAGTTGTGGGCTGTAGATGGGTCTTTACAGTCAAACACAACCCTGATGGATCGATTGAGCGGTTGAAGGCCAGATTGGTAGCAAAAGGCTACACACAGACATATGGAGTGGACTTCTTTGAGACTTTTTCTCTAGTTGCTCGTCTCAATTCTGTGCGGATCCTTATATCTCTAGCTACTACCTTTGATTGGCCTCTTTTCCAGCTGGATGTCAAGAACGCCTTTCTTCATGGAGATCTTCAAGAAGAGGTGTATATGGAGCAACCACCAGGTTTTGTTGCTCAGGGGGAGTGTCAGAAAGTCTGCAAATTGAAGAAGGCTATCTATGGGTTGAAGCAATCTCCTCGAGCTTGGTTTGACAAGTTCAGTGCTGTTATTTTACAGATGGGCTTCTCTCGTTCCATGACTGATCACTCTCTATTTTATTCAAATTCCTCTGGTGGGTCCATAATTATTGTTGTCTATGTTGATGATATTGTGATTACTGGCAGCGATTCTACAGGCATATCACGTGTGAAGGAAGGACTACAACAACACTTTCACACAAAAGACCTGGGGAAGCTGAGATACTTTCTAGGGATTGAGGTTCTTAGATCCCATGCAGGTATAAATCTCTCCCAGAGAAAGTATGTGCTTGACTTGCTACAGGAAACGGGTATGACTGATTCTAAGCCCGTATCCACTCCTATGGATTATCACATCAAGGAGGTGGAAGATGATACTGCATATTCAGATCCAGGTCATTACAGGAGAATAGTTGGGAAGTTGATTTACCTAACTGTCACAAGACATGATATTTCTTTTGTTGTTGGAGTAGTAAGTCAACACATGTGCACACCACGACAGTCACATTGGACAGCTGTATGCAGGATTCTGAGATATCTGAAAAGTGCTCCTGGAAAGGGGATCACTTATTATAAACCCAAGAGTCCTCTATCTTCTTTGACTCTCACAGGTTATGCAGATGCAGATTGGGCTGGTAATCAAGTTGATAGAAGATCCACATCTGGCTACTGCACCTTTCTTGGTGATCATCTGATTACTTGGAAGAGCAAGAAACAACAAGTGGTAGCACGGTCTAGTACTGAGGCTGAGTACCGTGCTATGGCACATGCATGCTGTGAACTGCAATGGATCAAATCTGTCTTATCTGAGCTGAAGATTTTGATTCAAACTCCCATGATTCTCAAGTGTGACAATCAATCTGCTATACATATTGCCAGGAATCCTGTCTTTCATGAGCGCACAAAGCATATAGAGGTTGACTGTCATTTCATCCGAGATCAGATAAAGAATGGCAATGTGGTGACGCCATATGTCAAGTCTGAAGATCAACTAGCTGATATCTTGACAAAGCCATTAGGTCCAGCAGTGTTCCAGAATTTATGCGGCAAGCTGGGCATCCACAATGTGTACACTCCAGCTTGAGGGGGAGTGTTAATATATCTTTACTTATATCTTTACTTTGTGTTTATTTCATATTTCATATTACTGCTGTACCTACATGTAATTTTCCTTTTACTATAAATAGAGAGGAGAACCCTATTGGGTCTCTCACGTTGCCAGTGTGCAACAACGCTCCATCCGTCTCTTCCGTTCACAATTATTAGGCATGAGTCCATTTTATGTTATTGTTTGCTTTGTGTTTCTTTTATCCCTGGTACACTTAATTGTTACCCACTTTGGTTAATCCACATATCACTCTACCCACTTATATACAGTAAAGCATGTACTCTTGCTAGAAACTAACAAAAATTACCAGTTAGGTATTTCTACAACTATAATAAAAGGGAAGTACACAGTTTGATATGCATATTTAAACTCTTAACCATTGCCAATAAATTTGTATATATCAAAAATAAAGCAGAGTATATACCTAAACATCGTGATGATCAAAAAGGCATACATAATTTATACATGTGATTCTATTACTTTTTATTGTCATAATGAAATAGGCTGACAAAGTAATAATGACAATTTGAAAGAAGCATATATTGCATAGTGTTAGAGAGTCTATATTAGCCTATTTAGTTAATAGGTTAATTAGTTAGTGGGCTTTTGTATCTCAGCCCGTTTAGATTACTTGTGTCCTAAGTCTTAGGGCGTCTCCCCTCTCCTATATAAAGGAGAGGGTGTCCAGTCTTGTATCCATCCCATTGCATTCAGTTCAATACAATATTATTTCACACATAGATAACCTAGCAAGTAATGGAAACCGATAAACAAAAGGTCACCATTCTATATCAATAATCGATTACGTTTCTTTGAAAAATAACCAACATAATTTATGAAAAAATATGATATTCTTTATATATCGGTGATTCAAGTATTTTAGACATGCAAACACATGCATAGTAAAATTGTACTAGGAACCCATGAATCATAGATACAACCTTTCCCGCACATAAACATGTGGACACAAAGACAGGTTATATGGTATACAAACATAATTTTAAAAAATACTTCAAATATGGCAACTCCTTTTAATCAACCTTTATTTATTTGTTATTATATTTCCAAATTATTGGGAGAGTGCATATATTGGTTTAATTAGCTTTGAAAAAAAAAGTAATAGAAGTTAAGAAGCAAAATTCATGAAGGGTTAGCCTAGATGTATATCCAATGGATTTGGGCAAGATTCTTCGTCACCTCTTCTAGCGTTCCGAAAAAGCTACTCTTTAAGTGCAACCCGAGAAGCATAAGATTAATTAAGTGATATGGTGATACTTAACCAACCAACAATGAAAGAAAACATGTAACTCATTAATCAAGAGGTGGCTTTCATTATTGGTTTTGCTTTGATTCCCTTCCATTCATTATTGAAACCAAACTTACGAGAAACATAAATAAATACAAGCTTGAAAATGGACATTAAGGGTATTGTCCTCAATTACCTCTGTTGTCAAGGTGCTCGCCTAAGGCCTAGGCACTATCTCAGGTCCATGTGCACCCCAATCCCCAAGAGGGACCAATCCTGAATGTTGAGGGCTTTTTGTGAGCTAGGTGCCTAGAATTACACGTGTTAAATGGATGAGTCCAGTTTATGGGTGGGTATTTGGTGGGTGCTGGACGAACAGACTCACTTCTAAACAGGTGGAACAAAAGCATTCCCAATGTCAACCCGATTGGTCCAAGGTCGGCCAGAGGGCACCCATATAAATTCTATTACATTGTAAATTTGTTGCAAAGATCAAAATCAATCTACATCCATTGTTGGTTTGTCGCTATTATTTTACATGTAAAATAAGCCAAATAAGAATTAGTAATTGATATTCAATGTGAAACATTAAAGAAAACGCATTTATTTGCTGCAAATTGATTTTAAGATATCAAAAGAACACTTAGCTGCTGCAGTTTTGCGGTAAACATTAATTAAAAATTGTTGTGAGCTGTAATTTTATATTTAACACGCCAAAACAAACAAGAATTATTGTCATTTAACATGAAACGTGCCAAACACAACAATATGTTTTATTATTGACATAAAATTCAGTATGGAGTAGTCATGTTACTTCTATTAGCATAAAAAAAGAAAGAATACGGATCATCGCTGCACATATCACATATACAAAAGTGCAATCAAGACAGATATATGATGCAGAACAGCCTGCTCATCCAGAGCCTGGCTAGGCTATGGCAATTCTTGATTAGAGTGTGTCATGACTCGTTTATTTATGTTCTTCCCTTGTTTAGTTGTTGTGCCTCGGTTTTCGGCTACGGCTACTATGTAGTTGTTTGAGTTTTAGGACCAAGTGTTAAATTAAGGACTTACTTGCAAGTTCTAAGTTATTTCGTTTTATTTATTACTTAGGTAGAGTCATTAGCGGAAATAAATCAATTTGGGCTTTCCGTGAGTTTTCTATATCAACCACGCCCGGGGATTTTTCCAGTAGAGTTGAGTTATGAATGGATTTCATTTTGCAAATCGAGTTTGCATCAATACACATCAAACATTTGTAACTACACTTTCATGTGAGTTCAAACATCTCCAATGTGAACTGCTCACATTTCACAAAGATAATCATACACTAAATTGCTCACAAGCATACACCTATATACTTAAATACTCACCAACACAACACTATTATGTTAAATGTTCAACTTTTTTTCTATTTAGATGGGTACCCCCAGTGCTCGCAGGTCGCCACCCAGACCTGCCTAAACAAAAGGGTTGGGTTAGATTTAGTCCAAAATTAAATGGGTGTCCAAATCCATAGGCCTACATTCAATGGGTCAACCCAAAGATACTGCAATTCTAGCTTAGGCCACCTTAGGTCCGAATCCAGTCAAATTAGGGCTGAATGAGGTTATCTATTGGATTATTTAGTAATATATTTAGATTGTTATAGTGAAATTAAGCTCATCTGAGTGAAGTTAGGTCGTTTTGTGAAATTAGGATTCATTTCGGTTGACTACAAATTACATTAAGGGGGGCCTCATTTAAGTTTAATATATACCAAGTTAAATTGAATACCAATTCTGTAAGAAAGGTTGGATTTTTTTTTCAACGGAAATGCACATTTGATGCAAATATAAAAATTTCATAGAAAACATTATATATATATATATATATATATATATATATATAGTTAATTGGGCAAGGATGGCCGTGTTAGTTCAGCTGAAGGCCTTCCAATGAAGTGGCACAGGTTTAAACCTCAGAAACCATCCTTGATTTACCTCTATGCCACACTTCCTGAGTTTGGGTTATTGGGCAATAATCACCCCCTATTGTTATTCCAAAGTATATAAAAAAAAGTTGAATAGTTTATCTAAAAATAAGAACTAAGAAAATATATTTAAAATCTGAAAAATAAAATAAAAAATGCCTAGGAGGCTACCTTGGCAACCCAGACCCCCAGTTTACATGCCCCATACCAAACCATCCTACACCTAGCCACCTTAACAACTATGCCAACAACATGTGTATTAGTGCTTAGCATGGGCGAGAATCTTCAAGTTGAATTCGTAGAACCCTTCAAAGGATATTAACAATCAGGAATAGGCTAGAGGATTAAAAAAAAATGAACCCAAGTAAAGACTAGGATGCACCCGCTTTGAGACACCTTGATGCCAGGTAGTGGTGTAGGCACGTGCCTGGACAAGCACACCAAAAACACCACAGGTAACGTTGTAATTTGTACACAAGCCACATGGCGCTAAGCATGAACCTCCAAGCATCTAGTTCATTGTTCCACATTAGTGAAACTGTGAAAGACTACATCCCAGACTTTACAGACGTTGCAAGCATAAAATAATGATAATGTTCAGCATTTACAAAATAACGAAAATTTCTTCTGGCAAAAAGTACTCTGTTGGCTACCATGAATGGTGGTAAATCTTGCATCTAATGGTAGCAGCCAACTTGCATGAGTCATATATATGCTACTGGAAAGTAGCATTTTTAATACCCATATTTTCGCAAAAGATATGGGTTGCTCTGATATATAGTACTTGATTACCCATCTGAGCCCAAGTGCCTTTATATCATCAGGTCCAACTGACATATTCGTTTGTACTAAATATAGTGACGAGTCCTTTATAATTGATTTTTTTACCTTTATTTCTTATCAAAATTAGCACATCAATTAGTCATCTGACCTATTAAAATTTGTGCAATGCATTGATTCCCAAAAAAATTGAAAAACTCACTTGAGAATTACAAGTGCGGGATACAATAAAACACCTGTTGTGATGATAACATGCAGAGATATGATGATCTGCAGCCAAGGAAAACAGAGATTTCAATTATTAGCTGCAAATGATAAAAGTTCCATCTACCAAAACATCAAATAGTTATTATTTTTTATGCTGTGATATACTTATGCTAAAAGAAAGGAACTAAGCTTTCAGAGATCTTCCGTCTTCTGTTAACCAGAAACACAATAATACATACCAATTTCAAGAAAACTGTGATTACAATTGAGAGTTATATATTAGTAACTTTGACAGCAACAATTAAAATGTTAAGAGTGATTAGCACCCTACAAAAACATCATGGGTATCAATCTTTTGCTTAACATAGCAAGACAACCTGTGAGACTGATATTATATTAAGAACATGGTCATGCCCAAGGCAACTTTTTCCCTAAATGATCAGTTAGACATTATATCATAGTCAAGCATCAAACTAGACCAGAATTTAAGTCTCAAGTAAGTCAGACATTAGATCATAGTCGAGCATCATACTAGACCAGAATTTAAGTCTCAAGTAAGCTTTGACTTCAAGGTTCTATCCTGTCATTAAGCTTTTTTTATGTAGACGATCATGAAGATATTCAGCAAGCATCAGATGGTCCCTATGAATTTCAATTTATTGTATATAAAACTGTATTGATGATAACATTGGATCTATGAATTTCAAAACTATACTACTTATAATGAATGTTAACTGCACACACCAAGAACGCCCACAGTCACAAAGCTTCCACAAGCCTATCTTGCAGTCACAGGTTGCATACCCTACAGTTGCAGCATAAAAAGCTCGAAGAACTTTGCTCCAGAATAAAAATGTGTGGTCCTGAAGCAGTATGAGGAGGGTGGAGATTTCACGGCATTTTTTGATGAGGGGTGAGCTGATTGTGCTTTGCAACCAAAGTATCCAACTTTTACAAAAAAATTGGCGATTTTTCACGATTTCGTAGGCACTGTCGAGTGTTCAACATAATTGAGATCAGTTCCTAAGGTTGCTCCTAAAAATTCCTTGAGATCATTACCTGAGTCGCTGAACAAATATTCTCCTCACTCTAACTATGATGCTGCTGGTGAGCGTCAGGAGAAGAATGATACACCTGCTATTGAGGTGGAGCAGGGAGATGTGAGTCTTCTTCCTAATGGTTGAGTCCTTCACGATTTTTTTCTGGAACGTGAGAGGAGGTGCGAATAAAATTCCTCACATCTGGGATGAGGTGAGAAGGAATAAAGCTGACATTTATGTTGTCCTCAAATCTAGATTGCAGAAGGAAGATGTTGCAGGTTTTGTCGAAAGTATTTTGCCTGGAGCCTTTTTCTATTATAATTCTGATTTCTGAGTGCTACTCTTATACCCACATTCTGGTCATTTGGACTGATGTGGATATTGACATGAAGTTGATTATGAGAAATGAGCAAATTATGCACTGTGAAATTAGCAAAAACTTGATGAGGTTTCACCTACTCTGCTGTCTATGGAGCGAATTTGGACGCTGACAGAACTTTGCTGTGAAGCTCTTTAGCTAATATTCGTAGCTCTAATCCTATTAACTGGTGTATCTTAGGGGATTTCAATGTGGTGAGGTTGTTGAAAGAGAAGATAGGTAAGCAACCCCCCTCTAACCGTAGTATGATGGACTTTAATAATGTTATTTCTGAGACTAATCTTCTTGAGATTGATACGAAGGGGCTTTACTTTACTTGGGACAGTCACAGCAGGAGTGGTATAAGTTCCTTCTCTCGTATTGATTGCATCTTCACTAGTATTGGCTTTCTTTCTGCCTTCCCTTTTTGTTGGGGTGAGGTGTTACCAGCAGTGGTGAGTGATCATAAAATCGTTGTTTTGCGGCTTGGTTCAGGGAAGAAGGGTGCTTCTCCCTTTCGGTACATAAATTCTTGGGTTAACCAAGATTCTTATAAAGATGTTGTTTCTAAGGCTTGGAGGAATACTGAATGTCATGGTACTCCCATGTTTTGGGTTTATCAAAAATTGCATGCGGTAACATGCTTTGAGGAAGTGGAATAGGGAAAAGGTTGGTAACTTTGTTTCCAAAGCCAAGGAATCGGAAATGGAGTTACTTTGTTTCAAAAAGCAGTATATGATGACCCTTTGAATGAAGATAAACAAAAACAACTTGTGCTGCTGAGAGAAGATACTGCTAAAGCTCTGAAGGATGAAGAAAGCCTGCTTAGGCAGAAAAGCAGGGTGCAATGGCTGAAGTTAGAGGATAAAAACTCAGCTTTCTTTTACGCCTCTCTAAAGACTAGAAGGATCAGAAATAATATAAATGTTCTAAAAAATCTACAGGGGGGAAATGTTTATGATATTGAAACTATAAGAGATAACATCAAAGATTTCTATGAAGGTCTCTTTAATAGTGCACCTCATGATACTGTTCATTGGAAGGAGAAATGGCTTATCCCGAGGATCACTCAACATCAGTTTGATAACCTAAGGAGATTGGTTACTCAAGAGGAAGTTGAGAGTGTGATGATGAAAATGAATGATGATAAGGCTATCCTGGCCCGGATGGTTTCTGTTACATTATATATTTCTTGTTTTACATAGTCTGCTATTTGTTTTGTTATTTCTCTTTTATATATGGACATCTCTGTAATTCTTTCAGTATTATATATATGAGGGTGCACACATTGTGCAACCCTAAGCTCTCCAAATCTCATTGTTTTTCACATGGTATCAGAGCGGGACGATCCACCTTAAACCTAATCCCTATCTCCACCAACCCTAGCCGCCACCACACTCCGAAATCTCCTTTTTTTCGCCGCTACAATACTGCTACAGTACTGTTACAGTACTGTTACCGTACCGCCGCCGCTGCTACAGTACCGCCGCCGCTACCGATCGCCGTCCACCCCTTCGCAACCCTCCATCCACCTCTAATCCCCTAATAAACTCCATCCTTGTGGCCTAATCCACCTCAGGACCCTCCGTCTAGCTCTGTTTCTCTTTCCGAAATCTCCAGACAGCCTCGGTAACTTTCCAGTTCTGGCATGTTGACGGCGTAACGGGCTTCACCCTCTCTGTCTGCCTGCGCCTCATGGTGGAGTGATTGATCCTCCTTGTTGGCGTAGGTTTTTTCTCTTCATCTGCTGCCCCTACGTGGATTTTTTTTAAGATCCATGCATAGATCTTCTACCTTCTACTACTAGTCCATGTGTTGGACTTCTGCCTCTGACTGCTGACTAATCCTGCCTGTGCCTGCTTGCATGTGCCTGCCTTCCTGCCTGTTCTCATGGCGTCTTCTGGAGATGACTTCTGGAGAGACTCGCGTCGTCAAGTTACCACTGTTAAACTTGATGGGCGCAATTACCAGCTTTGGGTGTGCTCCTTTGTGATATATGTCAAATCACAAGGGAAGTACTCTCATCTGATTCGCACTGGTCCGCCTCAGCCTGCAGCGAACGCGGATGAAAAAGACGTCAAAACTTTTGATGATTGGGTCCGTGAAGACTCGACTGTGATGACATGGATTCTCAACAGTGTCGTTGAGAAGATCAGTGTTACTTTACTTAGGCTACCTACGGCGAAGCAGATGTGGGATCAGCTCGCCAATACCTACTCTCACAGTCAGAATCCCAAGAAGGTCTTCGACATAACCAAGCAACTGGGACGACTCCAATTCACGTGATCTGACATCTCCGACTACTTCTCCACCTTCACCGGCCTGTGGGGTGAGTTGGAGACTTACCACCCGCTGTCTACTGATCTGGCGACTATGCAGAAACAGCGGGCGGAACTACAGCTGATACAGTTTCTGAGTGGCTTACCAGAATCCTATGCTGGCGTTGTGGATCAGATCTTGGCGAGTGATCTGCTCCCTACTTTGCAGAGTGCCTACCAGCGTCTCCAGCGCCTTTCTTCGTCGACACCGTCTCCTGAGACTGGAGATTCTACTGCCCTGGCTGCTTGGGCCGGGCGTGGCCGTGGCCGTTCCACTAATGGTCGTCCTCCCCTGGGTGCAGGACGTGGACCTGGTGCTGGACGAGGAGCCCCTCCTGCTGCTACGCGTCCTCAGCAAGGCCAGCGTGTGTGTACCTTCTGTGGCCGGTCTAACCATATTGAAGAAAAGTGCTGGGAAAAGTACGGTAAACCGGCTTGGGCCAATGCTGCTGCAGAGTCATCGTCTACTGCTTCTGAGACTGTTACTCCGACGCCTGAGCCAGCGACTGCGGGAGCGACCGCAGACTACATTCGTGCTGAGGTGGAACGCCTCCTTCTTGAGCGTGCTGGCTCTTCGACTGCTGCTTCTACTAGTGGAGCACATGCTGCATACTCTGGTTATGATACTGCATTCCTGAGTTCCTACTCACCTTCTACTTCTGGTAATACCAAATGGGTGATAGATTCTGGTGCCTCTGCACATATATTTGGCAATAGATCTCTGTTTAAAACTCTATCTAAACCTGTCTGTAACTCTTCTGTTATGCTAGCTGATGGCTCAAAGTCTTCGGTCTTTGGAGTCGGTGATATTGTTTCTCAGTTTTGGCTCAAGTCTGCCTTATATGTGCCTAGATTTCCTCTGAACTTATTATCAGTCAGCAAAATTTTACGAAGTTTGAACTGTAGCCTGACTTTTGTTCCTGGTTCATGTGTTTTTCAGGACCTTCGCACGAGGACGAAGATTGGTGGGGGGTATGAAGGTGTTAATGGACTCTACTACTTGGACCATTTTCCGCGATCAGAGAAAGCTGCTATGGTATCTGCTTTATCGGCTTCTGTTTTTGCACTGCAGTGGCACTACAGGCTGGGACATCCATAGTCAGAGAAGCTGCATCATTTAGTTTCTGATATTGGCAGTTGTAATTTTCAGTGTGAATCTTGTCAGCTGGGAAAATAGACTCGTACTGTGTATCCTAGACGTAGTACTGTGAGCAATAAAAACATTTTTGATTTAGTTCACTCTGATGTATGGGGTCCATGCCATGTACCGAGTTTGTCTGGTTACAAATATTTCATTTTATTTATTGATGACTTTTCTAGGACTACTTGGTTGTTTTATTAAAAAGTAGGTCCGAAGTGCTGTCTACTATCAAATATTTTTTTGCTGAAATAAAAACGCAGTTTGGTTTGCCTGTTAAAGTTTTCCGCACCGATAATGCTTTAGAGTTTGTTAAGCAAGAAGTGGCGGTTTTCTGTAAATCTATTGGTACGCTCCACCAGACTTCATGTGCCTATACCCCACAACAAAATGGTGTCGCTGAGCGGAAAAATAGACACTTATTAGAAGTTACCAGGACTATCATGATGCATTCTCATGTGCCCCGCTCCTATTGGCCTGAGGCTATTTTGACTGTGTGTTTTCTGATTAATAGGATGCCATCGTCTGTTATTGGAAATAAGATTCCTATACAGGTTCTGCAACCTGAGACTTCTTTGTTTGATGTGCCTCCTAGAATTTTTGGGTGTACCTGCTTTGTCAGATTACTTGGACCTGCTTCTGATAAATTGTCTCCTCGAGCTGCTAAATGCATTTTTCTGGGCTATTCTAGAACTCAGAAGGGTTACAAGTGTTATAATCCCAGTACAAGGAAATGGTTTACTAGTAGTGATGTTGTCTTTTTTGAAGATACACCGTATTATTCTTCAACAGGAGATAGTTTGCAGACAGACATTCTTGCCTCTCCTTTGCCTGTTATTTCTGACTGTGTGTCTGACAGTACTGACACTGTGACTACTGAAACTCAAGATTCTCCTCTTATTGTTTATCAGCGCAAGAATAGAGCACCTTCTACGCAAATACCCCCCCAAGGCAACCAATCTTCTCTTCCAGAAGGTTCTGCTGCACCTAAGGTACACTATGACCTTGACATACCTATTGCACTCAGAAAGGGTACTCGTTCCTGCACTTCTCATAGCATTGCTCAGTTTGTATCTACTGCTCATCTGAATACTCATTCTAGCAATTTTGTATATGCTTTATCTGTTGTGGTTGTACCTAATAATGTTCAAGATGCATTGAAAAGTACTGCTTAGACATTTGCTATGAAAGAAGAAATGATTGCTCTTACTGACAGAGACACTTGGGAGTTGGTGGATCCACCTCCTCAGTGTAAGCATGTGGGCTGCAGGTGGGTATATGCCGTAAAATATCAACCTGATGGTACGGTTGAGAGGTTGAAAGCACGGTTAGTTGCAAAGGGCTATACTTAGACATATGGCATTGATTACTTTGAGATTTTTTCTCCTGTTGCTCGCCTTAACTCTGTCAGGATTCTCCTATCTGTTGCTGTGAATCTGAACTGGCCTCTTCTGCAGCTTGATGGTGACTTGCAGGAAGAAGTGTATATGGAGCAACCTCCTGGGTTTGTTGCTCAGGGGGAGTCTCACAAAGTATGCAGGCTTAAGAAGTCTATCTATGGGCTCAAGCAGAGTCCTCGTGCCTGGTTTGATAAGTTGAGCAGGATCATGATTGATTTTGGTTTTCTGAGGTCACAGGTTGACCACTCTGTGTTCACAAAAAAGACTTCAACAGGTATTACTGTTCTGATTGTATATGTTGATGACATTATTATTTCTAACAGCGACTCTCTTGGTATTCAGGCTACCAAAGATCATCTAGGCAAGCACTTTGCTACAAAAGATTTGGGCAGACTCCGGTATTTTCTTGGCATAGAGGTCTCTAGAACCTCTAATGCCCTGGTGCTTTCTCAGAGAAAGTATGTTCTTGATATTCTACAGGAGACTGGTATGCTTGGAGCGAGACCTGCGGATACTCCTCTTGATCCCAATGTGAATTGGGATGATGATTCCTCTTCTGTGTTTGCTGATCATAAAAAATTCAGGAGGTTGATTGGTAAATTGATTTATTTAACTGTTACTCGTCCTGATATTGCTACTGCAGTGGGTCTTCTTAGCAGGTACCTTGACAAACCCAAACAGTGTCATTGGGATGTTGTATGTCAAGTCCTGAGATACTTAAAAAAGTCGCCTGGCAAGGGACTTCATTATAAAAAGAATGGGCATTGTGTTCTTGAAGGGTATTCTGATTCTGATTATGCAGGCAGCAAAGTTGATAGAAAATCTACCTCCGGATACTGTACTTTTGTAGGAGGCAATCTTGTTACTTGGAGGAGCAAGAAACAGAATGTCATTGCCAGATCTAGTGCTGAAGTTGAGTACAGGGCCATGGCCCATACTGTCTGTGAGTTACTGTGGGTACGTTCTCTCCTGAAAGAGTTTGGGATTGAGTCTTCTTCGGCCATTCCTATGCACTGTGATAACAGAGCTGCCATCTTCATTGCAAATAATCTTGTCTATCATGAGCGCACCAAACACATTGAAGTTGACTGCCACTTCATCATAGAATCTATTCTTGCTGGCAAGATATGCACTCCATTCACGAGATCAGAAGATCAAGTTGTTGATATCTTCACTAAGTTGTTGGGGAAGAAATAGTTTTACACACTGATGGACAAGTTGGGCATGATTGACATCTATGCTCCAACTTGAGGGGGGGTGTTACATTATATATTTCCTGTTTTACATAGCCTGCTATTTGTTTTGTTATTTCTCTTTTATATATGGACCTCTCTGTAATTCTTTCAGTATTATATATATGAGGGTGCACACATTGTGCAACCCTAAGCTCTCCAAATCTCATTGTTTTTCACAGTTTCAACTCAGCCTTTTTCGAATTTGTACATCTCTGGTGATGAGATCGTTGTTGCTATTATGAAATTTTTTCAGTTCAGGGAAACTTTTGAATGAATGAAATAGCAGTTTGATTACATTGATTCCTAAGCTTCCTGGTGTTGTATGTTTGAAGGATTTTAGGCTGATTTCTCTTTGCAATATTATCTATAAAGTGATAACGAAGATTTTGGCTAACAGACTTACAAGTGTTTTCCCTGATTTGATTGATAAATATCAGATTGCCTTTATTCAAGGTAGACGGATCGGTGATGCCTTCTTGTTTGCAAATGAGGTTCTTAGTACCTTTGGTGGAACACAAAAAAACATGTGTGTTAAGGTGGATTTAGCTAAGGCTTATGATACTGTCAGGAGGGACTACATCCTCTTCTTACTGAGTAAAATGGGTTTCCCTGGGTGTTGGTTGAAGTGCATACAAGAAACTTTTGAGTCGGCTTCATACAGAGTTCTGGTTAATGGTAGTCCTACTAATCCTTTTTGGGCATCTAACGGTGTGAGACATGGGGACCCCCTATCCCCCTTCCTTTTTGTTATAGCTATGCAAGGACTATCTTCCATGATTAATGCAGAGCTTGTAGCTGGCAATCTTCGCATATTGGAGTTATTTATTTGGTTGCTACTTTGCACATTGGCCTTCTATCCGCCTACGTCGCCGACTTTTGCTTCTGTGTGCCAGCACTCTCTGGCTTGTTCGTGCTTTGCGCACGTTGACTCCCTACTTGTCCATGCTTTGTGTGCGTGTTGACTTGTTGCTTCTTGTGACCTAGCACTCTCTAGGACTTGTGATCCAGCACTCTTTGGCTACTACGAAAACGACTGTGACAAAGATCTTGGTGTCTATCTGCTATTCTTTATGTTGCTCCAGATGCCATTATGATGATCAAGAAGCTTCGATGCTGCCCGGATATTTGTTGCTTTGGAGTATCTACTTGAGGGGGAGTCTTTGAGTGCTTGAGTGATTTATTGTAAAATTGAGGGGGAGAAATTCTTGTATGGGCTTGGTTATCTTTTATTCTGTTTAGTATGTTTATTTAGTTTGTTCGTTTGTCTGTTTGCAAGCTAACTTGAGATTCTCCCAAGTTCCAGCTTGAGGGGGAGTGTTAGAGTGTCTATTTACTTAAGTGTTTTAGTCTTTTACTTAAGTTGTCTTTAGTCTAATTGTAACATGGGCCCAATTGTGTGTTGGCCCATTAGGGTTTGTCTAAGTGTTTGCATGCTTCCCCCTTATACTATTTATAGGAAAGGGTGGATACCACCATCTATGAGAGCAATAAGAAAACACTCTACACGTTTGGGGTTCTCCCCACTCATATCCTTTTCCACAGACATGTATTTCTTTCATCCTTGATACACTTAAGGATCCATTTATCACTTAAGTGTATTTGTATAACTCTCAATACTCGTATATATACGAGAGCTTGTATCACTTGTTTTTGTTTCTACTAATGAGAATTAATGTTAGATATTTCTACAAGGAGAAGAGGGTAAATGATGCAAGATAGAAAAAAGAGGACTCGTCTCTTAGGAAGTAGGGGAGAAAAGAGGGACATGAGCATCTCATGTTTTGGAATAATAGGATCCGAACAAAGAGGGAGGGAGGAGATAGATGATTGGTGGGTTGAATGTGACATTTGTGGAGGACATGGCATCAGCGGATATGGGATTTTTTCAACCTTGGGGTATGAACCTCACTATGCATCAAATGATTTCCTTATTTTTTACGTCAGGTTAATATGAACTACATTGTGTGAACAGTATGAGCATTTAATTGATAGTATAATCATACAGCTCCTTTTAAGTAGAACTTCCTTCAAAATGATCGATATTACATAAAAAAGTACGAGTAAACTATTATTACGTAAACCCCCGAATTGGAGCCGAGGTGGAAACCAGGAGTGCATGTAATGCATACTAGATCATATTTCAAATGTCGAACGAATGGCAAAACTTTGGCCGAAATTTCGTTTTTGGTGGGGACCCAATACCAACATTTACATACCTATGGTAAATATTTTAGGTATGTAATTTCATTAAGAAAAATAAAGATAAAAAAAAACTGGAAAATGAGATTATTATGTATCATTTCATTGCAAACAAGACATAATATATTCATTGCATAAGAATATATGTTTGTATAAATTGCTTAATCTAAATCCCCATCGAAAAAATTGTGTATATTTTCACTCACATGTGGTCCCCACCCAACATTAATATATAATGTTATTGCCTAATTAGGTGCATTAATGTATGTAGATCCTCCAAGTAAAATTTTGTGACTTAATTCCTTTATTTGGTCATCAAAATCTTGTGTTGACAAGAACGGATTTGTCAAAATTCTCATTACTTTTTTATAAAAAATTCTGATTTTGGGCCATCAGAAATGGCGTCAAAATCAGACATTTTTGAACTATGTACTAGATACCTAGTTCTGGGGTAGATTTTTGGAATAGATCACTCTTCATTAAGACAACGAGATGGCCCTTTCATCAAATAAAGACCAAAGAGGGGCATGTGAACCACATATTTGATCATGCAACTACATAACACAACACTTCAAGAAGTGGACAGCTACAACTGCAACATAGCTTTAAACATACTGATTTTGATATAACAGTATCCTAGTTATTATTTAATCTGATTTCACAGGTTACATAAAAACTGGAAAAGCTGAGTTATTTGATCATGAGCTTACTGGTTCAGATACCGACTTGCGTGAGGCCAACTTTTCAACTACAAATGAACATAGCGGGAATATTGGAAGTGTCAGGCTGCAATGTATAAGACATTGAAAATTTTGATTTCAGGTGTGAAAATGGCATACAATAGCAAGCATTAAATCATAGAAAAAGTATCGGTCGCATACCAGCACATAAACAATGGCCAGTCTTTGAGTGATTTTGAACTAAACCAAAACCCTGTTCTTATTAACAAGCCATACTGCATAGAATTTTAGAAAACGCATCACATTCACTAAAATGTAATATAGCTAATTAGTCTAAAGGGGTAAAATCAAGAAGACCACAACCTTCATCAAGTTCTCGATTATCAGCCTCCCGTTAACGGCAACCAGAACCACGATACACAGATTTAGCAACCCTGCATGGCTCTATATGAAAAACGCATGTTTAGAATCCAAATCATAAGTTTAATAAAACAAGATTACAGAAATGTATATATTATCAAAATGGCATATAGCAGTCTTTAGAAGAAGAAAAAAAAAGGCATACCAGTCATGATGAAAAGGATACATTTTCGACTCATATCTAAATCATATTTTGCTTGTAAAACAAAATGGAATATTCTTTGACCAATAAAAAATGGCATTAAGACAAAAAATATTACGATATTTTCTAAAATAAGATGTTGATAGGAAGCCGTACTATTCACACTAGCCTTGTAAGTAATAAGTATTTGTTACTTAATTACTTATTATCTGCATTGTACACTTCAAGGTTTAATATCATTTCCTGTAATTGGGTAATTGGCCCCCGCCCAAGTCTATATATATATATAGGTGTACCCTGCTAACACAAATGTTAAGTTGCTCTACCCCATAATTTCATTGTTAATATAGAGATATGTTGTTTTCTGTTATGTCTTGTTGAGTGTCATGTGCATAGCAAGTGCCTCACTTATGCTGTTTACTTCTGTAGTTTAGTCCTATATTGCTCATCTCTACTTTAGTCTCTACTCTCTTCTGTTATATAAGAGATTGCATTGTACACTGTTTTACTCACTCAATAAACAAGTCTTCATTTATCATTGTACATTGTTTTGTAGCTGTGAATAAAGATTGGTCACTCTATCAGCTTGATGTGAAAAATGCATTTCTTTATGGAGATTTACAGGAAGAGGTATATATGGAGCAACCACCTGGATTCGTTGCTCAGGGGGAGTCTGCCTCCAAAGTATGTAAGCTGAATAAGGCTATCTATGGTCTCAAGCAAAGTCCACGAGCCTGGTTTGACAAGCCCAGTCAAATTTTAGTCACCTTTGGCTTTCGTCGTTTTCATTCTAACAATTCTGTCTTTATTCGAAAGACAGTAGTCGGACTTGTGATTTTGATTGTTTATGTGGATGACATAATATTATCTGACAATGACACAGTGGGCATACAAGAAACTAAAACTTACTTAGAGAAGCATTTTGTCACTAAAGATCTGGGAAAACTTCAATATTTTCTAGGCATTGAAGTCTCCAAATCATCTGCAGGACTGTGTCTTTCTCAGAGGAAATATGTACTTGATCTGTTGTAGGAAACTGGCATGCTTGGATGCAAACCGGCTAACACTTCACTTGATCCAAACATGAACTGGGATGATGCAAACTCTCCTCCCTATGCTGATCATCACCAGTTCAGGAGGCTGGTAGGCAAGCTTATTTATTTGACTGTCACACGAGCTAATCTTACTGTTGTTGTCGGATTCATCAGTCGGTATCTTGACAAACCCCGGCAATGTCATTGGGATGTTGTATGCCATATTCTGAGATATCTTAAAAGCTCTCCAGGAAAAGGCTTGATGTATAAAAAGCATGGCCACTGCAACCTATCCGGGTTCTCTGATTCAGACTATGCGGGAGGTCATTCTGATCGGAAGTCAACTTCAGCCTATTCTACTTTTGTGGGTGGAAACCTTATCACCTGGCGAAGCAAAAAGCAGACTGTTGTCGCCAGATCCAGTGCAGAGGCGGAATACCGAGCAATGGCTTATACTGCTTGTGAACTATTATGGGTTCAGAGTCTCCTTCAGGAGTTTGACATATCTTATTCTAGCCCTATTCCTATGTTTTGTGACAATAAGGCCTCCATTTTTATTGCGAGCAACCCCACATTTCACGAGAGGACGAAACATATCAAGGTCGACTGTCACTTTATTCGAGAAGCAGTTCTCACTGGCAAGATTTGCACGCCATATCTCAGTACCGACAACCAAGTTGCAGACATCTTCACAAAGATACTTCCTAAATCTCGCTTTCTAACTCTGATTGACAAGCTGGGCATGTTCGACATCTACGGTCCAGCTTGAGGGGGAGTATAGAGATATGTTGTTTTCTGTTGTCTTGTTGAGTGTCATGTGCATAGCATGTGCCTCACTTATGTTGTTTACTTATGTAGTTTAGACCCATATTGCTCATCTCTGCTTTAGTCTCTACTCTCTTCTGTTATATAAGAGACAGCATTGTACACTGTTTTACTCACTCAATAAACAAGCCTTCATTTATCTATAGTTAACATGGTATCAGAGCAAGTGGCTCTCACCCTAACTGATGTAGGACGAGCATAACCATTTTACTAGTTTTTATAATGGTTTATCAGTTACCTTGTGTTTTAGGGGTTATTTGATATTTTCCCAGTTTTCTCGTAAAGCATGTGTTTTAGTCCCACATTGACTAGTTGTGTAGTGAGTTGGGTTTAAACATCTATATATAGTCTTTGTAATGCTCTTTGCAAATCAGACTTGATGAATGAAATCTTTGGATGATTATTAGTCCTTTTGATTAGTTATTTTATATTAGTTTAGATCTAGATAATTAGTCTTAGATTTTATTCATTAGGTTCCACATGACTAACCCCCAAGAGAAGAGGCCAAGCGGCGCTACCGATTATTATTGCCATCGTCAACGGTGTTAACATCATCTTCGTTGAGCATCTCCATCGTCTTCTTCGCCATAGTGGAAGTAATCTCCACCATCTGGGTTGTCATGTCCATAGTGTTGGAAGTCATCTCCACCATATGGGTCGTCATCTCCCTCGTCTCAGCCATTGTCTCCCCAGCTATGAAGGTCGTCTACATCACCTCGATGTCCATTGTCATTTCCATTTCACCCTGGCACGATTCCCATCACGGCATCACCCAAGAAATTAAATGTCCGATTTTGATGTCGTATCTCCATCTCGGTGACAGTCTACACCTTGCTAGAGCTTCTTCCTTCTTGAGTGGCTCTCCTCTGCTATGGCGTTGTAGATATGGACATCCTTCTCTTGAGAGTTCGTGTAAATTGGAGCCTTATCGCATGTGTCTACTATTGAGAGAGAGTCCTGTCAGTTGGTAAACATCGTAGGATGTCATATCCTAGTCGTGTCAATATGTTAAAATGTGTGAAATTCAACTTAAAACCAATTGGCTATGAGTGAAGGGACCACACACCTTACTAGCCCAAGGATAACCCCCAAACTCAGCGGTGTAGGTTTATTCTCAACATCCTCCCTCACGTGTTATCACGTTTTTTGTGTGCTTGCACGTGTTTTTTTATAGGGTGAGAACCTCACACTTGTTTTGTGGGGCCTGCTCTGATACCAGTTATAATGGACATCATTATCTCTTTTGTAGATGATTGCTCTCGTATGACTTGGATATATTTATTGAGATGTAGAGAAGAGGTGTTACCTATTGTTCAACATTTCCATCAAGAAATAGAAGTTCAATTTGATTGCAACATTTAAAGTTTTTCAATCTGATAATGCTCTTGAATATGTTCAACGTACTATGTCTGAATTTCGTAGTTCTGTTGGAATGTTGCATCACACATCATGTCCTCATACTCCTCAACAAAATGGATTAGCTGAGAGGAAGAATCAATATCTGTTTGATATTGTCGTACTATTATGTTCCAGTCTCATGTTCCAAAGAAGTATTGGCATGATGCGGTTCTTACCTCTTGTTTCCTAATTAATCGCCAACCATCTTCTATTTTGGAGGGTGTTACTCCCTTCTTTGTGTTGCGTCTCAATGATGATCCTTTTTTGGTCCCTCTTTGAAGTGTTTGGATGTACCTCCTTTGTTCACAAATTGATCCACTGCACATAAATTGTCACCACGTGCTATCAAGACTATTTTCTTAGGGTACTCCAACATAAGGGATACAAATGTTATTGCCATATTAATAGGCATGTCTTTGTATCTAGAGATGTTAACTTTCATGAGTCTACTCCATATTTTGCAAAGGCTAATAGCAGGGGGGGGGGGGCAAACGAGTGTACCACCATTACCTGTTTTGATTGAAGAGACTATTATTGAGAGAAGGGGGGATAAGAGATCAATGTGTTTTCCACCTCCAAAAACCTACAATTCAGCAATTTGAGCAGGAGTACCAAACATGTGCAGACACGAACCAAAGGAAGTAGAGGCACCAGTCCCAGAGGCTTCAACGTCATCTTCATCTACTGAGGTACCTGAAGATCACTCTGATCTTAATCTTCCCATTGTTCTTCGTAAGGGTGTCCATTTTTGTGCTTCTCGTCACCCTATATCTGGTGTTTGTTGTTTATCTAACTTATCCAAGACAGCACACACTTTTACTCTTGGGATTGACTTAGTGACTATTCCTAAGCATTATACTGAACTGCAGGATAGTGGGTGGTCACATGCAATGGATTCAGAGATGTCCGCTCTTTTGCAAAATGATACATGGGAACTAACTGAACTACCTCCTAATAAAAGCATTGTTTGGATGCAGATGGGTCTACACAATTAAACATAAACCTGATGGTTCTATTGAAAGATTGAAGGCTCAATTCGTGGCTAAAGGTTACACACAGACATATGGTGTTGACTTCTTGTAGACTTTTTCACCAGTTGCCAGACTTAATTCAGTGCAGATTGTTATTTCTCTAGCTACACATTTTGATTGGCCATTGTTTCAGCTTTGATGTGAAGAATGTTTTCCTTCATGGTGACCTTCAAGAAGAGGTGTATATGGAGCAACCTCCTGAATATGTTGCTCAGGGGGAGTGCCATAAGGTGTGCAAGTTGAAGAAGGCAATTTATGGGCTGAAACAATCAACTCGAGCCTGGTTTGACAAATTTAGTGATGTCCTACATATGGGATTTTCTCGCTCTAGTATTGATCATCCTTATTTCACTCCCAAGACAACAAGAGGCATTGTTATTCTTATAGTCTTATTGATGATATCATTGTTATAGGAAGTGATACTGAGGGCATAGCTACAGTCAAGTTCGGGTTACATAAACATTTTCACACAAAGGATCTCTAAAGATTGAGATATTTTCTGAGAATTGAGGTCCTACACTCAAGTAGAGGAACAAACTTATCTCAACGAAAATATGTCCTAGATTTGCTTCAAGAAATAACAATGCATGATTTAAACCTGTTTCTACTCCCATTGACTGTCATACTAAAATCTTTGTTGATGATGATGTTTATTCTGATTCAGGACAATACAGGAGGATTGTTGGTAAATTGATTTATTTGACAGTTATTCACCCTGACATCTCATATGTCGTGGGAGTGGTGAGTCAGTGCATGATTTCACCAAAGAAGTCACATTGGGGTACAGTATGTCGTATCTTGAGATACTTAAAAGGGTCTCATGAGAAAGGTGTTACTTACTATAGATTGGCATCAGGAGGTGATCAACTTGTTCTGACAGGGTATGCAGATGTCGATTGGGCTGGAGATCCTCATGATAGGCGTTCCACTTCTCGGTATTGCACCTTTTTGGGAGGTCATCTTATCACATGGAAGAGTAAGAAACAAGTTGTTGTGCTCGCTCCAGCATAGAAACAGAATATAGAGTGATGGCTCATGCTTGTTGTGAACTACAATGGATTCAATCTGTGTTGGCAAATTTGAGTATATCTTTTTCTATTCCTGTAGAGCTCAAGTGTGATAACCATGTTGCTATCTATATTGCCAAGAATCATGTCTTCCATGAATGTACAAAACATATTGAGGTCGATTGTCACTTCATCCGTAATATGATCAAGCAAAATAAGATTATGACACCTTATGTGAAGACTGGAGATCAACTTGTAGATATTCTCACCAAACCATGACATCTGCGATTTTTTAGCACTTAAGTAACAAGTCGGGCATGCACAATGTGTACGCTCCATCTTGAGGGAGAGTGTGAATATATGGTTATTTCCTATTTCTTATTCTCATTATATCTTTCTGTTATTTACAGTTTATGTGGACCTTTTTTGTAATTGTTCCTAATGATATAAATAAAGGGGACAACACGAAGCGACCGTAAGAAGCCTTTGCGCTAACAGTATGAGATGTTGACTTTCGAGCGATATTGTTATGGGGAGAGGGATATTGCCCTGAGTATATAATAAGATATGAAGAATGTAAGATGATGAGAACTCCCTAAATTCACTGAGCTTGTTGACTTAAAATATCAGTAACGACTCTATTCTAAATTACATATAATTATCGTTTTAGTTTCTTATATATCAGTCTTGTGATAGTCTTTTCAAGTTGTTATCATTGTAGAATGTCATGTCATATTTACTCATGTTAAATTTCCAAGTGGGAAGTACACACTCCCTTACGGAGACAACTCGCCAATTGGTGGAAACTTATCACATATGCTCGTGGGATTTATGGAAATCGATAGAGTTAGCCTACTATTCAGTCCATGCACACGCAGGTCCTAGAGATTTTGCTAAAGTTGTGTTTTTTCTTCACTTTTGTTTTGTTGTTAAATTGGAAAACGTTATATATGTCTTACATGCATCAAATGACAACTTAATAAGATGTACATATATATGCATAAGACTAATTAAATCAAAAAGTATAAAAATAATAGAAAGTCTAGCCTATCTACGTCGTGGCGCCGAGTTGCCTAGGCGACTTGACTCCTAAGTCCTAGGGGTCACCGCCTAGCTCTCTAGACAACTATGCTATGAAGTCAATTAATACTAAGTTTAACTAGATTACACTTAACATGACCTAATCGCCTATATTAAATTTAAGTTGCTTTATTTTAACCTGAACAAGACCTAGCATATGAAATCAAGCCTAATCATGAACTATTCTAATTTAACCCTATAATGACCTTACATTGACTGATTGAACCTAAATCATGCCTGAATTTGCCTAATGTGCGCCAAAATGAATTATTAAATGGGAGCATAAACGAACCTAAGCACACACTTGTTTATTGCGGGGGGGCTTGATGACTATGCTTATTTCTTTTACTTTTCCATTTTATTTACAAGGTTGAAGGGGCAAGCACTTAGCATGTCAAATAAACAAGCACCATGTTGATGACTTGAGCTAATTACCCCCGCAATAAAAGGTGAAAGAAACCCACAACTGACCATACGGCATTAAAAGAAAAACGGTTAGGAAGGCCTAAAGAAAATTAAATTTTTAAAAAAAAGAAAAATTTTGCTTTTAAGAATCCTCACAATATGCACACTTTATTTTGGTGGATCCATACCATATAGAAACAAAATACATGAAAGCAAGCCTTATTCTGGACGGGATAGGTTTGGAGGCATTGAGTGTTGGATTGGATTTTGTGTGAGGTCTCGGGATACATTATAGAGACGATGGAGAAGGATGATAAGGGATTGTTAGGGTTAGTGGAAGGGAGGGGGAAGTTTTAATTGACGTTCAGAGTGTAGATTCATGGAGTATTTAGCATGTTGAGGTCTCATGGGTGGGTTTGCTAACATGTACGTAGAGAGGCAAACAAGATGGCGGTGAGTCTAGTTGTGTAGAGTGGTGCAAGCAGCAAGATATGAGTTCTTTGGCCTTGCAAGGATGTTGCCACCGATTGTGTGCAGCTTCGACGTGAAGGGTTATGCATACTTCATCTTGGAAGAGATAGAGCTTATAGAGTTGATACATGGCACGATACTTAGAATAGAGTTAATAGGGTTGCCTTGTGGGATGGATCATTTTTGTCATGTCTGGTCCTCTTCTCTTTTGTGGTAGTATATTTGTGTGATCCCTTAGTAGCTTCTTTTGTCTGGTTATGCCCGTTATGGGGTAGAAGGAATGCAGCTCCCCTTGGTTTGCCAAATAAACACTAGGTCCTATAGGCCTTAATGGTTGGAGCGGTTTGAAGGAGATAGGTTGGATAAATCTTTTGTTGCTTGCCCACTATGATACCTAAATATATCCGCGGCCCTCGATGCCAATTGTGAATAATCCTTTGGCAAAGTGGGTACAGTTGAACGATATCGAGAACTCTGATAGTAAATATTACTTCTGCAAAGCAAAATTAAAACTTCTTACAGCGATATAATCATCCTTACTAACACACTATTAATACATACAAACTCTTGCTAGGACTGACATTTTGAGGGAAATGAAGCAAACTACAATCCTGGTTCTAGTAGATTGAAATCAAGCAGGAACACTTTTGAAGACAGACTGAGTTTCTGCCTGGGCACCGGTTTGAACCAAAGCAGAAAGTTCATTCTTTCCGCCATTACTCACAGGCAGGCCGCTAAACCTGTTCTTAGCCTTTAATAAGTATGATTGAGCGAACCGTACAACTAATAGTCATGCCTACTTTGATGTGAGACCACAACGTATTGCTGTCGGCCTAATCGTTTGCGTTGGTTTCTTATTTTAATACCTTTTGGATTAGTCAGTGTAAGTCTACATATACAATGACGAACACGGACAAAAGGATGGGATTTGCAATCAAGTTGGGAAGTTTCCGATGGGGGAATAAAACTAAAGCAGGACGCGTGCGGACGTCTCCTACCTTACCAACCGAGACGGCAGCCCCCCGCTTACCATCACCTAACAAATAATGATTCAATGGCAACTAAAGGAAAAAGGTAAAAAAATGGCATTTGCTTGGGAAACTAGCAAAGGGATAAGGACAAAGAATCACGTCCATTTACGCGTTGATCGGCCGCTTGTTATGATCAATTATTACCACTTACCAACGTCAACGCACAACACGCTTAACAATTCCTTAGGGAAATCCAAAAAGCGGTGGGAATGCACCCCCGATTACGCACCTGCTTGAAGATGGAATCGGAGCTAAGCGGGCTCTCTTTGATCCTACGATGCGCCGGCGTGGACGGCCGGTACCACCTGGCGACGGAATGCTCGCTAAACCCACCACCTCCGGTATTGGCGGTACCGGTGGCTGCGTCCTTGGCAGCCGACACCGGGCCGTTCCACTCCCCTCTTCCTGCAGCAACATCCCGGTCTCGATCCGCCGGCGGCAGCAGCGGCTCCACGGCTGCGGCGGCCTCGGCCGAAAACTCCTCCCCGCTGGACACGGCCTCGTCCCGCCTAGGGAACTCCGCCACGGAGGGGGATTCGGATGACGATGAGGACGACTCGGCGGGCGCTGCCGCGGGCATGGTGGCGTTGGACCTGTGGCGGAGCGGGGAGCGGTCGGTGTCGGCGATCGACATGGGGATCGTGGGAAGGAAGAGAGAGAGTGAAAGGAATGGCACGGGGGAAAGCGGTGGTTATGCCGCAAAAGGTGGAAGGAAGGAAGGAGGAGGGTGGATGAGCGAGCAATCAAGCGAGGAAGAAGACGTCGTAGGGGGGTGCGGCCGGACGAACGGGCAGGCAACGGCAGAAGGCGGGACAGAGTCGTCAGTCAGCCTCTCACCCTGACCTCGGTGTGGGCCGTGGTCGTGATGTCATGACCAATCGAGAACTGACCTCGGAACAGGAGATATTTACGCTCTGCCGGGAAAACCAGCCACGTAGTAGGGTCCTCCCGCGCTCGGGGGGGCCGGGGAGCGGGTGCAAAAATTCGCGGTCACCTGACCCACCCCTGGCATTATCAGTGAGTGCGTGGCGGAGCTCCCGTGGATGGAACTAGAGGCCGCCCAACCCCTGCCCCCTGCTTCTGCCCTGCCGCGCTGCTGCCGGGATAGGATCATAGGAGTGAAACCAGTGGAGACCTCGTGGGAATGGGGGGAGAAGGCGGTGATAGTGACGAATCAGGATCTCGCTTTAAGCTCCAGCAAAGGGACAAAGGAGATGCACTTTAATAAAATCACAGCAAAGCCCGTTTCTTTTACGGATGGAAGGAGAGATCGGGCGGTTCTTCTGGAACCAAAATTAGAGGTTCGCTACCACGTTGCTCGATTCTTGTGTTCAAATGCTACCAGAATCGGCCACGGCAACGGCTACTACACCTCGCTTCCTCTCCTTTCTTTTCCTAGGGGCGATAAAACATGGGGGTTTGAAATTGTCAAAGGTTTGGTCTTTTGTGTTTTGGCTTCCTTCCTTCCCTGGTGCGCGTCAGAGGTGGGGGGATCTGTCAGTCCGGTATGTGGTTGTGGCTGATTTGCAGGCAATCAAGGAATGCGTCGGGTTGACGCGAGCTGATGAGTGGAAAGGTTGGTGAGGGTATGGGCTTCCTTGCCGGAGTCGTCGGAGTAATGCGGCGGACGGGCGGACTGGACGGGCTGTTGCTGCCTAATGGCGAAGGAGTCACGCGGTAGTGCGGCGGCTGTGACGGCAACTTTTATCGCAGGAGGCACTCCGTCTCAACACGGATCACGGCTAAACAGGAAGAAAAATTCAGCATCTACATCTACATCTACATATACCTATGATAAAAGCGAGTCTCCTGTGCGATTTCGAGCTGCTTCTCCATCAGCTGCGTTATAGTATTTTATAATTAACTAATCAGTCCTTTGCATTTTCCAGAAAATGAATGTGGCATTTTAAGCGAGTCTCCTATGCGTTTTCGAGCTGCTTCTCCATCAGCTGCGTTATAGTATTTTATGATTAACTAATCAGTCCTTTGCATTTTCCAGAAAATGAATGTGGCATTTTTTCAACGGATTGCTATCCAAATTGGTTGCATACACGCCACGTTTCATATTAAGCGAGTCTCCTGTGCGTTTTCGAGCTGCTTCTCCATCAGCTGCGTTATAGTATTTTATATTAATTAATCAGTCCTTTGCATTTTCCAGGAAAATGAATGTGGCATTTTTTCAACGGATTGCTATCCAAATTGGTTGCATAGACGCCACGTTTCATATAGGATTAACGTGTACAATAAATGTCTTTATACTTTGACAGCACATGCTTAGTATGTATTGGAGATAACTATGTATTATTCACTTTACTCTCGAGCAGTACAATTGTTTGCGTCTATATATATACCTATAATAAATCTTCTGCCACGCAAGGAGTCATTGTTTATTCTGGAATTTGTAACAGCGATCCGGTTTCGTAACTTTCGTTCTCTGATGCTTCCTAACAACTACAAACAAGTTCAACATTAAGAGCATGTACCCTGCCGGTGCACTTCTTCGTCTTGCAACAGCTACAAGTTTATTTCTCCACTGGTTCCTAGCAATTGCTTACTGTCATGTTTATTTCTTTTTACTGCACGTCTTCGTCTTGCAACAGCTACGAGTTTATTTGTCCACTGGTTTCTAGCAATTACTTACTGTCATGTTTATTTCTTTGTCTAAACTTACTTATTTTATATATGACCGCAATATGAAAATATGTCATATAACTGCTACAGATCAATATCTACATGTGGACCATCCTCTATTTGTATGAAAGAAAAGCATATGTGAACACCACAAGCTTTCAACACTTAAGTGTTGTTAACCGATGGATTATTCAACATTCTCATTTGATTCTAACATTTTAGTCCGCCAACACTCTCTCATCTCCTGTCTTCCCAGGATTTCTCCTCTACTGTAATTGCACTTTTAAAAGCACCTAGCCACACATTACGAGCTTCTTTCATCATAAGCAGCTTCCTTCCAACATCTATAGCATTCCATCATAGCTTTGCTTGCTCACATCTACCCCGCAGTTATAATAAAAGAGAGTCTTCTGCGACGCAAGGAGTCATTGTTTATTCTGGAATTTGTAGCAGCGATCTGGTTTCGTAACTTTCATTCTCTGTTGCTTCCTAGCAACTACAGACATGTCCAACATTAAGAGCATGTACCCTGTCAGTGCACGTCTTCATCTTGCAACAACTACAAGTTTATTTCTCCACTGCTTCCTAGCAATTGCTTACTGTCAGGTTTATTTCTTTTTACTGCACGTCTTCATCTTGCAACAGCTACGAGTTTATTTGTCCAGCGGTTCTTAGCAATTGCTTACTGTCAGATTTATTTCTTTGTCTAAGCTTACTTATTTTATGTATGACCGCAATATGAAAATATGTCATATAACTGCTACGGATCAATATCTACATGTGGACCATCCTCTATTTGTATGAAAGAAAAGCATACGTCAACACCACAAGCTTTCAACACTTAAGTGTTGTTAACTGATCGATTATATATTCAACATTGTCATTTGATTCTAACATTTTAGTCCCTTCCCAGAATTTCTCCTCTACTGTAATTGCACTTTTAAAAGCACCTAGCCACACATTACGAACTTCTTTCATCATAAGCAACTTCCTTCCTGATTCCGGAACATATACCCCTTACTCTTCCACCTGCTTCTCGGCTGTTCCATGTTCGAACTGGCTTCTTCTTCAAGTTCTTTTTGCTACCACCAGTCTTTCTCTACTTCGATAGCCCCATCTCAAACTCCAACATCTGTAGCATCCCATCATAGCTCTGCCTGCTCACATCTACCGCACACTTAGCCCGCACTACGGGTTCCCTCACTTCCGCAGATTGCGTCTACTTCCATCTCGAATCCTTGACGCTGGGGATGGTCGTGTTCGACTCTACAGGAACGGTTCTCAGACCTTCCTCAGCAGTAGAGCCGAGGAAGGCACAGGGATTGATTAGAGACCAATTGTGTAAGCGGTTATGTGGATGGTAACGATGGTTGAACTAAGACAGGACGTCAGGTTTGGGAAAGAATAACTGACCTATGCATGTGGGAGATTTGTACTGGGACATTGTCTCCAAGATGGAACATTTGTTTGTAACTCCTTTATGTATGGTTTTCTACAAGTAGGCATTCACATCATACGCCTATGTAGTATAATCACCTCTTTTGTATAGATTATATAATGGACTTACGTATGTCTTTATAATGCATTGAGTTTTATTCTTGCTTCAAATGAATCATATTTTTTATGAAATTTGTGACTAGGATGTAAAGGGTGATATTCTTTAACATAAAGAATAATATGTTTACATTTTAAGAAAATAAACTGACATGTTTTTATTTTTTTGATAGTTAAAGTAATACTTAACGGTTTTTCACATGAATTTCATAGCATAATATACATTAATTTATAGTATGATTATATCGAGTTGCTCCTTTTTATTTTTTTTCTTGACCTTTCAATTGTTTACTTATTTTGTTCAGATGTTTAATGTTAATTTTCTGGCCATTTTTATTTTGCAACTACAATAACCACAGACGTATTTTCTCAGATAACATTTCATTTATGTTTCTCACCCCATCTCAAACATAGTTAAATGTATCGAGACTATACATTCTAACTTTGATATAAGTGGATATTATATTAAATGATTATATCATAATAATCAATTTTGACTAATACACAAAAGATATTCAGTACTACATAAATATTTTTTTTCTTTTTATATTCTTTCTGAATGACTACATGCAGTACTATCTGATTAGGAATCTTCTACTTACATTTTCTATCATTAGTAATTGATATTATGCAAAGAAATAAATAATAGTGAAAACTAATATTATATTAAGCATTTCTACTTTTTAAAATTTTAGTGTACCCAATGAAAATATTTGGTAATATATATACACACATATATATGTTTTCTCTTTAATTTCTTCTAAGATGTGACACGGATATGTACATCAAATTCTCTTTCAAGATAATTACAACTGACACATAATTTTATATCATTGTTCATAAAAGATAAATTAATTGCTAAATATGTACTTGATTACTATTTATGCAAAGAAATATACATTATATAAAATTACATGCAACATTAAACTTTTTATATGTTTTTTGAATTACTCTAATATTATCTAATGACAAATTTTGTATTGAACAACTTTGTTATTAATAATTTACTTTATCTAGAAACATAGAAAATGAAATGTTATGTTAACCTTTTATAAACAAAATAATTAACTTTCATTTAAAAATACTTTATATAAAATTAAATTTAATATTAAACTTCTATAATGAAATTACAAATTTTAATTTTGTATAAAAACATTTGCCTATATCTAAATATAGTTATACGTATGTATATATATACATATAAGTGGATATTATATTAAATAATTATATCATAATATTCAATTTTTACTAATACACAAAAGATATTCAGTACTATATAAATATATTTTTCTTATTATATTCTTTCTGAATGACTACAGTACGATCTGATTAGGAATCTTCTACTTACATTTTCTATCATTAGTAATTAATATTATGCAAAGAAATAAATAACAATGAAAACTAATATTATATTAAGCATTTATACTTTTTAAAATTGTAGTGTACGCAATGAAAATATTTGGTAATATATATACACACATATATATTTCTCTTTACTTTCTTCTAAGATGTGACACGGAGATGTACATTAAATTTTCTTTCAAGATAATTACAACTGACACATAATTTTATATCATTGTTCATAAAAGATAAATTAATTGCTAAATATGTACTTGATTACTATTTATGCAAAGAAATATACATTCTATAAAATTACATGTAACATTAAACTTTTATAATAAAACTACTAATTTTAGTTTTGTATACCAAAATATTTCCCAATATCTAAATATAGTTTTCTTTTTATATGTTTTTTGAATTACTCTAATATTATTTGATGGCAAATTATGTATTGAAAAACTTTGGTATTAATAATTTACTTTATCTACAGACACAGAAAATGAAATGTTATGTTAACTTTTTATAAACAAAATAATTAATTTTAATTTAAAAATAGTTTATATAAAATTAAATTTAACATTAAACTTCTATAATGAAATTACAAATTTTAATTTTGTATAAAAACATTTGCCTATATCAAGCGGGGCATATGTCATCTATATGGTCATTTTTACTTCGTTTAGGTTGCAACAACTGCGCGTTGCTAATTTCATACAATATTATTTTATGATTATATTTCCTATATACATAGACGTGATTGTTATATGGATGGTGTCATGATGATGTGCAGTACTTGTGTTCACTTTTAGTAGATGTGGTTGATGTGTCCATACTCATCAGGGTCAAACAAATATACGTGTTACAGACCACACATCACAGACTGGTAGTGTAGTGAACAATAGGCATACATAGCATAGCCGTCTATGTTCATACCTTACAAATAGAGAAATTCACAAAAATAACAGATTGTATTCCATCAGACCATTATAATATTTGTAAGCTCATTCAAAACATGCATTACTCACCATTCTTCTATAAAGTTTTCAGTTATAAAAAAGGCTAGATTATACAGAACGTTACAACACATGTGATGCTCTTGACAATATACAAAGATTGACTCTGAAGATCCAACATAGTAATGTATTTCATATTCTAGAACTATCCGTCCATAGTTAGGTCATGCCTATTTTCATTAATGTAAAATTTTGAGAATTAGTTACATGCTTAAACATAAACATTTAAGAATTTTTTTAGTTTGTTCAGAGTAGAATTGATCCTCTAATATTGTAGTCCAATGTCTGCATAATTTGTATGTATGTACATAATAGAAGTTATGAAAATGTCAAACAGAAATATTATCTCTTAAAATTGAACTATATAAATTAGTTAATTTTATTTAAAATAAATTTTTACTTATAAACTTGGATTATATACGAGCTAATCATATCATTTTTTGTAGGCTATAATGGTAAAAACATACTTCAGCACAGCAGTTATGACAAAATATGTAAAAGGAAAAGGGAGGAATCCTATCGGTGAATATCGAAGAATGAAGCGATTGGAAAAAAGAAAAAAGTTATTTCAGCTTGAGAAAGAGTTAAAAGAAGCAAAGGATCTATATTACAAACTAAAATATAAAGAAGAAGTAGCTGATAACTTCTCCATGATTTCACCAAAGATATCAAAGTCGATCGAAGATGATGACTACAAAACATGACAACTCATAGAATGTTTTAGGGTTTATACTATATGTAGCATCCCTGACCTGGGTTATGAATTAACCCTAGATTGTTTTGCTTAAAAAGGTTAAGAAGATTCTTAATCTTATCTTGTGAAAAGTAATTAGGGCTCATGATAAACTTATGTTTTAATTTTGGTCCTGTTTGAACAATGTTGAAGCAATGTTTGCTTATTTTGGACCAAAGTGCAAATTACCCAAGTTGAGGGGTTAAATTGAAAATTTTGCATGGTAAGATGTTCCTCTGATGTTGAGACATCATAAGAATGAATATGATAAAGTGGTATGGCTTTCACAAGCTCGGGCACCAAGATTAAGCTTGTAAAGCAGTGTTGTGCATTAAAACCTAGTTTTGGTGAAAAGTGCAATTTACCCAAAACCTAGGGTTCAATATGCAAATTACCACTTCAATAAGGTCCCTAATGTTTCTTGGAAACATGTAGAGCAAATAAAATGAGATGGGTGCCTCATTTGAATTAAGTTGGAGGAGAGAGAATCTTGATATTAAAATAATCAAGATTAATGCCTAATTGAAACCCTAATTTGATTTAGGGCAAAAATGAATAAAAATAATTGAACGGCTTTCAACCAAAATGTTTTGGGTTGATTTTGAATAAGGATGAACGTTCCTTTGCCAAGATAAGGAACGAAAATATCCTAAGAAGGTGAAATTCCACTCACCTTATTATAAGAAAAAGAAAACCCACTCACATATGGATATTAATATAATAAGCATTAAGGTGCTTAATTTGATTTTCTTTAAATCAAGGATAATGAAGGAGAATTAAAGGCAAAGGAAGGTGACTCGTCCTTAAGGGATTTGAGGGGGAAGAGGCGGCCATATTTTTGGAATTTAATGCATTTTAATAATGCATTTTCTCTCTCATCAATTTCCTTATAAAAGTGCCTTTTTCAAGCCAAATGAAAGGCTATTTCGGATTTTCTTCTTTCCCTTGCTTGCAAAACCGATCAAGGAGCTAGGGAGGAGCAGGGAGCACGTCCCCAAACTATGGGTGAGCCCTTGACCTTCGTTCTCCTTGATTTCATGGTGGAAATTGAAAATAAATTATGGATTCCTTCTTATTTCGATCTCCTCTTCAACCCTAGCCAACGTTTGCAATCAAAAGCTTGAGGACGAGCCTAGGGGGAGTTGCAAGAGCTTCATCCACCATTAATGGCGTGAGCTTGGAGCTTTGGAGCTCAATTGGAGGCGGGTTTTATAACTCAAACCCTTAAACATTGCTATTGCATCAATTCTCTATGCTTTGTTGATTGATTTCTTCAATTTGATGCACTCTTGTTTCTTGCTGCAATTTCCATCAAGAACGGTTGCTGTTCTTGGTTGTTCGAAGGAAGGGGATGATGACATCATCCTAGATGCTTATCCAAAGAAAATTACCAAGCAAAACCGTTTTGATAGCTACTCCAAATCGTTTTAATTTGATTGGCTATGCGGTTTCAGCAAACCGTTTAAGGGCAAACAGTTTGAGACCGTTTGGGAGCAAACGGTCTCAATACCGTTTGAGATGGTTGACCAAGCATTGACCGTTTGGGAATTTTGTTCCTAATTATGTAGTCTGATAACCCTCCAAATTTTAGGGATTAACTCCAAAGGGATCGAGAGTTGAAGGCCAATCAATTAGGAAATCGAATTGAATTATGTGCTGATTTTCAATCTGATTAACTTGACCTGCTTGGGCAAACGGTCTCAAGACCGTTTGAGTGCGTTGACCAAGCATATACCGTATGAGATTTTTGATCCTAATTATGTTTTCTAATGACTCACCAAGTTTTATGGGTTAACTCCCAAGGAATCGTGAGTTGAAGCCTAATCAATTAGGGAAACCTAATTGGATTAAGTGCTGATTTTCAACCTGATCAACTTGACCTGCTTGGGCAAACGGTCTCAAGACCGTTTGAGTGCATTGAACAAGCATTGACCGTATGAGATTTTTGTTCATAATGATGTTGGTTAATGACCCTCCAAATTTGAGGGGTTAATTCCAAAGTGATCATGAGTTGAAGACTAATCAATTAGGCAAACCCTAATTGAAAATAGTGCTGAAATTCCAATGAGTTAAGTTGAGATTTTGGGTTGATTAGCCCAAACGGTCTCAAGACCGTTTGGGGATCACCCAAACGGTCTCAAGACCGTTTGGGGATCACCCCAAGACCGTTTGGAGGTCTGGGGTCAAGTATAGTTGACCAATTGAAGGTCCAAAGGTACCAAATCATACTGCAACTAAATGTTGATTTGTTGATCAACTCGATAGACCAATCCATGATGAATTTTCACTAGAGTCCAAAGGTTGGATGGGCAAACGGTCTCAAGACCGTTTGGAGGTCATCCAAATGGTCTCAAGACCGTTTGGTGGTCACCCAAGACCGTTTGGAGGTCTAGGGTTGAGTATAGTTCAGTGGTTGAAGGTCTATAGATATCAAGTTGATCTGCAATAGATTGTTGATTTGGTGAGCACTTCAATGAACCAAACCCTAATTAGATTGCTTGGATTGGAGTGATATGATGGGCAAACGGTCTCAAGACCGTTTGGAGCTCATCCAAACGGTCTCAAGACCGTTTGGTGGTCACCCAAGACCGTTTGGAGGTCTAGGGTTGAGTATGGTTAGGTGTTTGAAGGTCTAAAGGTACCAAGCTGTTATACAATGCAATGCTGATTTGGTGATCAATCCAATGATCCAAACCTTAATTGGATGGCTTGGATTTGAGTGATATGATGGGAAAACGGTCTCAAGACCGTTTGGAGGTCATACAAACGACATCAAGACCGTTTGGGGTCAGGTCATACCCAACTTGGATGATGGTTCAATGGTTTCAAAGCAACTAGTCTTACATTGATTAGTGTTGTTGAATCATCGATTCCAAACCCTAATTCAATTGAATCAAACCCTAATTGATGACCAATTGAGGGTTAATTAAGGGTCAAATAAGTTGAAGGTTGACCTATTTAAACTCAATTGAAGTATGGGTATAGGTCCAATTGATGATTGGTTCCATGAATCCAATGATTGAAGGAATCAACATTGGAAACCCTAATTCAATTGGATACCTTATGTCATTAAAGGTCCAATGGATCAAACCTTTTTGAAAACCTAATGTGATTAGGTGGGAGATACCTTTAATGGTACTAGTAATTAATGCATAACAAATGCATGGATCCAATATATGATGTAAACCCTAATTGAGGCCGATTTCATGTATAACCCTATTAAGAGGTTGCCTACATGTGAAATCACTAATTAGGATGAATAGTAAACCCTAATTCCTTTGGATACCTTATGTAATGGAGGTCCAATGTGATGATGAATGTACTATTGATCCAATGATGGTTAGTAATTTTAACCAATGAAGGAACAAAGGTTAAAACCCTAATAGTACCTAAGTGATTAGTGTCAATTAAGGGATGAACCCTAATTGCTGATAAGATCAATGACTTGGTACACTATGTAAATCATAGTTGTATGTACTTGATTGAAGGGTTGATATGACCTAATCAAGTTAAGAAGCTGATAGCATGAATTCATACATGAATATGAATCATGTGGTGTATAAGGGTTATGATCCTTAATCAAAGAGATCATGAAACCCTAAACATGAACATAAACCCTAATTGACAGGGTTATTGAATTCAACCCTAGTTGAGGGTGATTCCATGTGAAACCCTAGTTGAGGGTGATTCCATGTGAAACCCTAGTTGAGGGTGACTCAATGTGAAACCCTAGTTGAGGGTGATTCCATGTGAAACCCTAGTTGAGGGTGATTCCATGTGAAACCCTAGTTGAGGGTGATTCCAAGTGAAACCCTAATTGAGGGTGCATCCATGTGGAACCCTAGTTGAGGGTGATTTCATGAGAAACCCTAATTGGGAATGCATCCCTAATTGCTTATAGGACCAATGACTTGGTACCCTATGTTAATCATAGTTGTATGCATATGATTGAAGGGTTGATGTGACCTAATCAAGTTGAAAGGATCAAATAATAGAATTCATATATAGATATGATTCATTTGATGATCCTATGTAGCACGACCGTGCAAGGCAGCACGGCCGTGGCGACTTTACTCAGCACGACCGTGCAAGGTAGCACGGCCGTGGTAGCTTTACTTTGCACGACCGTGCAAGATAGCACGGCCGTGGTGGTCTATGCTTGACTTAGAGTTGAATTGAAAGTGACCTAACATGGTCGTTTTGTTAATTCTCAACTTAAGGATGAGAGAGATACTCATACCTTGTGATGATAATCATTTAATGATAATTGATGAGAATAAATAAGTATGATTGAATACTTATGGTATAAATGTTGGCTCCTAGATGTGGGGAGCAATGAACTAGGGTTTGATCATTGATAATATGATCTTGAAAACCTAAATGGTTAATAATGGAAAACCCTATTCTTAATGAAGGGTAATGATATGTGAGAGAAAGCCCTAATTGATGGTAAACCCTAACCCTGGTAAGGGAATAGTGGTGTTACCCTGTATTGCATGATGTGTTGTAAACCTGATAAGTCTATTATCATGTGTGACAATCATGCAGGTCTCATGAGTTGATGATCATAGCCAGGTATGAGCTATGATGTTTATTTGATAAGAATTGATTGGCCATATGTGCCATTATGTTTTTGTTACTGAGAAAGAAGTAACAAGATGAGTTGGGCTTGTAAGCCTTTGTTTTAAGTTGTTGCCTAGTGAGAGGTGACAAGATGTGAATGGCCTTGTGCGCCATGTGAATAAAGTTGTTGCCTAGTGAGAGGTGACAAGATGTGAATGGCCTTGTGCGCCATGTGAATAAAGTTGTTGCCTAGTGAGAGGTGACAAGATGTGAATGGTTTTGTGAGCCATGTGAATAAAGTTGTTGCCTAGTGAAAGGTGACAAAATGTACAGTGTTCTGATGAGCCATGTGTGATGAAAACCCAAATCCTGATAAAGGATTAAGGGTAATACCCTTGAATTATTAATACATTGTTTTTGCATGGTATTGATAGATAATTGATGTACTGCTATTATATGTGCTAACCATGCAGGTATTATGAGATGACTAGCATAGCCAGGTATGAGCTATGATGTATTATTAGTTTGAATTGTTAATTGGGCCTTGTGTGCCATAATATACCTTGTGCCTGGTAAGAGGTGGCAAGAAAATTAATGTGCATCAAGTGCCATGATGGATGCGTGTAGCAAGTATCATACTTACCTTGGTCAAATGACCTAAAGGTGTTAGTTACCTGAGAAAGAGGTAATAGTGCTCAAGTGATGAACAAAGGGTTTGAATACCCAGGATTTCATGGTTATGGTATTGAAATTGAGAATGGATGAGAAGCCCCAGTGTTGAAATGAGGGATTAAGATCCCAACACCTTGTGAAAAGAGTATGGCTACGGGCCATGACTCCACAATGATAATGCCAGGCTTTAGTCATATGATCTAAGCCTGAAGAGAGTTAATGCAGTGATAATGATTCTGTAGTTTGAATAGATGTTATACATGTTCTTCATATTCATTAAAGGAATAGTAACATGTTTATTCTATCAAGTTACAGTTGCAATGCTTTTGATATAGAATAATGATTTAATCTGTTAGACATCAAAATATTTGCTGTCAAATAAATATGATTTCCCTATTCACATTTATCTTATTAAATTGCAATAATAATGTTTCTGGCGGAGAGTTATATCTCTCGCTGGGGCAATTTTCATAATTGTCTCACCCCCGTGGGAACCACATTTTTAGGTGGACGCAGACGAGGAGACAGGAATCCTTCAGGAGGTGAAGGACATCAGCAGTAGCAGGGACATCAGCAGTAAAGTCTCAGGTGGAGACATTGACTGTCATGTCATGTTCAGATGTATATAGAAGTCCTATGTGTCGTCTCTGTACTCTCAGGTCCTTGGAGTAGTAGTTAATGATTTCGAGATTTTGGCTTAGTGCCTCGAGGGTTTTATACTACCTGTGTACAGTTAAGACAGAGTAGTTAATGTTTGTATTCCTCGAGAAGCAAAAGTACATGAGATGTATATATATATGAACCAGGATGTAAAGTTTTACTTTGGTTCTGAATGAAAGAGTTTTCCTATGATTGGATCCCTTTGCAAAAAGTTTTAATTTTTAGTGATTTTTGCTAATCTGCTGCTTGATGAACGCTTCCGCATTAGTTAATCTTGTTTTCGCGAGACGGTCGTCACAATTTAGTGGTATCAGAGCTCTAGGTTTGCTGAGTCTACAGAGACATAGGACTAAGTTTTTGAGTCTGTGTTAGTGTCCTCCAGTATACCCTATAATGATTTCTGCTTGTGTAGAAAAAGGGTAAAGTTTAAAATGATTGGAGAACACAAGAAACACATTGCTGAGGGCAATGTTGTTGCACCAAGAAGAGGTGCAAGGGATCAGACGAGAATAGTATGAGTGTCTGAGAATCCCCATTAAGACCTGATCAGGATAGAGAATCCTATGATCATGCTCTTATTGGGCAGATTAGGGCAACAGTAATGCATATAGTGGACTGGATACTAGCCTTACAACCTAGATTATCAGTCCTTAATACAGAAATTTTGAGCTTTAAAAGAGTTCCTAAATGACTTAGTCATGTTGGAAGAAGGGAAAATCGTGTGTGTATAATGATATGAAAAGCAAGGAATATGATAGCATGTAAGTGCATACTACCTAATCTCAATACTTATATACCCTGGCCAGGTATATGATCATTGAAGATAAGGCAAGTATGAAACTCTTAGATTGTTATCTTTTTTATTGTTCTGATCAAGTAGTCATTCTGAGACAATCTAATGAGTATCATGAAATAAGAAATATTGAATCAATAAAGGAAGATGCTTTGTGCAATTCCAATAAAGGAAGATGCTTTGTGCAATTCCAATAAAGGAAGATGCTTTGTGCAATTCCAATAAAGGAAGATGCTTTGTGCAATTCCAATAAAGGAAGATGCTTTGTGCAATTCCAATAAAGGAAGATGTTTTGTGCAATTCCAATAAAGAAAGATGCTTTGTGCAATTCCAATAAAGGAAGATGCTTTGTGCAATTCCAATAAAGGAAGATGCTTTGTGCAATTCCAATAAAGGAAGATGATTTGTGCAATTCCAATAAAGGAAGATGCTTTGTGCAATTCCAATAAAGGAAGATGCTTTGTGCAATTCCAATAAAGGAAGATGCTTTGTGCAATTCCAACCCTAAACAAAAAGGGAAGAGCTATGTGTCATTCCCAATCAAAAAGGGAAGAGCTATGTGTCATTCCCAATCAAAAAGGGAAGAGCTATGTGTCATTCCCAATCAAAAAGGGAAAGCTATGTGTCATCCCCAACAAAAAGGGAAGAGCTATGTGTCATTCCCAATCAAAAAGGGAAAGTTATGTGTCATTCCCAATCAAAAAGGGAAAGCTATGTGTCATTCCCAATCAAAAAGGGAAGAGCTATGTGTCATTCCCAATCAAAAAGGGAAGAGCTATGTGTCATTCCCAATCAAAAAGGGAAGAGCTATGTGTCATTCCCAATCAAAAAGGGAAAGCTATGTGTCATCCCCAACAAAAAGGGAAGAGCTATGTGTCATTCCCAATCAAAAAGGGAAAGCTATGTGTCATTCCCAATCAAAAAGGGAAAGCTATGTGTCATTCCCAATCAAAAAGGGAAGAGCTATGTGTCATTCCCAATCAAAAAGGGAAAGCTATGTGTCATCCCCAACAAAAAGGGAAGAGCTATGTGTCATTCCCAATCAAAAAGGGAAAGCTATGTGTCATCCCCAACAAAAAGGGAAGAACTATGTGTCATTCCCAATCAAAAAGGGAAAGCTATGTGTCATCCCCAACAAAAAGGGAAGAGCTATGTGTCATTCCCAATCAAAAAGGGAAGAGCTATGTGTCATTCCCAATCAAAAAGAGAAAGCTATGTGTCATCCCCAACAAAAAGGGAAGAGCTATGTGTCATTCCCAATCAAAAAGGGAAAGCTATGTGTCATCCCCAACAAAAAGGGAAGAGCTATGTGTCATTCCCAATCAAAAAGGGAAGAGCTATGTGTCATTCCCAATCAAAAAGGGAAAGCTATGTGTCATCCCCAACAAAAAGGGAAGAGCTATGTGTCATTCCCAATCAAAAAGGGAAAAGCTATGTGGCATTTCCAACTAATAAGAAGAACTATGTGAAAAATCCCAATTACATAGAGTTTGTTAAATGATTACTGAGTAAATTATCTCTATTAGATATATATGTTTCTCTTTTGGTATATATTCTTGAGTAATGATTGAAGTATGTTCTTTTATGTTTCTTCCTTTCAATAATATGGACATCATATGTTAGGGGTTTATGCTCTGCATAAACATTGATGAGGTTGAGCTAATGAAAGGAGCTTTGTGTGGAATCACAGAGTTCATGATATCTCCATGATATTAAGATGATATGTGGAGACTTGAGGGCATGATTAATGAACAATATGTTCCTCCTTTTCCTGGGATTTCGAGGACGAAATCCTTGTTAGGGGTTTATAATTTGTAACATCCCTGACCTGGGTTATGAATTAACCCTAGATTGTTTTGCTTAAAAATGTTAAGAAGATTCTTAATCTTATCTTGTGAAAAGTAATTAGGGCTCATGAGAAACCTATGTTTCAATTTTGGTCCTGTTTGAACAATGTTGAAGCAATGTTTGCTTATTTTGGACCAAAGTGCAAATTACCCAAGTTGAGGGGTTAAATTGCAAATGTTGCATGGTAAGATGTTCCTCTGATGTTGAGACATCATAAGAATGAATATGATGTAGTGGTATGGCTTTCACAAGCTCGGGCACCAAGATTAAGCTTGTAAAGCAGTGTTGTGCATTAAAACCTAGTTTTGGTGAAAAGTGCAATTTACCCAAAACCTAGGGTTCAATATGCAAATTACCACTTCAATAAGGTCCCTAATGTTTCTTGGAAACATGTAGAGCAAATAAAATGAGATGGGTACCTCATTTGAATTAAGTTGGAGGAGAGAGAATCTTGATATTAAAATAATCAAGATTAATGCCTAATTGAAACCCTAATTTGATTTAGGGCAAAAATGAATAAAAATAATTGAAGGGCTTTCAACCAAAATGTTTTGGGTTGATTTTGAATAAGGATGAACGTTCCTTTGCCAAGATAAGGAACGAAAATATCCTAAGAAGGTGAAATTCCACTCACCTTATTATAAGAAAAAGAAAACCCACTCACATATGGATATTAATATAATAAGCATTAAGGTGCTTAATTTTATTTTCTTTAAATCAAGGATAATGAAGGAGAATTAAAGGCAAAGGAAGGTGCCTCGTCCTTAAGGGATTTGAGGGGGAAGAGGCGGCCATATTTTTGGAATTTAATGCATTTTAATAATGCATTTTCTCTCCCATCAATTTCCTTATAAAAGTGCCTTTTTCAAGCCAAATGAAAGGCTATTTCGGATTTTCTTCTTTCCCTTGCTTGAAAAACCGACCAAGGAGCTAGGGAGGAGCAGGGAGCACGTCCCCAACCTGTGGGTGAGCCCTTGACCTTCGTTATCCTTGATTTCATGGTGGAAATTGAAAATAAATTATGGATTCCTTCTTATTTCGATCTCCTCTTCAACCCTATCCAACGTTTGCAATCAAAAGCTTGAGGACGAGCCTAGGGGGAGTTGCAAGAGCTTCATCCACCATTAATGGCGTGAGCTTGGAGCTTTGGAGCTCAATTGGAGGCGGGTTTTATAACTCAAACCCTTAAACATTGCTATTGCATCAATTCTCTATGCTTTGTTGATTGATTTCTTCAATTTGATGCACTCTTGTTTCTTGCTGCAATTTCCATCAAGAACGGTTGTTGTTCTTGGTTTTTCGAAGGAAGGGGATGATGACATCATACTAGATGCTTATCCAAAGAAAATTACCAAGCAAAACCGTTTTGATAGCTACTCCAAATCGTTTTAATTTGATTGGCTATGCGGTTTCAGCAAACCGTTTAAGGGCAAACGGTTTGAGACCGTTTGGGAGCAAACGGTCTCAATACCGTTTGAGATGGTTGACCAAGCATTGACCGTTTGGGAATTTTGTTCCTAATTATGTAGTCTGATAACCCTCCAAATTTGAGGGATTAACTCCAAAGGAATCGAGAGTTGAAGGCCAATCAATTAGGCAATCGAATTGAATTATGTGCTGATTTTCAATCTGATTAACTTGACCTGCTTGGGCAAACGGTCTCAAGACCGTTTGAGTGCGTTGACCAAGCGTTTACCGTATGATATTTTTTATCCTTATTATGTTGTCTAATGAGTCACCAAGTTTTATGGGTTAACTCCCAAGGAAACGTGAGTTGAAGCCTAATCAATTAGGGAAACCTAATTGGATTAAGTGCTGATTTTCAACCTGATCAACTTGACCTGCTTGGGCAAACGGTCTCAAGACCGTTTGAGTGCGTTGACCAAGCGTTGACCGTATGAGATTTTTGTTCATAATGATGTTGGTTAATGACCCTCCAAATTTTAGGGGTTAATTCCAAAGGGATCATGAGTTGAAGACTAATCAATTAGGCAAACCCTAATTGAAAATAGTGCTGAAATTCCAATGAGTTAAGTTGAGATTTTGGGTTGATTAGCCCAAACGGTCTCAAGACCGTTTGGGGATCACCCAAACGGTCTCAAGACCGTTTGGGGATCACCCCAAGACCGTTTGGAAGTCTGGGGTTAAGTATAGTTGACCAATTGAAGGTCCAAAGGTACCAAATCATACTGCAACTAAATGTTGATTTGTTGATCAACTCGATAGACCAATCCATTATGAATTTTCACTAGAGTCCAAAGGTTGGATGGTAAAACGGTCTCAAGACCGTTTGGAGGTCATCCAAACGGTCTCAAGACCGTTTTGTGGTCACCCAAGACCGTTTGGAGGTCTAGGGTTGAGTATAGTTCAGTGGTTGAAGGTCTAAAGATATCAAGTTGATCTGCAATAGATTGCTGATTTGGTGAGCACTTCAATGAACCAAACCCTAATTAGATTGCTTGGATTGGAGTGATATGATGGGAAAACAGTCTCAAGACCGTTTGGTGGTCACCCAAGACCGTTTGGAGGTCTCGGGTTGAGCATGGTTAGGTGTTTGAAGGTCTAAAGGTACCAAGCTGTTATACAATGCAATGCTGATTTGGTGATCAATCCAATGATCCAAACCTTAATTGGATGGCTTGGATTTGAGTGATATGATGGGCAAACGGTCTCAAGACCGTTTGGAGGTCATCCAAACGACCTCAAGACCGTTTGGGGTCAGGTCATACCCAACTTGGATGATGGTTCAATGGTTTCAAAGCAACTAGTCTTACATTGATTAGTGTTGTTGAATCATCGATTCCAAACCCTAATTCAATTGAATCAAACCTTAATTGATGACCAATTGAGGGTTAATTAAGGGTCAAATAAGTTGAAGGTTGACCTATTTAAACTCAATTGAAGTATGGGTATAGGTCCAATTGATGATTGGTTCCATGAATCCAATGATTGAAGGAATCAACATTGGAAACCCTAATTCAATTGGATACCTTATGTCATTAAAGGTCCAATGGATCAAACCTTTTTGAAAACCTAATGTGATTAGGTGGGAGATACCTTTAATGGTACTAGTCATTAATGCATAACAAATGCATGGATCCAATACATGATGTAAACCCTAATTGAGGCCGATTTCATGTATAACCCTATTAAGAGGTTGCCTACATGTGAAATCACTAATTAGGATGAATAGTAAACCCTAATTCCTTTGGATACCTTATGTAATGGAGGTCCAATGTGATGATGAATGTACTATTGATCCAATGATGGTTACTAATGTTAACCAATGAAGGAACAAAGGTTAAAACCCTAATAGTACCTAAGTGATTAGTGTCAATTAAGGGATGAACCCTAATTGCTGATAAGATCAATGACTTGGTACACTATGTAAATCATAGTTGTATGTACTTGATTGAAGGGTTGATATGACCTAATCAAGTTAAGAAGCTGATAGCATGAATTCATACATGAATATGAATCATGTGGTGTATAAGGGTTATGATCCTTAATCAAAGAGATCATGAAACCCTAAACATGAACATAAACCCTAATTGACAGGGTTACTGAATTCAACCCTAGTTGAGGGTGATTCCATGTGAAACCCTAGTTGAGGGTGATTCCATGTGAAACCCTAGTTGAGGGTGACTCAATGTGAAACCCTAGTTGAGGGTGATTCCATGTGAAACCCTAGTTGAGGGTGATTCCATGTGAAACCCTAGTTGAGGGTGATTCCATGTGAAACCCTAGTTGAGGGTGATTCCAAGTGAAACCCGAATTGAGGATGCATCCATGTGGAACCCTATTTGAGGGTGATTTCATGAGAAACCCTAATTGGGAATGCATCCCTAATTGCTTATAGGACCAATGACTTGGTACCCTATGTTAATCATAGTTGTATGCATATGATTGAAGGGTTGATGTGACCTAATCAAGTTGAAAGGATCAAATAATAGAATTCATATATAAATATGATTCATGTGATGATCCTATGTAGCACGACCGTGCAAGGCAGCACGGCCGTGGCGAATTTACTCAGCACGACCGTGCAAGGTAGCACGGCCGTGGTAGCTTTACTTTGCACGACCGTGCAAGGTAGCACGGCCGTGGTGGTCTATGCTTGACTTAGAGCTGAATTGAAAGTGACCTAACATGGTCGCTTTGTTAATTCTCAACTTAAGGATGAGAGAGATACTCATACCTTGTGATGATAATCATTTAAGGATAATTGATGAGAATAAATAAGTATGATTGAATACTTATGGTATAAATGTTGGCTCCTAGATGTGGGGAGCAATGAACTAGGGTTTGATCATTGATAATATGATCTTGAAAACCTAAATGGTTAATAATGGAAAACCCTATTCTTAATGAAGGGTAATGATATGTGAGAGAAAGCCCTAATTGATGGTAAACCCTAACCCTGGTAAGGGAATAGTGGTGTTACCCTGTATTGCATGATGTGTTGTAAACCTGATAAGTCTATTATCATGTGTGACAATCATGCAGGTCTCATGAGTTGATGATCATAGCCAGGTATGAGCTATGATGTTTATTTGATAAGAATTGATTGTCCATGTGTGCCATTATGTTTTTGTTACTGAGAAAGAAGTAACAAGATGAGTTGGGCTTGTAAGCCTTTGTTTTAAGTTGTTGCCTAGTGAGAGGTGACAAGATGTGAATGGCCTTGTGAGCCATGTGAATAAAGTTGTTGCCTAGTGAGAGGTGACAAGATGTGAATGGCCTTGTGCGCCATGTGAATAAAGTTGTTGCCTAGTGAGAGGTGACAAGATGTGAATGGTTTTGTGAGCCATGTGAATAAAGTTGTTGCCTAGTGAAAGGTGACAAAATGTACAGTGTTCTGATGAGCCATGTGTGATGGAAACCCAAATCCTGATAAAGGATTAAGGGTAATACCCTTGAATTATTAATACATTGTTTTTGCATGGTATTGATAGATAATTGATGTACTGCTATTATATGTGCTAACCATGCAGGTATTATGAGATGACGAGCATAGCCAGGTATGAGTTATGATGTATTATTAGTTTGAATTGTTAATTGGGCCTTGTGTGCCATAATATACCTTGTGCCTGGTAAGAGGTGGCAAGAAAATTAATGTGCATCAAGTTCCATGATGGATGCTTGTGTAGCAAGTATCATACTTACCTTGGTCAAATGACCTAAAGGTGTTAGTTACCTAAGAAAGAGGTAATAGTTCTCAAGTGATGAACAAAGGGTTTGAATACCCAGGATTTCATGGTTATGGTATTGAAATTGAGAATGGATGAGAAACCACAGTGTTGAAATGAGGGATTAAGATCCCAACACCTTGTGAAAAGAGTATGGCTACGGGCCATGACTCCACAATGATAATGCCAGGCTTTAGTCATATGATCTAAGCCTGAAGAGAGTTAATGCAGTGATAATGATTCTGTAGTTTGAATAGATGTTATACATGTTCTTCATATTCATTAAAGGAATAGTAACATGTTTATTCTATCAAGTTACAGTTGCAATGCTTTTGATATAGAATAAAGATTTAATCTGTTAGACATCAAAATATCTGCTGTCAAATAAATATGATTTCCCTATTCACATTTATCTTATTAAATTGCAATAATAATGTTTCTGGCGGAGAGTTATATCTCTCGCTGGGGCAATTTTTATAATTGTCTCACCCCCATGGGAACCACATTTTTAGGTGGACGCGGATGAGGAGACAGGAATCCTTCAGGAGGTGAAGGACATCAGCAGTAGCAGGGACAGCAGTAAAGTCTCAGGTGGAGACATTGACTGTCATGTCATGTTCAGATGTATATAGAAGTCCTATGTGTCGTCTCTGTACTCTCAGGTCCTTGGAGTAGTAGTTAATGATTTCGAGATTTTGGCTTAGTGCCTCGAGGGTTTTATACTACCTGTGTACAGTTAAGACAGAGTAGTTAATGTTTGTATTCCTCGAGAAGCAAAAGTACATGAGATGTATATATATGAACCAGGATGTAAAGTTTTACTTTGGTTCTGAATGAAAGAGTTTTCCTATGATTGGATCCCTTTGCAAAAAGTTTTAATTTTTAGTGATTTTCACTAATCCGCTGCTTGATGAATGCTTCCGCATTAGTTAATCTTGTTTTCGCGAGACGGTCGTCACACTATATTAGCTAATAGTTAGAGTTCTATCATGTATAGTATTGTGTATGTATAAAACATAAAACTTTTCTTTGTATATTTTTTATGTGAGTACTTCTTGTGTGTATGGAATAGTATGCATATAGTTTATTTTTTATCATAACAAAATAATATTATTATGGTAAATTTCTTTTATTAGTATTTCATAATTGTTTGTTACATTATATATAGGATAAAATATTCTCATCTACCAAAGGAGAAGAAGTCACTAATACAAAAAAGATAGAGAGAAATTTATGCTAATCTATTTGAAGATAAGAAGATAGCTAGGTGTGAAAAAAGTAAAGAAAAATATGCAAAGAGAAAACTTGACAAACAAAATCAAAATTTCAAAGATATAGACAACCAGATCTTACAATCTGACACTTCATGTGAATGGGAGGTTGGCCCTTCATAAAAAACTTCCTCATCACAAATGAAGAAAAGAGGTGAACACATGGTCAAAAGTTTCATAAACAATTTACAAGTACCTACTCAACCATATGTACTTCCCAACTGCAGAAACTGCAATTGTTGTCATGCAAAAAGATTTCCATATGAAGTTAGACATATGTACTTCCCAACTGCACAAACTGCAATTGTTTTTTGAATTACTCTAATATTATCTGATGACAAATTATGTATTGAGAAACTTTGTTATTAATAATTTACTTTATCTAGAGACACAGAAAATGAAATGTTATGTTAACCTTTTACAAACAAAATAATTAATTTTAATTTAAAAGTAGTTTATATAAAATTAAAATTAATATTAAACTTCTATAATGAAATTACAAATTTTAATTTTGTATTAAAACATTTAGATATATCTAAATATAGTTATATATATGTATATATATAAGTGGATATTATATTAAATGATTATATCATAATAATCAATTTTGACTAATACACAAGAGATATTCAGTACTATATAAATCTATTTTTATTTTTATATTCTTTCTGAATGACTACAATACTATCTGATTAGGATTCTTCTACTTACATTTTCTATCATTAGTAATTGATATTATGCAAAGAAATAAATAACAGTGAAAACTAATATTATATTAAGCATTTCTACTTTTTAAAATTTTAGTGTACACAATGAAAATATTTGATAATATATATACACATATATATATATGTTTTCTCTTTACTTTCTTCTAAGATGTGACACAGATATTTACATCAAATTCTCTTTCAAGATAATTACAACTGACACATAATTTTATATTATTGTTCATAAAAGATAAATTAATTGCTAAATATGTACTTGATTACTATTTATGCAAAGAAATATACATTCTATAAAATTACATGTAACATTAAACCTTTATAATAAAACTACTAATTTTAATTTTGTATACCAAAATATTTCCCAATATCTAAATATAGTTTTCTTTTTATATGTTTTTTGAATTACTCTAATATTATCTAATGAAAAATTTTATATTGAAAAACTTTGTTATCAATAATTTACTTTATTTAGAGACACAGAAAATGAAATGTTATGTTAACCTTTTATAAACAAAATAATTAATTTTAATTTACAAATAGTTTATATAAAATTAAATTTAACATTGAACTTCTATAATGAAATTACAAATTTTAATTTTGTATAAAAACATTTTCCTATATCTAAATATAGTTATATGTATATATATATGATTTTTATTCTCTTAAAATTGATTTGTAATTTTTTATATGAAGATTATAATAACATTATTTTCTTATATATAGGACAATGGTACGAACATATCATAGCAAGGCAATTATGATGATGAATGTTAAAGGAAAGGAAAAAATTCCTATAGGTGAATATAGAAAAATGAAACAGGCAAAGAAAAGAAAGAAATTACTTGAACTTGAGAAAGAGTTGAACGAAACAAAGAACTTATATTATAAAATATGTTACAAAGAGGAGGTTGCTTATAATTTTTACATGATTTCACCAAATTTTAACACTCAAGACGAATATAGAAAATCTGTGGGAGCGAGTAAAGACTATGCAACTTCAAATATATGAATAACTTAACTTTGTTGCGAGGTGTATCTTTGTTGTACTTTTTTGTGGCATGTTGTATATATTCTTTTGTATAAAAATACTATGAATATGTAAAAATATGCACATTAAATCTTAAATCCTGGTCATGTTATCTTTGTAGGATGCTTCAAAGATTTAAGGATTTAATCTTTATCAGTGTGGACTTTGACATATAGGAAAATCTTCATTGAAATGTGCATGTGAATTGAGATTCAATTATGAATTATACATTACATGCAAATGGGACAATGTTGCGTTTTGTATGTGATGTAAATATATGTTATAGTTTGCCCATAGATACCTATTTATATGTGTGGAGAAAAAAAATTAGTTTATATATGCACATATATAGGACTTCATGACATCAATGATATCTTCATAGGAATGATAAACCTTCAGAAAAAAGAAATCAAAGTTTACACCAGACTTCTTATTTTTTTATATCAATAAATCAATCAAACATTGAGAAAATATAAATCTAGGTTAACAGAAGAACCTTCACGGTCTGTTGATGATATATATATATATATATATCGATATATAACTACTCTGATTTGTTTTTTATGGAGAAGTATTGAAAACTATTATTTTCATGTTGTACCTCATGTTTAATTAATTGACAAAATAAAAAATCGATTCTTTTATGGATATTAAATTATTTATTTATTAAATGTAGGATGACGTATTCAAATTTATCAGAAGAAAAAAAAATCACTAAAAAGAAAAAGACAGAGAGAATACTATGCCAACCTCTCAGAGGAGAAAAAGACAGCACGAGGAAAAAGACAGAAAGAATACTATGCCAACCTCTCAGAGGAGAAAAAGATAGCACGACGCAAAAAAAAATAGACAAAATTATGTCCAAAAGAAGCTTGAAAAATGCAATGCAACTTTTACTGAATCAAACTCAAATACAAACAATGCAAGTGCTTCATTTCTTGGTCAATCAAGTTCTGCATTTGTCAACATTAGGAAAGAACCCTTACAATCTGATACTTTTAGTACATGGGAAATTGGATCTTCATCAGGTCTTGGTGGAGTAGAAATATGTTCAATATCCTTAGAACAAATGAAAAAAAAGATCGAACATGTGACAAAAAACTTTGTAACAGATGTTGTGATACCAAAAGAAGCTTACATACTTCCCATATGTAAACTTTGTGACCATTGTTATGCAAAAAGATTTTCTTATGAAGTGAGAACATTTTTTTGCTATGATGGAGAAGTTGTTTTAACAATAAATGATATTCCATTGGGATTATATCAGTTGTTTACTTCATCAGAGAAAGAGGCAGTTCATTTTCGACAGTGTATAAGAATGTACAATAATACTTTTGCTTTTACATCTATCGGTGTCAATGAGGATAGAAATCTTTCGAAGAGAAACAAAGGAATATATACATTCAAAGTGCAAGGACAAATCTATCATTTTATTAATAAGATGATGCCAGAAGATGGACACCCTTCACATTTGCAACTATACTTCTATGACACTGATCATGAGATAGAAAATAGATTGCATCAATCCTCAAAGTTAAGAGAGGACGTGATTTGAATATTAATCAACACATTATGGGAAAATCCATACTCAACATTCTTTCGAAGCTTAAAAGATTTGAATAGTTTTGAGAACGTTCAAATATTTATTAAGTCAAATCCGAATGTACATCAAGGAATTCAAAATGCACCAACCTCTTCCCAAGTGGCTGCAATTTGGATTGAAGGTGAGCATGACAACAGTGACGCCATAAATTTCCAGCGTGATATACAGGTATATACTCATACTGGTACCAGTCACTGTGTTCATTATTACTACGGATGCTATGATCCACTTCAATATCCATTATTATTTCCATATGGTGATATTGGTTGGCATGAGGGAATTTCTCGAAAAGACAAAAATAGTGGTCAATGGAGGATAAATAGTTCATCATTTGATCTTTCATATTTCAAAGATATAAATGAACTTTTCCAACAAGAGAAGAGGTAAGCTACATTTTTGTTGATAAATTTACTTATTATATATTCATAACATATTACAAAATTGTATCTTGCTCTTCAGCTCTAGAGAAAAAACAAAAATGAAGACAAGCAGTATCCTGTCGAGAATACTACTGCTATAAGCTACAAATAAGAGCTAACGACCGCTCAAATTTGTTACGTTCAGGTAGACTTCTACAACAATATATTGTTGATATGTATATCAAATTAGAAAGTAGTCATTTGGACTACATTAGAAGAGATCAACAAAAAATTCGAGCTGATCTATATCAAGGAATTGTAGATGGATACAACCATGGAAAAAATACAGGGGGAACAATTGGAAAAAGAATTATTCTTCCAGCATCTTTTATTGGTGGTCCCAGAGATATGAGACAACATTATCTTGATGCACCAGCATTAGTGCAGAGATATGGAAAACCTGATCTATTTTTGATATTTACCTGCAATCCATCATGGATTGAGGTGAAAAGAGAGTTGTTGCCTTTTGAAGAGCCTCAAAATAGACCAGATTTGCTTTCTAGGATATTCAAAGCCAAATTAGAAGAGCTAAAGGTTGATCTTTTTAAGAGAGACATATTCGGACATGCTATTGCTTATGTCTATGTGATAGAGTATCAGAAAAGAGGACTACCACATGCACACTTTCTTATGATTTTGGATAAGAATCAAAAGATTACTACACCAGATGTATATGATCAGTATGTCTCTGCCGAAATTCCTAAAGAGGAATCTAATATGCATCTATATAATATGGTTTTAAAGCATATGGTTCATGGTCCATGCGGAGTCTCAAATCCCAACAATATATGTATGGATAATGGAAAATGTAAGAAACATTATCCAAAGGATTTTTGCTCAGTGATATCCCAAACCAAAAATTCATATCCTTTGTATCGCCGAAGAGATACTGATCATGTGAAAATTACTTCTTCAACAATAATTGACAACATATGGATTGTGCCTTACAATCCATACTTATTAGCTAAGTACAATTGTCACTTAAATGTTGAAATATGTTCTTCGATTAAAGCAGTGAAATATTTGTACAAGTACATATACAAAGGACATGATCGTGTGTTGTTCCATTTAGATGAAAAAAAAGGAACATGCATGATGAAATTTCACAATTTGTATCTGGACGATGGGTATCACCACAACAAGCAGCATGGAGAATTTATCAATTTCCAATGAATGAAATGCACCCATCTGTGACATGTTTACAACTTCATCTTGAGGAAATGCATATCGTTATGTTCCATGAAAATAAAGATCTATCTACGATTCTACATAATGAACATGTCTCAAGAACAATGCTTACATAATATTTTAGAAAAAGCTGCATCGATGAAGAAGCTCAAAAATATTTATATAAAGAATTCCCTGAGCATTATGTTTGGGATAAAAATTCCAAATCTTGGAATAGAAGAAAGCAAAGAAATTCAGTTGGAAGGATCATCTTTGCAAAGCCAATTGAGGGTGAACGGTACTATCTTCGTTGTTTGCTAAACCATGTCAAAGGTGCTAAATCTTTTTATCATTTGAAGACAGTAAATGGGATCCGATGCAACACATTCCAAGAAGCAGTTGAAAAACTTGGATTGTTAGATTCTAACAACAATATTGAAGAATGTATTTCTGAAGCAGTGTTGTTTCAAATGCCTTCAAGTCTCCGACAATTATTTTGTACTACAATAGTCTATTGTGCTTCAGTTACCCCTATATCTTTATGGGAAAAGTTCAAAAATACAATGAGTGAAGATTTCTATGACAAACAAAACATTTGGGTGACTGCATATAATAGTGCTTTACAGTGTATTAATATGTGCTTAGAATCGATGGGTAAAAAATTATCTGATTTTGATTTACCATCCATTGTTCAAGATGAACATGAAAAATTATATAAAGAAGTACACGAAGAACTAAAAATAGTTGTTTCTGATGAAGATATGAAGACAATTTTGCAACTAAATCATGATCAAAGTTATGCTTATAGAATTATCATTGATCGCATAAATAGTGGGAAACAAGGAATATTTTTTATCGATGCTCTAGGTGGAACTGGAAAAACATTTTTATATCGTGCTTTACTTGCTAAAGTAAGGTCATGTGGTCAAATAGCACTAGCAACTGCATCCTCTGGAGTAGCAACATCTTTACTACCTTTTGGTCGCACTGCACACTCAAGGTTTAAAATACCATTGAATGTTGAAGAACATAGAATATGTAACATTTCAAAACAAAGTAGTTTGGGTGAATTGCTTCGAAGAACCAATCTTATAGTATGGGATGAGGTTTCTATGGCAAAAAAAGAATCTATTGAATATCTAGATCTCTTATTGAAAGACATGACAAGTAGTACACTACTTTTTGGAGGAAAAGTTGTTGTATTTGGTGGAGACTTCAGGCAAATTCTTCCTGTTGTACCGAAAGGAGGGAAACAACAAACAATTGCAGCAAGTTTTGTAAAATCAAAGATATGGAAACATGTTGAGACATTAAGCCTAACAGAAAATATGAGAGCAATATCAAGTCCCCTATTTGCAGATTTTTTACTTCACATTGGAAATGGAACAAAAGAATGTACAGTGGATGACCAAATTGAAATCCCCAAATGCATGGTGATCAATTCCACTGATGAAACATCTTCAAAGCATGACCTAATACAGGCAATATTTCCTGAACTCATGAATTATAAAGCCAACTTTCACTCCCTTACTAGCCATGCAATTCTGACTACAAAAAATGAGTTTGTTGATGAAATAAATGAGATCATGATTGATATCTTTCCTGGAGGAAAAAAAAGAGTACTTCAGCTTTGATTCCGCTATTGATAACACCAATCAATATCAAGAAGATGAGTTCTTGAATTCTTTGAATCCTGCGGGCCTTCCACCACACAGGTTGGTTTTGAAAAGAAACTGTCCTATTATGTTGCTTAGAAATATTGATCCTTTCTCAGGTCTTTGCAACGGTACATGATTTATTTGCAAGAACTTCAATAAGTATACCATTGATGCTGAAATATCAATTGGCCAGAAGAAAGGACAAAGAGTATTTATCCCAAGAATCCCATTAATGCCGAAAGACAATGAGAAATTGCCATTTTCCTTCAAGAGATTACAATTTCCAGTTCACTTGTGTTATGCAATGACAATCAATAAATCACAAGGACAAACTTTAGCTAAAGTTGGAATATATTTGCCTCAACCAGTTTTCTCTCATGGCCAGTTATATGTGGCTTTCTCTAGGGTAAGATCACCTAACGATCTAAAAATTCTCACTAGAGCATCTTCAACAGAAAAAGAACACATTACAACAACAAGAAACATTGTCTACACTGAGATATTATCAGCTGCAGGAATAACTAAAGTACATGGTGAGCAATATGTAGTAACTTTCAACTCTATTATAAATTTTTATGAATTGTCCTATGTGTATGATATTTAAATTTTACCATCATATAACATGTCTAAATCATTTTGTAGGATCAGATAACCATGAGCAAGGGATATCAACTTCTACATGAGATCGATCAAAGTCTTCACGTATGGAAAGTAAAGGTGAAGGTCTATGAGATGACAAGTCCTGCAACTTCAAGAGATGGGAAACATATGTATAAGAGACTGGGATTTATTGATGAAAAGGTATTCCAACTATTCATATTAAACTATTTTCATAATTGTTATAGAATCATGGTGACAGTAAGTACATAATAAGACATTAATATCCATAACTATAATATAACATATATTACAAATTTTCAGGGAATGAAGATGAAAGCAGTGATATTCAACGAGGACATTGAAAATTTCAACAACACTTTAGAGTTGAATAACACATATTACATATCAAGAGCAACATTGTCACTACTTAAATCAGAATATTATTCTGGAAAATCAGATGATCATAGATGTCAGATGGTGATTAAAAGATTTACCATCATTGAAAAAGCTGAAGATGACATATCCTGTGAAGAACTAATGAAACTGGATCTTTTGCCATTAGCTGATTTCTTACATGCAGAAAAAGTTTCGCCACTGATAGGTAAATCATGTTTATTTGAACATCACATTATATTTTTTTCTATCATATACATCTTTTGTAATTCATCCACAAAATTTGAAAATATATGGCAGATATTGTCGCAATAGTTGTGAATGTTCTTCCTAAAAAACAAACAAAAAGGAAAAGAGATCAACTAGATATCACCCTTCAAGATATAATTCTAATTGACTCTTGGTAAGTATATATATTTTATGTATTTAGGTAAGAACTATACCACTTATCTTATTATATCCATGATATCAACATGCAAGTAGCAACTCTGACTACCCTCTTTTGCTTTTAATTGATACTAGCAATAAGCACGTGAGTTCTATTTGAGATAACATAAATGGTGTGTGGTTTTGAAAAATAAGATTAAAATCCCCATGACATGTAATGAAGAAAATTACAAATGTTTTAGCATGGTGTCATGAAATATGTGTGCTAGTTTAGAAGTCTTCATTGACATAGTAGTTGGGAAAGACTACAAAAATATTTTGGACATACTACATATTACAAAATAAAGTAGTATTTATAACAAAACTAAACACCTACAAATATTTTTTGGACATACTATATATTAAAAAATAAGTAGTCCATGCATAGAGTATGCTTTTATATTTACAGATAAGACTATGGCATACATGATCAGTCTCACTTGCTCTCCTCCTATTTGACTTTTAAGATTTTCAGTTGTGTCAAATCTCTATACTTTTTTCCAACTTGTACTTCATGTTGGCTAAATGGACATCTATAAATCCCTTTGTTTTGATTATGACAAACATTTCATTCTTATTGATCTAACGAGCTACTTGAGTGTGCAAGATTAAGGTGGATGCCAAAGCAACTAGGGAAATCCATATGCTTACATTTATGTTTTCATGCAATGTAATCGCTTTGTAAAAACTTGTACAAATATATAATGTACAAGTACTTAGATTGCATGTAAATCAAGCGTTAGATCTTCCCTAGCTAAACATCACATTTAGATAAGTCATCCCCTTCAAATAGGATCACATATGCACACTCATACATATAATTAGTGCCTAAATTGCAACATTGAAACAGGATCAATCTCGGTCGACAAACTCCTCGACCGAGACATTCTCGGTCGACAATCTTCTCGACCGAGAAAGATCCAAAGTAGCCGTTAGACACAACATACAAGTTAGTTGGCAGTTGGAGAAAGACGTTGCAAATCACTTGTTCCAGAGTGCCTGTCGGTCGACAAAAGTTCGACCGAGTAGGTGTCTCGGTCGACCATTCCTCGACCGAGATTGTCTCTGACAGCAACTGCAGAATTAATTAATTAGCCATTGTTAAAGCAACAACTTTGTACCTAACGGCTAGTTAAGAACTTAGAAACCCCTAGAAGTTGTCTAGAACGTCCTTAAGCATCCTTAGGCCATTCCTATAAATAGGACAAGCCATAGGACACTCAAACTCACTTGTTTACACTTGAGAATTCTTTGAGCATACTTTGAGCAATCTGTTTGTGAGAAAATTGAGCATTGTGAACATTGGCTACTTCCTTCCTTAGCTCATAATTCGTGTCCTATAGGCTAGTATCTCCTACCCACTGCAATTACAAGTTCACACACTTGGTTAGGAGATCTATACGCTTGATCTAGGCAAATCAAGCCTTGGGCTACAAAGGATAAGTTGTAATTTCCTTTTTCTTTCTTGTTCTCTATTACCGTTTGTACTCTCGTTGCTACTCCTAGGTTGGAGGCTGCTGATTGGAGAGGGTGGAGTTCTTCTTGGCGAAGAAGGTGACTTTGAGCTACTTCAGAAGGCTGGTGCAACGGGAGGTTACTTCTAGAGAGGAAGGCTACTTCAAGGGGGAGCTTGGAGTTACTTCAAGAAGGCTACCTCAAAGTTGGTGCACCTACTTCAAGTGAATGCTGCTCAAAGGGTGTAAAGGAAAGTATTGTATTTTGTATAAATCTTTGAGAAGGTAATAAAATAAACACTTTCAAAATCCCGGTTGGGTAAGCAACCGGGTAGTGGACTGACAACTTTAGTATTTGCTAAAGTTGGAACCACTCTAAACACCTGTCTCCTTCTTCTATTTTTTAATTGTGGTTGTTTGAGTTCAATAAATTGTTAAAATTATTTAAAAACTCTATTCACCCCCCTCTAGTGTTTTTCAATTGGTATCAGAGTAGGCTTCAAGGAACCCTAACAAGGTCTTGAAGAAATGGGGGATGGAGTGATCAACAACCTTAACCTTGAAGGAACACTTGTTGCTATGCCTCCAGCGTTCGATGGAACAAACTACCAATATTGGAAGAGAAGGATGCAGTTCTACTTCCAAGGCATCAATTGGGACTTATGGAGAATGGTGTCAACCCCATATGAGCTCCCTCAAACTCAATTTGCAGAATGGGATGCAAATACGGTAAAGCTGGCCCAAATGAATGCAAAAGCTGTAAGCATTTTATATTGTTCTATTTCGGTAGGAGAATTTAATAGAATATCAAATTGTGACACAGCCTATGATATTTGGCATAGACTGTCCATAACCTATGAAGGTACAATCCAAGTCAAAAATTCCAAAATTAGCATGTTTAAACAAAAATTTGAACACTTTCGTATGGATTCTAATGAATCAATTAGTGAAATGTTTGCAAAATTCTCTACTATTGTTAATGGTTTAAGTGCTCTAGGAAAACCTATCCCTGAAGAAGATCAGGTATCAAAGATCCTTCGTTCACTTCCTCCAAAATATAAGCCAAAGGTGACAGCCATTGAAGAAGCAAATGACCTCACTCGACTGAAAATGGAGCAACTTATTGGCAACTTAGAAGCTCATGAAGCAACCCTAGAAGAGGAAGAAAGAAGAGCACGTGAACTTCAGTAAGGAAAGAAGAAGGATGTGGCTCTAAAAGCTTCAAAGGCTGTCACACAAGAAAGTGAGGAGTCAAGTGAAGAAGAGGGAGAAGAAGCCTTGATAGTAAATGGTAAGAAATACAAAAGATTTCAATCTAACAAAATTTCCAGCTCTTCTTCTACCCCTCCTAGGTGCTTTGAATGTGGTAAGAAAGGGCATTTCAAAAATGAATGTCCTAAAGCAAAGAAAGGAAAGAAAAGCTCACACAAGAAGAAGGGAGAAAAAGCCTATAAAGCTGCATGGGACGAGTCAAGTGACAGTGAAAGCGGAGAAGAAACCATGGATTGTCTAATGGCAAGAGAAGATGATGAAAACTCTCAAGAGGTAAGCCTACTTGATCTTTCTAAAGAAGAGTTAGTCACTAGTCTACAAGAAATTCATGATAAGTATGTTGATGTCAAGAAGAAACTAAAAAAGGTTATCAAATCAAATGATGAGCAAATTGCTAAATTAGATAATCTTTCTTCTGAAAAGAATAACATTGATCTTGAGAATTTGTCTTTAAAAACATCTTTAGATGATTGCACTAGAAAGCTACTCACTTTAGAAACAAATGTTGATCTTCTTTCTAAAGAAAAGACTGACTTGTTAGCTAAACTAAAAGATTTTCAGACTCAACCTATTTTGTGTAACCATCTAGACTATGATAATGTTATAAAAGAAAGAGATTCATTGTTATCTGATTTAGATCAAGCAAGAAATGATCTACACAAGAAAATGAATGATATTGCTCAACTACAAAGAGAACTTTATGAGTTAAGAAGAAAAAATATACTTGATAACATTCTAAGCATTGGTACTATTTTCAACGGAAGAAAAGGTTTGGGATATGCTCCAAAGAAAAATCAACCCAAAAGAACTCAAACTATGTTTGTACCCAAAAACACAATGGCTAGAAAGAGAAATGAAGTTGACTCTATTACTTTCCATTTTTGTTTACGCCTTGGACACTATTCCTTTTCATGTCCTTATAAAACTAAGGATTCCGATTTAGTTTGGGTCCCAAAACCTCAAACTTAGTAGAGTCAAATGGAATTTAGTTGAGATATAACCAAACGCTCCATCTTGCTATTTATATTATCTTATCTCAACTAAACAAAAGATTGCATGCATATTGTAAATTTTCTGCATTATTGTACTGAAACAGGAACTTAGTCGGTCGAAGTATTGTCGACCGAACCATTAATCGGTCGAAGTATTGTCGACCGACCGAATGTCTGTAACATATCAAAATTTACAGCAATTATTTCGGTCGAAAATTGGTCAACCGAGCTAAATTTCTGTGTTTCTTTGTTTGTAATACAATAATCTTCTCGATCGACAATTTGTCGACCGAGACAGATGTCGGTCGAACAATTGTCGACCGACTGGACTTCTGATTCAGAACTCTTATACAAATCTGTACTTAAATGATTCTAACCATATCGGACCATCACATGGGTACCAAAATCTACATTTTAAATGCAGGAATGGGTGGTTGACAGTGGATGTTCCAAACATATGACCGGGAACAAGGATGCATTTCAAACTTTTGAAGAAAAGAAAAGTGGAACAGTCACCTTTGGAGACAATGGTAAGGGCAAAATCGTTGGAATAGGTAATGTTGGTACAAACCTCGAAATAAAGAATGTTCTACTCGTTGATGGTTTGCACCATAATTTGATAAGTGTTAGTCAATTATGTGATAGTGGTTATGATGTGTTATTTAACAAAACTTGCTGCAAGTTATTGATAGAAAACACTACAAATGTTGTTTATGAAGGAAATAGAGTTGGAAATCTTTATATCCTTAAACCTAACTCTATGAAATCAGTAGTGGGAAAATGCTTGCTTGCAAATGAAAATACCTTACAAGTATGGCATAAAAAGCTAGGACATGCTAGTTCACATATTATTAAAAAGTTAGTAAAATATGATCTTGTTCGTGGATTGCCTACTTTATCTTTTGATCAAGTTGAAAACTGTGAACCCTGCACAATGGGAAAGCAAACCAAAACCTCTTTTAAATCAAAACATGTACTTAGCACCAGTAGATCCTTGGAATTAATTCATATGGATTTATTTGGACCCATGAGGACACAATCTATTGGTGGTAAAAGATATTGTTTTGTTATTGTTGATGATTATAGTAGATACACATGGGTACATTTTATTGCAACTAAAGATGATACTATTCATTTTTTCATACAATTTTGTTCCAAGATTGAAAATCTATTACAAAGCAAAATATGTACCATTAGAAGTGATCATGGTGGGGAATTTGAAAACCATATATTTGAAGAATTTTGTACATCTCAAGGGTACACTCATAATTTTTCTGCTCCACGCACCCCACAACAAAATGGTATAGTCGAACGGAAAAATCGATCACTACAAGAAATGGCTAGAACTATGATGCTTGAACACAATACACCCAAAACCTTTTGGGCTGAAGCTGTAAACACTGCATGCTATGTGTTAAATAGAGTAACTGTTCACTCTCATTTGAAGAAAACTCCATATGAAATAATACATTCTAAGAAACCTAGAGTTGACTATTTTCATACTTTTGGCTCCACATGCTATATTTTAAATACCAAAGATGATAGAGACAAGTTTGACTCAAAATCACACAAAGCATTCTTTTTGGGATATTCCACTTCTAGCAAAGCTTTTAGAGTATATAACACTATATCTAGAAAAGTTGAGGAATCTATTCATGTTTCTTTTCATGAAGAATCCAAATCTGAAAATCTAGAAATCATAGATCTCACAAATCAATTCGAAAATTTAAACATACCAAATGATAGTGAGAAAGATAATACAAATAATCACCAAGCTGAACCACAACCTACACCGAGGCTTATTAAAGATCATCCTCAAGAACTAATTATTGGAGATCCTAAAGATAAAGTCAAAACTCGGTCCTCCTTCAAAGATGTTGCAAACATGGCTTTTGTTTCTATCATTGAACCTAAAAAGATATCTGAAGCTCTTAAAGATGATTATTGGATAATAGCCATGCAAGAAGAATTGAATCAATTCACTAAAAATGATGTATGGGATTTAGTTCCTAAACTAAAAGATAAAACCATAATAGGAACTAAATGAGTTTTTAGGAACAAACTAAATGAGGCAGGAGAAGTAATAAGGAATAAAGCTCGGTTAGTAGCACAAGGATATAATCAACAAGAAGGAATAGATTTCGATGAAACATATGCACCGGTAGCTAGACTTGAAGCTATTAGAATGTTATTAGCTATTGCTGCACATAAAAACATAAAACTCTACCAAATGGATGTAAAGAGTGCATTTCTAAATGGCATTATTCAAGAAGAAGTATATGTTGCCCAACCACCTGGTTTTGAAATATCGGAAAAAGGTGACTATGTTTATAAACTTAAGAAAGCACTTTATGGTTTAAAACAAGCACCTAGGAATTGGTATGAAAGGCTCAAGACATATCTTTTTGATAATGGTTTTTCTATTGGAAATTCAGATTCTACTTTATTTTTCAAAACATATACATCTGATTTCCTAGTTGTGCAAATATATGTTGATGACATTATTTTTGGAGCTTCTAATGATTCATTGTGCACACAATTCAGTGACATTATGCAAAAAGAATTTGAAATGAGCCTCATGGGTGAACTAACTTTCTTTCTTGGTTTTCAAATTAAGCAAACACCTGCCGGAATATTCATAAGTCAAGAAAAATATACTAAAGAACTCTTACAACGTTTTGGGATGGATCAGTGTAAACATGCTACTACTCCTATGGCTACTTCTATTAAGATTGATAAGGATGAAAATGGAGAACCTATTGATGATTCCTTATATAGAGCCATGATTGGTAGTTTGCTTTACTTAACTGCTTCTAGACCGGACATCATGTTTTCCGTTGGTCTTTGTGCTCGATTTCAATCACAACCTATGCACTCTCATTTTCTAACAGTTAAACGAATTCTTCGTTACCTAGCCGGCACTACTTGCTTTGGTTTATGGTATCCAAAAGGACAATCCTTAGATTTTAAAGCTTATACTGATGCGGATTATGCTGGTTGTCGACTTGATCGCAAGAGTACTAGTGGTGGTTGTTTCTTATTAGGGAGAGCTTTAGTATCTTGGTTTAGCAAGAAACAAAATACGGTTGCCCTATCTACAACTGAAGCTGAATATATGGCAGCCGGGTCTTGTTGTGCTCAAGTGCTTTATATGCAACAAGTATTGAACGATTATGGTTTTACTCTTTCATCTACGCCTATTTTTTGTGACAACACGAGCGCTATAAACTTAGCACACAATCCTATTTTACACAGCTGAGCTAAACATATTGAAATCTGTCATCATTTTTTAAGGGATCACATCTCCAAGAATCATGTTTCCCTTCATCATGTTGATACGGAAGATCAATTGGCTGATATTTTTATAAAACCGCTTCCACTAGATCAATTTAACAAAATTAGGAAGCAATTGCTTATCACTCCTTTGGAAGATGTTTTCTTTGATATTTGTGCTACTTAAACAAAAACTCTTATTTGCATCATGATATTTTGGCTTTTAAATGGACATCTTTTTCATTAGATTTGATGGGACATCTAATTAAGGGGGAGTTTTTATTTCTAAACGGATATCTTTTTGAAATAACAAAGGGGGAGAAATAAATATAAAACTAAAACTTAGAAAAACTCAATCAATGAGTTTCATAAATAAACTCTTGGCTTTACATTGAAAGTTGCTATATTCCCTAGTGAATTGGATTTCATGTTCCATAATTCAAGGGGAATAATAAGCACACATTTTATAAACAAGAGGAAAAGCTACAAAAGGTAATCTAAAGGTATGAAACTCATATGGTTTATATTTCCTTTATTTTTATATTTAGGAAATGTTTGTCATCTTCAAAAGGGGGGAGATTGTTGGCTAAATGGACATCTATAAATCCCTTTGTTTTGATTATGACAAACATTTCATTCTTATTGATCTAACGAGCTACTTGAGTGTGCAGGATTAAGGTGGATGCCAAAGCAACTAGGGAAATCCATATGCTTACATTTATGTTTTCATGCAATGTAATCGCTTTGTAAAAACTTGTACAAATATATAATGTACAAGTACTTAGATTGCATGTAAATCAAGCGTTAGATCTTCCCTAGCTAAACATCACATTTAGATAAGTCATCCCCTTCAAATAGGATCACATATGCACACTCATACATATAATTAGTGCATAAATTGCAACATTGAAACATGATCAATCTCGGTTGACAAACTCCTCGACCGAGACATTCTCGGTCGACAATCTTCTCGACCGAGACATTCTCGGTCGACAATCTTCTCGACCGAGAAAGATCCAAAGTAGCCGTTAGACACAACAGACAAGTTAGTTGGCAGTTGGAGAAAGACATTGCAAATCACTTGTTCCAGAGTGCCTGTCGGTCGACAAAAGTTCGACCGAGTAGGTGTCTCGGTCGACCATTCCTCGACCGAGATTGTCTCTGACAGCAACTGCAGAATTAATTAATTAGCCGTTGTTAAAGCAACAACTTTGTACCTAACGGCTAGTTAAGCACTTAGAAACCCCTAGAAGTTGTCTAGAACGTCCTTAAGCATCCTTAGGCCATTCCTATAAATAGGACAAGCCATAGGACACTCAAACTCACTTGTTTACACTTGAGAATTCTTTGAGCATACTTTGAGCAATCTGTTTGTGAGAAAATTGAGCATTGTGAACATTGGCTACTTACTTCCTTAGCTCATAATTCGTGTCCTATAGGCTAGTATCTCCTACCCACTGCAATTACAAGTTCACACACTTGGTTAGGAGATCTATACGCTTGATCTAGGCAAATCAAGCCTTGGGCTACAAAGGATAAGTTGTAATTTCCTTTTTCTTTCTTGTTCTCTATTACCGTTTGTACTCTCGTTGCTACTCCTAGGTTGGAGGCTGCTGATTGGAGAGGGTGGAGTTCTTCTTGGCGAAGAAGGTGACTTTGAGCTACTTCAGAAGGCTGGTGCAACGGGAGGTTACTTCTAGAGAGGAAGGCTACTTCAAGGGGGAGCTTGGAGTTACTTCAAGAAGGCTACCTCAAAGTTGGTGCACCTACTTCAAGTGAAGGCTGCTCAAAGGGTGTAAAGGAAAGTATTGTATTTTGTATAAATCCTTGAGAAGGTAATAAAATAAACACTTTCAAAATCCCGGTTGGGTAAGCAACCGGGTAGTGGACTGACAACTTTAGTATTTGCTAAAGTTGGAACCACTCTAAACACCTGTCTCCTTCTTCTATTTTTTAATTGTGGTTGTTTGAGTTCAATAAATTGTTAAAATTATTTAAAAACTCTATTCACCCCCCCTCTAGTATTTTTCACTTCAAAGATAAGGCACATGCTACTCAGTTGTTTTTGCCATTTCTCAATGAGGTCACAAGTTTCCTGCACATTATAGTGATGTAAGTGTCATACAAATGTCATAATCATGTATTGCTTATGGTAATTACCTTATCATTGAGTGACATCAACATATTAGGGTCACATGAGAATAGATCTTCGACTTGTTTTCCAAAGAGAGTACCCAATGTTGTATTGCTATGATCCTCGAGTTGAAGTTTTATGATGCACCTATTATAGTGTTATAAGAAGTTATGATGTATGAAAATAATGAAGTACATATATTAGAACAATAAAAAAATATTCAGCACCATGGTTTTGCAATCGATTCTTTATAACAACATTCGCAGAAGTACTTTGCAGCATGCTCCATGGCAGTCTTCTTGTGACAGCTATTGCAAGACATATACCACAGATCTTGTGGATTCAAAATTGAAATTTGTGTCGGCTTTATCAAATACACACATTCCTGTGTACATGTAGGTATGTTAGAATAAAATTGAAGAAGCATAAGTATAGTACCTATGAATTGCCATAACAACATTTTTCATCTTGACAAAAAAAATACAAAATGTAGACATAAGTTGAGTACTCACTTGTTAATGATTTCAAAAGTACAATGCACATCAGATCAAGAATCAGCTATAAAATGTAACCACAAGTATTGTACCCATTTGTTAATTTCAACTCATTTACTCAAGCATAAGTACATGTGCTAACAAATTACAAAATCAAACATAATTGTATAACTAGTCTAGAAGCATAAGCACAATACCTACACAATCTCAGAGCAACATTGGTCATCTAGACAAATATTTATTTCAAAATGCAGACATAAGTTGAACATCTACTTGTTAATGATCTCAAAAGTACAATGCACATCAGCTCAAGAGGTCAACTATAAGATGCATCCATAAGTACGGTACTCACTTGTTTATTTAAACTCAGTTACTCAAGCATAAGTACAGTGCCTAGCAAATCATAAAAGCATGCATAATTATATAACTGGACTAGAAACATAAGTACAATATCTACTGAATTCTATAACAACAATATGAATGTTTGTATATGACGTATTGTACCTCAAAACACAATTATCGTACCCCAAAATATAGGTATTGTACCTAGAAATACGAATATTATATTTTTCTCATATTATTATTACTCCAAAATATATCAACATTGATCTAGTTAGAAAGTATTTTTATAAAGAATCTAATATTTTTTATTTCGTAAAAAAATCCATTCAGAATTGAAAGTTATAAAGAAAACAATTTTCTCTCTCCTCTTTTAATTCTCATTATCGCTTTAAATTAAGCAGTTCAGCCACATCAGCAGCGCCCCCTTTCCAACCATGAGGTGGGCGGCCGAGTGGGAGAGCAAGGGGAGGGTAGCGTGGCTCAAACATGAAAGACTTTGGCTGCGGGCATGAGAAGAACCCGCCTTAAGACCATCGGTTTTGGATTAACGCGGCCGTCCATATTGGTGATCTTCTACTATAATGTATTTTGAATTTAGACTACTTTATCGGTGGTCTTTCAGCTGAATCAATAAACAATTCCTACTTATTTAGCACAAAAAGTTCCTTGAAACTTATTAAATAAGAATATATTAATGCCTCACCATGGCTTGGGCACCTTCTTTCTCACGTTTATTCCCTCTCAAAATCCCAATGTGATCCATACGCCTCGTGCAATTTCATCGGTGAAACACATTGATTTCTCTCCATGATATTCAAATCCTCTCCTAATACAACATCTCAATTCTCAACCGGTCTCGTTCTCGGTCAATCTTGCAAAATGCCCGACCATCGTTTCTTGACGACTCTTGGATGCAAGGAGATATTTCTTTTGGTATATATTGTCACTCATACATAACTAGATATGGAAAATAGCATTTATAATCACTATCATTGTTCCTCATTTGGCTAGAGCCTTGTATGATTTTTTTTATTGTTCTCATTTGAATCTTTATGTAACTTATTTATGCAACTCTTAACAGAATTATGGATATAAGCATTTTCAATTGTGGTTTGATAAGGTACCAAGATCTTGGTATAGTGGTGAGAATCTTTTTGGGTATGATTGCTTCATTTGTAATTATGGAGAGAATCTCCTATGTTTGTCGTAAAACTTTATTTACCATATCCGTCAGAATTATTTGTTGATAATAGATTTCAATGGTCCTCGTCAATTGTCCCATGATTTCATCATGGTTGTTGCAGTTGTGAATCCTACGATCACCATCATCGTGTATTCTATTTCACATTCATTTGTATCTGGCTCCACCTCCTTTATGGACAAAAACATGGATGATTATGCAGACAATGTAGCTCACTGACTCATCACTACTCTAAAGCTACCATAGTTGTTGTTATTGCTTTGGATTTCTTATTTATCCTCTTCATGATGGAGTTCCAGGAAATAGAAGTCCTACACACATTACATTTACCCACATGATATCTCTTTCCATTGGTACCCATAAACCTAACCAAGTAATGAAGAATAACTTCAGGAACCAATCATGCTAAAATCTATGAAGCTATCATGGACCTTAAAATATGGATTTGGCCCATGTATGATAATCGCAGAAAGAAGAACTCAATAGGCCATCTCGGTCGCTCTCATCATGGTTGACCAAATGTGTCCATATGGGTGAGTCATTGTGGCCTTGCATGAATCTACAATCATGATACTTTAAGACCAACCCATAACAAGTTTGGCCTCGTTGCCTGACTAGCTTCTAAGATGATAATAGATAATGATACATTCTACTTTAATACTTCTAAGATGATGATAGATAATGGTACACTCTACCCCATATTTTAAAGTCCATTTTAGCTTTTAAGTCCATGATATCCCTTTTTGTTGATACACTCTACTCCATATTCTTTCTGTACTTACCACTCTGAGAAAGAATAAACCCATCACTGATTTCCCTAAGTTTACCCCCAATCCATGAACATATTTATCACGCGTCCAAGGGTCTACCCAATATTTCATTTCCTATTTTTGATATCAGTTGCATCATAGCTTATGATGTATCTAGCTTCTGTCATGTCTATGGCCAAAAAATAGAATAAAGGGCATATTAGTTCCTTTTCAACACTTTAGTTGGATTTTTATAAATCAATTTCAATGTTTTACCTCGAATTTGATTGGTTGAACAACAATTTATCTTTGAAAATCATAGTAATGAATTTGGGTCGAACTAGATATGGAGTACTATAGAAAAAAAACCCTGGGCGATGGGAACGCGCTCTGGCGGCGATGCCCATCGATGACCTCCAACCCAAGGAGGTAGGCACCCTCAACAAAGGAACAACAATGCAGAGGAGGTCAAAGTGGCCAGCGTAGTCAAGGACTGGGTCGTAGTATTCAAAAACTCTGTCGGAGATGTCGATACAAGCAAACGGAGGTGGATGTTAATGCTGCTATGTGGAAGAACACACTTGCAGGATACATCATTGGGTTTAAGCCCCACATTCCAATGCACAGGAGTATCTAACCTGCCTATGGAAACCAGCAGGTTCCATGGAGGTCTGGGCAGGGGGAGCAGAAGCTTCATCATAAAGTTCCAGGAGGGAATGGATTTCGCGAACGCGATTGAGGGAGGACCGTGGCACGTGAAGGGCAAGCCGATGATCCTCAAGAAGTGGGAGAAGGGAGAACCCTTGGAGCAGGAGAAATTCAACTTTGTACCGGTGTGGCTCAAGATCCTCAATCTACCGCTCGAGCTATGGAGTGAGGTGATGATTGCTTGCATCGCCTCCTACCTAGGAAAGCCACAATGTCTGGATCGACAGATGAAGGCGAAGACCATAGTAGATTATGCTCGTGTCAATGTACTAATGAGTGCAGAGTCAACCTTTTCGAAGGCAGTGAAGCTACAGACAGACAAGGGCGCGGACTATGCAGTCACCATTGAATACAAGTGGATTCTTGAGAAGTACCCCCATCGCGGGAGCTTTGGCCATGACAAGTCGTTGTGTAAAGCCCCTGTTTCTACCCAGGAGACACTGGCGATGGCACAGGACATTGTGATTCAGGCTGAGAAGGAAATAGGACAAGCACAACATGTTCGACAGATTACCCCAACCAGTGAAGCCCCGCAGAATTCACCGCAGCCAGAGGTTAACCCCTCTCCAAGTGGTAACTCGAGCAAATCACAAGACAAAGGAAAGTCTGTTGAAAAAGATGGGTTTGAGAAACCTAAAAAGTCAGTTAGCCCGAGGAAGACAAGAAGGCAAAATGAGTCTTTCATAAAAGAGCAGGAAGGCAATAGGTTCCATTCACTTGGTGACACAGATAATGAAACAGAAACCACGGCCTCAATTGGCGGCAAGCCAGCCCAGAGGTCAAATGGTTGAGACACCCAACATAGTGGCTTGGAACATCCGTGTCCTATCCAGCTGGGAGAAGTAGGATGTTATCTGAGCCGAACTGAGGAGAGCCAAGGTAGACATAGCTCTCCTAATAGAAGTCAAAGTTAAAAGAAGAAAAATAGCTAAAGTTATGCAACGAACCTGGCCTGGAGCTAAGTGGATTGATAACTCGATGTCTAGCAAGAAGATTAGAGTCTTGGTTATCTGGGAAAGTAATGACATCCAGATTACAGAGATTTCTCAATCCCAAATGTTCTTGCACTTCAACCTAAGGGTGGGAGGCAAGAATATAAACATCACTATTGTCTATGGGGACAATGATGACACCAAGAGCGAAACTCTTTGGGAGGACCTGACAGAGATCAGTAGATCAGTTCTAGGATCTTGGTTCATTACTGGCGACTTCAACACCGTCACGAAAGCAGAAGAAAGAAAAGGAAGAGCAACACCTTCAGTGAAGTCCATGAGAGACTTCAACGAGGTTGTTCATAACATGAATGTGATAGAAGTAGAGGCCAAGGGCTCCTTTTTCACATGGAACAACCGAAAGAGTGGATCCAATAACACCCAAAGCAAGATTGACAGAACATTCTTCAACTCTTGTGGGCTTATTAAATTTCCCAAGATGTGGCTTGAAATCTTCTCTTCCATATATAGTGATCACCATGCGCAAATCTTACACCTGGATGACGAAGTGCGCAAAAGCATCTACCCTGTTCGATACTTCAATGCTTGGTCCATCCTCCCTGGCTTCAAAGAGGTGGTCTCCAAAGCATGGAACACTCGAGTTGAAGGTAACCCAATGTATAGACTTTGCCAACATATCAAAATAACGAAAAGGAGTCTACAAACGTGGAACTGGGAAAACACTGGTGATCTTGTTGACTTGGCAAAGAACAAGGAAAAAGAAGCTCTAAAGGCACAGGAAGAGGCTGACAGAGATCCCTACAATGAGCTACTCTAGGATATTGCCAAAACCTTGAAAGAAGAAGTAATTGTAGCTAGAAACATCAAGGAAGTTGTTGTGAGGCAGAAATTTCGGGTGTTTTGGCTTAAAAATGGTGACTCGAATACTAAATTCTTTTACGCTTCCCTAAAAACTAGGAGGATGAGGAATCAAATTCGGGTACTCAATGTTGATGACACTCAAACAAGCAATATGGAAGACATTACCAATGCCTTTGTCAACCACTACAAGAAGATTTTCAATGCACCTGAAAGAATCCATTCTCAAAGATGGAACAACCTACCTAAGCTCATTGAACATCAGCAAAGACCGATGTGTGCTATGGTCACTGATGAGGAGATCTACAACATAATTAAAAATTCTGATGACGACAAGTCCCATGGACCTGATGGGATGAATGCTCATTTCTTTAAAGCCACATGGGACATTGTGGGGGGAGATGTGTGTTGTGCCATTAAGGATTTTTTCTTAAAGGGGAGAATGCTTAAGGAAATGAACAAAACATATGTAGCCTTGATTCCTAAGGTCAAGCAGCCTCAGAAGGTGGGTGACTGGAGACCCATTTCATTGTGCAACTTCGTCACAAAAGTCATCTCTAAAATAATGGCTAATAGGCGGAGAGACATTTTTCCTTACCTTATTAGCTCCAATCAATGTGCATTTGTCAAAGGCAGAAGGATCGTACGTAGATGCAATACTTCTTGCAAATGAATTGGTGCATGATTTCAAGAAGGTTAGTGTCTGTAAGCTTTGTCTTAAGGCAGATCTGAATAAAGCCTATGATTCCATTGATATAGGCTATTTGATAAATATCCTAAGACACATGGAGTTTCCTTCTCACTAGATTCAGTGGATTGAAGAGTGTCTTAACACTGCTACTTTCCAAATTTTGATTAATGGATCGCCTACTGATCTGATCCAAGCTACAAGTGGCATTAGGCAAGGTGACCCATTGGCACCTTACTTATTTGTCATCGGTATGCAAGGATTAACGTCCATCTTTGATGAAGCGGTGAGAAAGGATATCATACCACTTAGCTCTGGAGATATAGTTGTCTCTCATCTTTTATTTGTTGATGACCTCTTGGTGTTTGCTAAAGCAAATGACGACAGTATTGCAGGTATTAAACAATGTCTACAACGATTTAAAGAAGCATCGGGGTTAGAATTAAATCCTCAAAAGAGCCAACTTTTCTTAAGTAGGAACGCCCCAAATCACCTCAGTTCCCTTATGGGGGTCGAAACATGTGAGTTTCCTGTCAGGTACCTAGGTGTACCATTGTTTGCAGGTAGACTTACGAAGAGGGTGTGCTACCCTCTTGTTGACAAGATCAAAACGAAGCTAGAAGCGTGGAAGGCTAAGCTTCTTTCTATGGCAGGAAGGCTCAAGCTAGTCATCTCCACGCTCACTGCCTATCACTTGTACTGGATAGGTGTGTTCCCTTTACCTAGAGCCACAATGGAGGAAATTGAATGTATATGCCCCAACTTCTTATGGGGAGATAAGGAGGAAAGTAAACATATCCATTCAATTTCCTAGGATGTCATATGCATACCAAAGTTGGAAGGGGGACTTGGCATTAGGAGAGTGGAGAGTGGTGTACAATAGGGCTTGCTAGGACCCTGTGGGACATTGCAAACAAGAAGAACTCCTTGTGGATAAGGTGGATCCATAGTAAATACATTAAAGATGATACCTTGTGGCCATGCCAACCAAAGAAAATGAACAACTGGATGTGGAAAAACATCCTCAAAATAAGAGATAGATGGCTTCCTAGTGTTCGATTCAACATTGGACAGGGGACAAAAGTGAAATTATGGAAGGATCCATGGGTCTTTGGGCAATTCCTTACTCAATGCATTGGGGATCATGGTTACCTTCAATTAAGGTCTAAGTTTGGGCCTAACAACTTTCTAAGTGATATTATTTCAAATGGAGTGTGGGATGTTCCTGATGTTAGGGGGGCAGATAGCATTCTAAAAATCTGCAGAAGATTACAGCTAGGCAGTGGTGATGATGTTTGCATGCTCATGAACTTGAAGTATGTATCTTTGAAGGATGCTTGGAACTTTTACAAAACCAAACATGAAGAACTTCCCTGGACCAACTGGCGTTGGAAGTCTAGGGCCCCTAAACGAGCTATCATGTGCTGCTGGAAGGTTATGCATGGTAGGCTTGTTACTGAAGACCACTTACAGAGGATGGGGTTCGGCCTGGAATCCAGATGCAGCCTATATTGCAAATATGTAGAAACGAGAAGCCATCTTCTGTGGAAATGTGTGGTGGTCACTAATATATGGAGCAGAGCTGCTCCTATGCTTTCCTTTATTCCAGGATGCAAGGAGGATCTACACTTCTTGAAGAATAGAAATGAAGCTTTGTTTGCAATTCTTATATGCTGCAAATATGTAGAAACGAGCAACCATCTTCTGTGGAAATGTGTGGTGGCCACTGATATATGGAGCATAGCTGCTCCTATGCTTTCCTTTGTTCCAGGATGCAAGGAGGATCTACACTTCTTGAAGAACAGAAACAAAGCTTTGCTTGCAATTCTTATACTATATCACATATGGATTCATGGAAATCGAACCATTTTTTAAGACAGTAGTGTAAACCCACATAATGTGTGGCGTTGTATCGCTACTGACTATAGAAGCCTGCATAGATAGGTTTGAACTTTTTTCTGAAATCTACATAGATATACTTATTGAGATATGCTCCCCCAATTGTACATTTTGTGATTAAGGAATGAGAAGTACGCTTAATGATAAAAAAAGGATGTGGATTTAGTTCAACTTTTTGAGATCTAGATGTTGGACCATGATTCATAGCATGTTTTGACTCCGTGTTTTCTGTTTTAGCAATGAACCATGAATCCCTAGAAACTAAAGTGAATACAATTAATAATGAATGAATATTATATGAATGTGGTAATCATGGTTCAACCAACCCTAGAATGTGGTTGGGGTTTAATAAACCTGAGAAGAGCAATTGGGACCTTTCTCTAAGGCTCCAATTGGTTTGTCGTAGCTGGTCCAGAAAACTTATGAACTGGAGTTCCTTAAGTAGTTTTTCATGATTGGTTTGTAGTAAGTGTTGGAACTTAAGTTCCATGACTTCCAGTGAGTTACAGACTTATATACAAAACACGGTTCCTGAGTTTCCTCTTAAAAAGAGCGGAAACAAGTTCCAAGACAACTAACAACATTTCTTATACAATTATATTCTTCTTTTGTCATAAGTAACATGTGTAAAATATTAATGACTAGAAATATTAGCGGTGTGGATATAGCTCATTGCTAAAACTATAACATAATATGACAAAATATCATACACTATAATCACACTATGTAAAATATTTTACACTATAACCATCCAGTGTGATTTACAAAATAAAAAGACAAACATCAAGAAAAAGAAATAGAGCACACCATGTAAAAACAATGTGATTTACCTAACATATTTTTATTTTTCATACTTAACAATATGATGTGAAAAATGATATTTAACTATAACCATGAATGAATAATATAATAAAAATTTCCGAAAAAATAATGAAAAAAGTAATATCCTACATTGTATTAAACAATGATGAACCGAAAATTATATTTATAAAGACATGAAATGTGGATATTATTACAATACTTTGTATACACAAAGTGAAATAAAAAAATTGGGATGTGATTTTAATCATAATATTTTTTTTCAAGATTATAATTGTACAATAATAAAATATTATTTTAAAGAACAACATATGCACCATAACCATTTGTTGAGGTTATTATGATTTAAGAATATTATGATTTTTCACGGGTATGATACTTTTTTATGTCTTTTTTATTCTTACTAATTTATATGGCACGGTAAAAATTAAATATTTTTAATGATTTCCATATTTACACTTATAACAAACTAATCACATGGAAGTGAATAAAACTTAAAGTTTCCAAAAATTGAAGTAGAGTTCCCAGGAAATGAGTTCTGCAGAACTCATGACTTACACCAAACTAATAGGAGCCTAAGAGAAATAAGTGGTCCATGTACTTTGAACATATGTGTCCATTAGGGTTAAGAGAGGCATTATCTCCCCTATCCCATGCCCTTGACAGAGGCTGAATGTTCGGGAGGGTGGTAAACCAAGGCGGCAGTTGGGATTCAAACCCCGGTCCCTTTGTTAGGGGATGTCGTGCTTGACCACTTGAGCTACTCCTTGTTGGCAAAATAACTATTCATTGATTGTATGTATGTACAATGTACATGAAATGATATGAATGCACTATCTATTGTTTCAATTGCTTATGATATACAATTCAATAGATTTGTAATTAATTGAATATCATGTTTATTGTCAATATTTATTATATCACCTATCATGCATATTAAGGATATAAGATATAAGAGCAAGTTTAAGTGTTTTCATGAGTAAGAAAAAGATAAAGGACAGTTTATAAAGATCCTCACTAAGAGGATCCTTAGAGCAAACTTATAGGAACTTTGGTGCATAAGAGAAGAAGAATTCGTTGTATAGTAGAAGAGCCACTTCAATGCAAAACCAGAGAATTCTTATATAGGCTAAGATAAAAGATATTAATCTAAAAGTAAATGTGACTTTATTTAATGTTTCAAGTTTATTTTTAGTTTACATGTTCTCTTTAAGATGTAATATGTCAAGTTCCACTTACGAATTGCACCAATGCATGGTTGGAGGCATGATGCCCACATGTAGCGAGAAAGCATAGAAGGATGGAGCTAACTGACGTGCAAGGACTGGTTCAAGATTTTTAGAAGAAAGGACCTGATGGGGTGTCAACTATACTCAGTTTAGATTTATTTACTTGTTATGAGTAATTTATCATGTTCGATTTAGTTTATGTGTGAGTGATGTTGAGGATTTGAGAATGAGAAGTGTTATTTCTATTCTATGATGGTATATTTAAACTCTACTTTTATGCAATGAATATCACTACTTTGACAAACCCCTATTGAAGTGAATGTAATTATATGTTTGTGGTCTATGTTGTGAATGTTTTACAAGTGGGCTGTTACATTAATGATATCATATGTAAAAATATAAATCTATGAAGGATGAATATATATATATATATAATATTATTTTCAATAATTAAAAAGTGTCAAATTTATAAACTAGAGATGTGGCTTTGAATCATATACATAGGAAATGATCTCTTGACTATGTTAGATCCTAGTTGGGGTGACTAAAGCTTAAAAAGCTCACCCTAGATACAAGTAAAACATAGATGAAATGAAACCCTAAGGGAGGTTTTTCATATACAACTCAAGGGCTTGAGAAAAACACTTATTCTTGGGTTAACAATATTTAAAACTTATTGGATTTGAAAAAAGTTCCACATATGAAGAGTCCTTAATTGAAATTGACTTAAACTAATTAAACAAATATAAGATGATATGTGGATTCACCATCTCAACACACAAAATGAGTGGGCTTTGTATTTTGACTACAACCCGATATTTATTTCATCTTAGTTCTTGTAGACACCTTTAATAGACATAAAATTATATATGAGATGAACATCTTGAATAGACTTTGATCATTGGTATAATGATTATAGGCTATATATTGTATTACCTCAAAATCTAATGGATATATACATATGGTATTTAATGTGCATGCATAGGAAATATGTTAAAATGTGATGACTAGTGTTGACTCAAGGTCTAAATTGACTAAACTCTTATTTTGATGATGACTAAACCATTCCAATTCATTGTGTCTAATGTATCTACTTGAGTGATTTCAGATTATGCACGTACACACTCCAAATGCCCTAACTTGCGCATCTCAACTTGGAGAAAATACAAGTCAAAGTCAATACAAGTGCACATTTTTAGAATATGATGTAATCTATAAGAATCATGTTGTAAATCACTTGTATTGATTGTATGACTTGTATTTAAGCTTAGAAAAAATTAGGAACACTTAAAAGGAATGTTTAAGCATGGTGCGACAAGCCAGAGGTGTACACACTAGCCAACAAGGGGTGACTAAATGCACTCCACGGGACTCGAACACACATATGGATCTTTCAAAATTTATATTAACCCTATCACAGTCGATCACAATACCAAATAGGTCACCCGCAAGCGCACGGGGTACTATTGTAGCATAGGTGAAGAGCAAGAGTAGGGGTCGATCCTCAGGGAGAAAAGGGGGCACTAGAGATAGGTTAGTTTTGTTGGATTCCTACTGTAGAGACTAGGGTTAAGGGTTTAAAGGTGGTTTGATTGTTAAACTAGGTGAGCAAGAAAGCAATTAAAGACTAGAATGAAATCTAAGTTAACCCTAGACTAGATTAAGACTAAGTATGTAAGAAAAAGCTAATCTAGGTATGAAAAGGCAATTTACACTAAGGCATGCAAAATAAAAGCACAAGAGCGAGTACAGAACTAAACTAGCAAGAATAAGGTAAAAATAGGGCAAGAAGCTAACTAAGGAGGAAAAGAGCTATCTAAGCTAAAACTAGCTAGGCAAGATGTAAACTAGGGTTTTAGAGCAATTAATGTAGGTGTGGGTTGTTTAGGGGATGCACTTATCACTTAAGTTGGGGGTGACATATGAACATTATGATTCAATTTAGATTATCCAAACCAAACAACATGTTAGAGTCTAATGAATTAACCTAAGCTACTAACTGACCACGGATATGCTAGGTTGTGTATAGGGGAACTAGTCCCTAACACCCCCTACTACCCTTGCGAGGCTCAATTGGGTTAGGGATTAGGTTCAATTCAATGAGAGTCTAGTCAAGTCTAGGTTTATATATTAGACATTCCTAGGAAAATTAGGGGCCGAGGGTAGTAATGGGGAGGTGAAATTAGGGCTTTGGACCCCAATTCCCCCACATTCTAGTCTTGAGAAGGCTCCATGCTAATTGCACTAGAATTATCTAATCTAGATATTTAGATCTCTCACTTAGGTTTAGGGAGATTGATTAGGATGTAGGAAGATGGGAGGCAGCATAGGGATCCAAGAATTGGACATAGGGGCAAATCCCAAAATTCACATATATAAGCAATTTCCCTAAATTTCTAGGTGATTTCACACCCAAACCAACAAGCGATCCATGGAGAATGAGATAGAAATAGAACATAATCATTAACAAATGGAATGAAAAATTTCACATATCATATTCCCCCCAACATGGTATCAAAGTAACATTTTACACCCCAAACAGCCCACCCAAGGGGCCTAGCTACTCATAGAAATGGAAAATACAAAAAGAAAGGAGAAAGCATGAGTAGAGGAGTGGAAATCCATGATGAGATCAATGAAGACTCCTCCTTCTCCACCTCCTAATAGCTGTAGCTCGATCTCCCTCCTCCAAGGTAGGTGAATGGCATGGATGTATGGTGGAAAAGGGTGGAAATGGAAGGAAAGTAGGATTTTGATGGTGGAAATGGTGAAATGGAGGTGGAACGAGGTGGGAATGGATGGAGGACGAAATGGGGAGGCTAGAGTGGCTATAGGGTAGCTAACTCTGTGCCCCAGCCACCACCTAGGTATATATAGGTGTGGGGGAAGCACTAGGTTAAGTAGGGGCAATATGGGTAAAGTAGTGCAAAAATAGGTAGGTTTTGTGAGTAGCACGACCGTGGTGGATCACCACAGCCATGGTGGGTAGGGGTGAGAACAGTCGTGATGGGGTAGAATGATCGTGGGAATTAAAATGGTCAATATTTAGGTGATGAGTGAATATTCATCGTGAGTTCAGTCGCCTTATTTAACCCAATTTTGCTCCAATTATACGCTTGTATTGCCTTAATCTCTTTACATACAATTCCACTGGCTTAAACGATTTATCCTTGTTTTAATTGGGTTTATACACCTAATTGCAGGTCTAATTAAGCCCAAGAGATCAAGTTGGCCCAAGAGAAGGAGCGATTCTCCAATTGCGGGCCTGTGTTCAAGCTACACACCGCGGGCCCATTCTTAAACCCATTCACTAATGAGCCCCTGCCTATTCCAGCCCTCTCCTTCTTTCCTGTTGCTCCTACCAACGAACCGTGACCCCTCTCTTCTTCTACATCTTCCTACGGTTTCCTCTGCAACCCTAAAACTGTGAAATCCCCCTCCACTTCTCATCGCGACGCCACCTTCACCTGAACGACAGTGCATCCTTGCATATCTATGTGGCCGTGACCTTCTCTTCATCACCACCACCAACATCTGCCTACTACATCCACCTCCTGCCATCATCTCCAAACCACGAGGACGTTCCAGCGGTCTCCAAATCGTGAGGATGCTCTAGCAGTCTCCAAACTATGAGGACGCTCTAGCAGTCTCCAAATCATGTGAAGGATCTTATCGGCCTTCATATGCTCCTCGCGGTCTGCTCCTCACAGTTTCAAGACCGTGTGGAGGTTTCACGGTCCTGAGATAGTGTGGAGACTTACTCCTCCGACAACCATCATTAGCGCCGACTCCAAGCATGACACCACCCCAGATCGTGACATCACCTCTACTCACCACACCTCAACCTGCTAGCTCCACCAAAACTAAGAGGAGCCTCACGATTTTAAGACCATGAAGGAGGTGATCGGTTTTCAGGATCGTGAAGACCCTAACAGTCTTAAGAACGCAAAGACCCTCACGGTCTCAAGACTGTGAGGATGACTAACTGCCCAAACCGTGAGGGAATAACAGGAGTCCAAACGGTTTAAGACTCCACCCATGACTATAAATAGGACCTATAGGGTCCTCATTCAGCATCGGATCCTAGACACCACTAGGCTTCTTGAACATAGGCTCGATCCCTGGAGAGGGAGCTCGATCCATCACTCCTTTACACCACCAGGCTACATGCATCCACACCACATATACATCCAAAGACTGATCCTCCTGCTGCAAGCAAGAATGATGAGAAGAGAAGGAAGGTGGAGAGAGAATGCCTGGCTCGTCTATCACAGTGTCCCTCGCTCCTCATCCATATATGCTCTGATGTGGCGTAGAAGACTGTATCTTCACTGAGCTGCAACCATCTTCTACATCATGCTCATGGCAGAATCTTCCCTCTCTCTTGTTCTTTTTGTTCCTCACATCATGATCGAGTAGTTTCATTTTGCTGGGGTGTGGGGACTAGCCCCACTGCCCATGCTTATATGTCTTTTCATTAAACATTCCATGGGATGTATATAGCTTTTCATTTCATTGTTAATCGTCGATGTGTGTTTGTGGATTGATCACTTGCTTGCATTTATCTTATTCTATCCTATGTTGCGAGAACTTCAATATGTAGGTTTGAATGTCGATTAACGCAATTGACTCCTTGACGAGAAATCAGATGGGATTCCCTGAGTTCGTAAGTGCGTGATCCATGAGGGGATGAGCCATCTAGCCCACAGTGACACTTCTGTGTGCCTAATGCCTATATAGGGGGCCCGCAACTTCAATTGGATATCTATATCTTCAGAGTTGTAAGTACATGATCTGGATGGCGATGAGAAATCTGATGCCTAAGGTGATGCTTACGCAAACCTAAACATCCTAATGAAGGGTTCATAGCAGCACCATTTGGATAGTTATAGCTAGCCTGGATGTTTGTGATTGGATATGTTTGCATGTGTAGCAGTGGTGAAACCCGGTACCACCCCAGTGATCCACATTAGTAATCTTAATTCAACTTTAATTCTTCTCTTTACTTTCTTGCTATTAGTCTAATTAACCTCAAACCAACCTTTGTTCTAAATTTAGTCTTAATTCAACTAGATTCGACTAGTATAAAATTCTTAAAAACGTTGTCCTTTGGGATTTGATCCTTAACTATACTGTGATAAGACCCGTAGGCTTGCGGGTGGTATTATTGCACAAGGTTTTGGTTAAAAACTCTGGGATTTCAACCCCGAGTGAATTTGTTAGTGTGATAATAAACCACATCAAATTTTGGCGCTATTGCCGGGGAGAACAAAATCATCTAGTTAAATCTAGTTATTTTGAGGCTAATCTAGGATTTTGCTTTTTCTTTTTGATACTATTGATCATTATCTTGAATTTGGTTCTACTCCGTCAACCTTACCTCTAAAAGATCTTTCCATCCCAGGTACTCTTAAAGACTAGTGCATGCACCGCTCGAATAGTTCTGGCCTTGCTTCTAGCTTTGACCCTGAGATCGAAAGAACCTTTCATCGTCAAAGTAGAGAGAACCAAGCAAGGATGGCTCAAGAGGAGGAAATATCTCGAAGGGTTGCTCAAGCCCGTAATGCACAAAGAGATAGGCTTATGCAAGAAGTCCGAGCTACAGTTCAAGAAGAAATCCAAGAAGCTCAGGCGGCAACTCAACAAGCTGAGTTACAAAAAGACCTTAGGGAGTTCTCAATCCCTAAAGCTGCAAATGTTCACCACCCAGTGCAACCTCCTCCCATCAATGCTCCAAACTTCGAGATCCGGGCACATTGGATCACTTTACTTCAAAACAACCCATTCTATGGTAAGCAAGGAGAAGATAGTCAGGAACAACTCCTGAGGTTTATAGATCTATGTGCTATGACAAAGTAAAATGGAGTCACAGATGATGCCATCCAACTCCGTCTCTTCAAATATTCTCTTGCCGATATATCTATGAGTTGGTACAACTCCTTGCAATGAAAACCCATCATCACTTGGGAACAACTTCAAAACATTTTTCTAGAAAAGTTCTATCCTCCTTCTCTTACCTATGAAATTAGGGGTCAAATAACACAATTTACTCAGGTCCCTAGAGAAACCCTTGCAGAAGCATGGGAAAGATACAAAGAGCTCCTGTGCAAGTATCCACATCATAGCATCCCCAAGAATCAACTTATCAAAATCTTTTATAGGGGTATGGATGATGATATCAAGAGGTTCCTAGACTCCTCATCTGGAGGGAACTTTATGCGTCAAAGTTATGACAACGCATGGAAGGTTGTCACCCTTGGAGCTGAAAATCAAGCTAATTGGGGAAGATCTGTGGGCAAATGAGTGTTGAAGGTAGCTATGGATGAAGCTATTCCTGAGTACAAGTCTATCGCTGAATCCCTCAAGCTCCTTGTTGCCAAGAAAGACCACCTCGAGTCATTTCTTGTAGCTTATGAAAGAAGACACTCACCCCTCCAACAATAAGAACAAGATAGGTCAGCTTCATTGTTCTGTGAAGCATGTAAAGGCATTGATCATTCTACATTAGCCTGCAATGTCCTCTATGATGTTGTTATGAGCAACGTTTGTGGCCAAGGAGATAATGTTCAAATGGAAAATCTGAATGTTGTCAACACTATCCCTGGTCAAGGACATTTCAATCCGAATCTATACAGGAACCATCTAGATTTTCAATATGGAAATCCTTTAGGAGCGGAAAACTCGCGACAACTTGGTTTGAATGATAAAAAAAGAGGCCCGCTAGGATTCCAGTATAACCAACAACAAAATTTTGGGAATCAAGGGAACTTTAGAGGTAACTTTCAGAATAGAAACTACAACAATTATCAGAACAATTCTCAGTTCCAGAATCCCAACCAAGTCCCATATCAACAACAACAACAACAAGGGAAACAAGCCAGCCCCATCTATTTTGATGACAAACTGACGACCATTGAGAAGATGTTGCAGTCGCAGCAGACTATGATATCTAACTAGCAAGCCCATAAGAAGGCCATTGAATCTCAACTAGCTCAACTTGCAGCTAGCATGAGGCCACCTGCTGGAACCTTTGCTGGCCAACCAGAGAACAATCCTAAGCACCCTGAGCAACTGAAGGCTGTCACCACTAGGTCCGGAAAAGATTATTCTGATCCTCATGTCAAGACACCTGTAGTTATTACTGACGAGGGTGACTCTGTGGTTGCCCAAGACTCTACAGCACCTGAGTCTCAACCAAAAGAGGTAGTAACTGCTGATAAAATGGACAAGGCAAGTTTTGAAGAACCTACCGTTATAAAAGCTAAAGAAACACCTGAGCCAGACGTGCCAGTATACAAGCCTCACCCTCCTTTCCCAGCTCATTTGAGGTATACAAAGCTTGACACTCGATTCAACAAGTTCAAAGAAGCTATGAAGAAACTTCATGTTGATATACCCTTTCTTGATGCCAAGGCTAAAATACCAGCATGGACAAAGTACTTAAAGTTTCTCCTCACAAGAATGTATATAAACGAAGAGTATGAGATAGTGAAGTTAGCAACAACCACATCTGATATCATCCAGAGCAAGATGCCCAAGAAGCAGAAAGACCCAAGATCTTTTGGGATTTCGTGCCATATCGACGACTCTTTATGTAAAAAGGGACTGACCGATCTTGATGCTAGCATCTCTATCATGCCACTTAGCCTTTGCAAAAGGCTAGGGTTTGCATAACTACTTCCAACTGGCATGACTATACAGCTTACAGACAACTCTATGACTCTCCCGTTGGGAATCCTCGAAGATGTCCCTGTCAAGGTAGGAAAAGACTCCTATGTTACATGTGATTTTGTCATTATGGACATAAAAGAAGACATCAGATACCCTCTTATCTTTGGCCGTCCATTCCCTAACACTGCAAGAGCTCTGATTGATGTTGAAGCAGGAACCTTGCTCCTCAGACTAGATAAAGAAACTCTCGAATTCAAAGTTTTTGAAAGTATGCGAAGACCTAGATGCAAGAAGAAGTCTATCTAATCGATTGCATAGAGAAAATGTCACTCCTTACACAAGAGGATTATGAACAAGACAATCCTTTAGAAGTGGCTCTAACGAACTCATCTGTTGATTACTCTATTGACGAACAAGTGAAGAATTGTGTCCTCCACCTCAACACTTCTGAAGAAGATCTTGAAGACAAAATTGAGGAACTCAAGGCCGTGGATACAACTGAAGTCCCATGTGAGAAACCAGAGGCCCCTGAAATGAAGACCTTACTTGAAGGTTTAAAGTACGAGTTTCTAGATGACCTCAAGGTTTGCCTAGTCATCATAAATTCAGATCTAACGACCGATCAAGAAGATAAACTCATGAAGGAATTAAAAGAAAGAAGGAAAGCCATCAACTACAAGATGAGTGATCTCACCGGGTTCAGTCAAGCGTTGTGTATGCATAAAATTCCCATTATGGAAGACCACAAGCCGACTATTGTACACCAAAGGAAGCTCAATATGAATATGAAAGAATTTTTCCATCTTGAAGTTATGAAGTTGCTCACAACATGTATTATCTATCCGATCTTTGATTCATCATGGGTAAGTCCCGTGCATGTCATCCCTAAGAAAGGTGGAACTACCGTGATACATAATGAAGATAATGAACTCATCCCCACTCGAACAGTCACCGGGTGGAGGATGTGTATCGATTACAGGAAGTTGAACAAGGCAACACGTAAGGATCATTTCCTGATGCCTTTTCTTGATCAAGTCTTAAAGTGGCTGGCTCACCAAGAATATTTCTGCTATCTCGATGGTTACTCTGGATTCTATCAAATACCTATACATCCAAATTACCAAGAGAAAACAACTTTTACTTGCCCGTTTGGAATGTATGCCTTTAGAAGAATGTCGTTCGACCTTTGCAATGCGCCTGCAACTTTCCAGCGTTGCATGAAGGCTATATTCGCTGGTCTCACTGAAACTATCATGGAAGTTTTTATGGATTATTTTTCCATTTACGGAGATTCTTACGACTCGTGCCTGAAGCACCTCTCCCTTATCCTTAAACAGTGTGAAGAAGCACATCTTGTGTTAAACTGGGAGAAGTGTCACTTTATGGTAAAAGAAGGCATTGTCCTTGGCCATAGAGTCAGCAGTAGAGGAATCAAAGTAGACAAAGCGAAAATCGAAGTGATTTCCAAACTTGCTATCCCGATGAATGTAAGGGAGGTTTGCACGTTCCTCAGTCATGTAGGCTTTTACAAACAGTTTATAAAGGATTTCTCCAAGATAACCAAACCGATGATGAATTTGTTGCTAAAGGATGCTGATTTCCATTTTGACAAAGAATGTGTCAAGAGTTTCAATAACCTGAAGCACACCCTTACAACAACACCCATCATCAGAGCTCCTGATTGGGATCGTCCATTTGAAATCATGTGTGATGCCAGTGATTACACTGTGGGTGTTCTTTTAGGCCAATATATAGAGAAGAAACATTATGTGATCTACTATGCATCGAAGACCCTTGACAAAGCTCAAAGGAACTATACAACTACTGAGAAGGAGCTCCTTACAGTCATGTATGCTTTTGACAAGTTCAAATCCTAACTCATTGGTTCTAAAGTCATTGTCTACATAGATCATGCCACTATCCATTACCTCTTGGTGAAGAAACATGCAAAGCCTAGGTTAATCAGATGGATTCTCCTATTGCAAGAATTTGATCTGGAGATAAGAGACAAGAAAGGTACAGAGAATGTTGTAGCAAACCTGTGACAAAGTGAAAATTTAGTATTAATATGAAGTAATTCCAAATTTTCCCTCTTTATGTTCACTTTGGAACCCAATATATTTTTCTTGGACTCTTAATCAATGTTGAGACTCAAATTCGAAATATGGTGATCGATGTGATATTTATACATGTTATAACACCTCAAATTAGATTCAATCACCACTTTGTCCAAATAAGAAAATTGATCCATCAAAGCTCATATTTTTGTTCTCAAACTTTTAATAAAGGTTCTCCACGTTTTTTTGAAGTTGTGGTCCAAATTTGAGCTCATTTGGACATTCCTACGATTTATTATGAATTCTTGAAGTTTATGTATTGAAAACCCCTTTTTCCCCTTTTATTTGAGCTTTTTCTTAGCTTTGCCATGTCAACGATCCAAGCAAAGCAATCCGGGCTGTTTTTGGACCCTTGGATCTACCTCGCATGGATTGCAGCCTTGATCAAATGGCCAGGAGATTGTCTCCTACCTCTCGATGATTGCGGAAAGGAGACATGCCAAGCTTAATGGCCAATGACCCTATTTTGAAAATCTAAGCGAACCAAAACAACCCACTCACAATTTTGAACTGGGAGAGCTATATTTTGATAAGATTTCATGCATTGTTGTGCCACCAAACATGTTTCTTGCTCTCCTCTCTCACTCCATTGGCTAGGTCTGCATCTAGATCTCGATTTACCCTAAAATCCTAGCCCCAACGCTATATAAGGGTTCCCAATGACTCGCAGATACCTCACCTTGCTTGAGAAATCTCCATTGCCCTCTATTTTGTCCCCAAGAACCCCTTCTCCTCCCTAACTTCACATGCTTCTGCAAACGGCGCCGCTGCACGACCGCCTTGGGCGTCCTTCCTTCACACCTCTTCCCATCTTCCTTTGGCTCCCATCAGGTCTGTGATGCCAAGGCAAGCCCGACCGACCTGCTCGCACCCTATCTCACTCCCTCCTGCTCCCGGAACACATACACTCCGGTGAGCCCCTCTGCCCAGTTTCTAGGCTCATGAGGGTGTTCTGTGCGAGGAAGATGGTCCTGTGAACTGCCGATTCAACTAGTTGCAGCCAGCCCAAAATAAACCGATCAATCGAGCGTTGAACCAGCTTATTAGAGGAGTGAACCGAACAAATCAAAGGCCTGAACCAGACCCTGGACTAGAGAGCCTCGTGGCATGATCTAAGACATCCAATCAACATCCAACAATCAAACTTTTCATGAAATAAGGTATTTATCTCACTCTCTGGAAAATATTCAATTAAATGCCCTGATCTTGTTTAAATCGTAGAAAATGCATCCAAACTCCAAAAATGATGAATAAGTAGTCTATCTTGATCATAAAAATCCAGTGAATCCATTAAAAATACTCCTAAATCCTATTTCCGAATGATTCTCAGTGATATATTTAAATCTAGATCTCTTTCTTACATAATTAGTCTAAATAACTCTATTTGTGGTTAATCTTGACTAAATGCTAAAAACCCTAGATTTGGACTCTGATGATTATCTTGTAACCTAATATAATATATTTGAATCATCTACTCTTGAAAATGAATCATTAGTGATCTAGATCTTTTTACTGGATTCAATCTTGATTATAATGAATATGAATAATCTTGATATTGATCTTAATCTTGCTAAACACTTGATATATTTTGACCCATCAACCTGATCTGGAATTCCAATTATGCTAAGTATCATGATGATGATTTAGAAACTTTAATGATGACTCAAATATTGATGATAATAATTAGGGTTAGCAAATATATTCCTAGAATACCTAGGTAGATCATCCATCCTCGAATATGCTTGACCTTTGGGTAAATATTGAAATCTTGATATAATGTTGACTCTAAATGAATGATCTACCTTAGGGATGAATAGGATTGGAAATCCCTAATCTAGTGTACTTGGTATTGGTCTATAATATGATCTTGACCCTCGATCCATATCTTGATTGATCTAGGAACTACTTGAGACCTTGATCTTCTACTCTCGTTGATTAATACTCAAAATCTTTGGTGAAAGGTACGCTATTATATAACTCCTCCTTGATTGTATTGAAGATACTTTTATGTATCTCTTGATTGTATGATTGGCTATTTACTTGGATGAGATACTATTCCCTATGATTAGTCTTCTGTTTTTCTATACTATATTTTTGAAAAACATGAAAACATAAATTGCATGCCCATTATGACTGCCTGTATATTGATAATGATGATGATATTGATAATGTTGATAATGTTGATATTGAGTACACCAACCCCCCTCATTTGGAGGTGGGACTTGTACATTGGCTTCCTATGTTACTATGGTGAGAAGGAGCCTAGTGACCTTCCCCATCGCGTTGGGGTAATAGAGTCACATAAAATATATAAGCATGCTTCTCGAATTACAGCATAATGGGAACTCGTAATAAAAATCGAATTGCTTGAAAAACTTGTCAAATAAATGTTGGTTTTGCAAATTGCTTATTCTTTCTTTTGAATATAAGTCCTGCCAAGTATATTATTTTGTTATAATTCACTTTGCTTGATTTTGATAGCGTACTGTGCAATTGCATGATTGTGTCTTGATTTTTCTTAATTTTAGGAAATATTGAATAAGATCGCTTCCACACTCATACACTCTGATGACAAAGATAAATCAGATGTATCTCCATATTGGGTTAGTTTTTCTTTAATTATCCAGTTTTTGAGTTATTTATTTCTTATTGTAAATGCCATTGTGATAGATCCTATTGGGCCACTCAGGGACGGGCGCTTCAATCCCTTTATCACTGTCTAGGCAGTGAGATTAGGATTGGGGTAAGAACGGTTCTGTGACAGTTGGTATCAGAGCTTTCACACTCCCATATACTTTAAGTAAATAATTTCTCAAGTCTCTTACACCCAAGAAACCCTAAAGTCCATAATGGTGAAAATTGAGGTGTCTAGGCTTGGGGTCCTGACATAATTTCTCCTATTTGTTTTCACAGTGGTTGAGATCCCCCGCTCTACCTGGCCTTAATTTATCCAAAACTGGATCTAAAGGTTCTCTTGTAAAACCCTAGAGAGTCTTCTAGCATCTCATCTCTTCTTTAAGGACAATCCTAAGCCACCCATGTAGATGAAGATTAGGTAGTCTTCTCATCTCCTCATGTGGTCCTTTCTTGTGACCTTATACCACATGATATCTCGATTATGGGTAACTTATGCATGAAAATAATGAATATCACTAAATCTTGAAAGTTGATGCCATGATCTGACCTAAATTTGAAAACTCGATTTTGATCAATTAATTTTGACACCAAATACTCATGTATGATCCCTAATATCATGAACACTCAAAATAGCTAAAACTTGACTATATATGCTTCCTATGTTGAGATAAATCTTGATTTTGTGAAATAAGGATGACTTATACCTTATACCTCATTTATGATAAGGTCCCTATTTGATTAAGCCCATGATGCCCTATTGTTGATTAAACCTCAAACATAGCTAAGCAAACTCGTATCCTATTTTATACACACCTTGACTACACTATTAAGTGACTACGTCTATGACTCACAAAATCATGATGTAAGACTATGATGCAAAAAGCAGTTTCCCTATTGACTATTGATGCCTTTTGCAATCTCAATTTTGATATGATGATTATGGACCTAGATTTTGAACTATTATGCTCTAAATCCTCAATTTTTTTATTATATCTCTACCTTGATCATGAAAGGAAAGGAATGCAAATATGAACTTGATTTTGTAAAATCTTGACATTTTTTTATTATGATCTTGAATTTTGAAATCATGACCTTATGGAATATGATTTAATCATGGATAATCTCCCTATTTGAATAAGCTCAATTGATAATGACTAATGTTGGTAATGTACCAGATTAGGGTGGTAGTTGACTCATGACTCCCCTAACCTAGGTCATATCCCTATTATGACTACCTCTAAATTTTCATATGGTTGATTATTTAGAGTTTGGAAAGGTATTCCCTTCCACCCTATTTTGACTGGTTGACCTAAGCCTAATAGGTTAAACCCATGGTTGATACTCGATCTTGAATATTGATTTGATAATGATCTTGATATATGTCAATATTGACTATAGCTTGTGGTTGACTTCCTAGATAGACCTAGGTCTAGATCATTCATCAACCTTGGATACAATAATGAAAATTTGATATGTTGCTCGAATATTGCTTGAATATTGTTGCTTAAAAATGGAATATAGATGAGTGATCTCCCCTAAGGTCTAAACATGAATCTAAACCCTAGATTTGGAATAGTTATACATTTGATCGTGATAGCTAAACTTCAACTCTTGATATTGATGTACAAAATTTTGAAACATGATATTGATCTTGAGACCACATTCGATATATAAATAATGACTATATTGACTATCTCGATTTATGACTTAGGGTTTATCTCACATTAGGACTAGGGTGGGACCTTCCCATTGATTTTGAGCTCAAAATAATGATATTGAAAGTATGATGTTGTCTCAAAATGTTGAAATATGAAATCTCAAATCATGGATATATAACCCCACCTAGGCCAATGTAGAGGCTAGGACCCTGAGATATTGAGTTTGAAAGTCACCTTGTACACTTGATTCTAGATATCTATTTTATGATCTCTCCAAATTTGTGATCAATAGGATGCTTTCCATATTTGTGACTCATATAGTGGCTTTGGACAATATATGCGTTGATTTTGATACTCAATTGCTTGATGATGAAAATGGTGTTAGTACCAAGTTGATTATGATATGGAACATGGAATCTCAATTATGATTATTGGATTACTTGAAATTTGAGGACATGCTTTTGATTTTATACTTGAGGATACCCCAGTATTTGAGGAAATGACATAGGTTGAATAATCCCAATTTTTGAGGATATTTCTGAATTTTGGGGACAAAATTCCTTTTAAGGGGAGGAAATATGTGACAAAGTGAAATTTTAGCATTAATATGAAGTAATTCCAATTTTTCCCTCTTTATGTTCACTTTGGAACCCAATATATTTTTCTTGGACTCTTAATCAATGTTGAGACTCAAATTCGAAATGTGGTGATCGATGTGATCTTTATACATGTTATAACACCTCAAATTAGATTCAATCACCACTTTGTCCAAAGAAGAAAATTGATCCATCAAATCTCATATTTTTGTTCTCAAACTTTTAATAAAGGTTCTCCACGTTTTTTTTGAAGTTGTGGTCCAAATTTGAGCTAATTTGGACATTCCTACGATTTACTATGAATTCTTGAAGTTTATGTATTGAAAACCCCTTTTCCCCCTTTTATTTGAGCTTTTTCTTAGCTTTGCCATGTCAACGATCCAAGCAAAGCAATCTGGGCTGTTTTTGGACCCTTGGATCTACCCCACATGGATTGCAGCCTTGATCAAATGGCCAAGAGATTGTCTCCTACCTCCCACTAATTGCGGGGAGGAGACATGCCAAGATTAATGGCCAATCTCCCGCTCGGGACCCTATTTTGAAAATCTAAGCGAACCAAAACAACCCGCTCACAATTTTGAACTGGGCAAGCTATATTTTGATAAGCTTTCATGCATTGTTGTGCCGCCAAACAAGTTCCTTTCTCTCCTCTCTCACTCCGGCAGCTAGGTCTACATCTAGATCTCGATTTACCCTAAAATCCTAGCCCCAACGCTATATAAGGGTTCCCAATGACTCGCAAATACCTCACTTTGCTTGAGAAATCCCCATTGCCCTCTGTTTTGTCCCTGAGCACCCCTTCTCCTCCCTAAATTCACCTGCTTCTGCAAATGGCACTGTTGCACGGCCGCCTTGGGCGTCCTTCCTTCACGCCTCTTCCCCTCTTCCTTTGGCTCCCATCAGGTCTACGATGCCAAGGCAAGCCCGGCCAACCTGCTCGCGCTCTGTCTCACCCCCTCCTGCTCCCGAAACACATACACTCCTGCAAGCCCCTCCGCCCAATTTCTAGGACCGTGAGGGTGTTCTGCGCGAGGAAGATGGTCCTGTGAACCGTCGGTTCAACTAGTTGCAGCCAACCCAAAATAAACCGATCAATCGAGCGTTGAACCAGCTTATTAGAGGAGTGAACCAGCCAAATCAAAGGCCTGAACCAGACCCTAGACTAGAGAACCTCGTGGCATGATCTAATACATCCAATCAACATCCAACGATCAAACTTTTCATGAAATAAGGTATTTATCTCACTCTCTGGAAAATATTCAATTAAATGCCCTGATCTTGTTCAAATCGTAGAAAATGCATTCAAACTCCAAAAATGATGAATAAATAGTCTATCTTGATCATAAAAATCCAGTGAATCCACAAAATATACTCCTAAATCCTAATTCCGAATGATTCTCAGTGATATATTTAAATCTAGATCTCTTGCTTACGTAATTAGTCTAAATAACTCTATTTGTGGTTAATCTTGACTAAATGCTAAAAACCCTAGATTTGGACTCTGATGATTATCTTGTAACCTAATCTAATATATTTGAATCATCTACTCTTGAAAATGAATCATTAGTGATCTAGATCTTTTTACTGGATTCAATCTTGATTATAATGAATCTGAGTATCTTGATATTGATCTTAATCTTGCCAAACACTTGATATATTTTGACCCATCAACCTGATCTGGAATTCCAATGATGCTAAGTATCATGATGATGATTTAGAAACTTTAATGACGACTCAAATATTGATGATAATAATTAGGGTTAGCAAATATATTCCTAGAATACCTAGGTAGATCATCCATCCTCGAATATGCTTGACCTTTGGGTAAATATTGAAATATTGATATAATGTTGACTCTAAATGAATGATCTACCTTAGGGATGAATAGGATTGGAAATCCCTAATCTAGTGTACTTGGTATTGGTCTATAATATGATCTTGACCCTCGATCCATATCTTGATTGATCTAGGAACTACTTGAGACCTTAATCTTCTACTCTTGTTGATTTATACTCAAAATCTTTGGTGAAAGGTATGCTATTATATAACTCCTCCTTGATTGTATTGAAGATACTTTTATGTATCTCTTACCCGTATGCTTGGCTATTTACTTGGATGAGCTACTGTTCCCTATGATTAGTCTTCTATTTTTCTAAACTATATTTTTGAAAAACATGAAAACATAAATTGCATGCCCATTATGACTACCCGTATATTGATAATGATGATGATATTGATAATGTTGATAATGTTGATATTGAGTACAACAACCCCCCTCATTTGGAGGTGGGACTTGTACATTGTCTTCCTATGTTCCTATGGTGAGAAGGAGCCTAGTGACCTTCCCCATCACGTTGGGGTAATAGAGTCACACAAAATATATAAGCATGCTTCTCGAATTACAGCATAATGGGAACTCGTAATAAAAATCGAATTGCTTGGAAAACTTGTCGAATAAATGTTGGTTTTACAAATTTATTGTTATTTCTTTTGAATATAAGTCCTGCCAAGTATATTATTTTGTTATAAATCACTTTGCTTGATTTTGATAGCGTACCATGCAATTGCATGATTGTGTCTTGATTTTTCTTGATTTTAGGAAATATTGAATAAGATCGCTTCCGCACTCATACACTCTGATGACAAAGATAAATCAGATATACCTCCATATTGGGTTAGTTTTTCTTTAATTATCCAATTTTTGAGTTATTTATTTCTTATTGTATATGCCAGTGTGATAGATCCTATTGGACCACTCAGGGATGGGCGCTTCAATCCCTTTATCACTGTCTAGGTAGTGAGATTAGGATTGGGGTAAGAACGGTTCTGTGACAAAACCACCTCAGTCACATCGATACTCTAGAAACTGAGAAGATCCCGATTAACAATTCTCTTCCGAATGACCAACTCATGAAAGTCTCAGAAGCTACCCCTTGGTACTCGGACTATGTGAACTACCTTGTCGCTGGTGTCATCCACCCTGAATGCACCGGGAATGCACTGAAGAAATTCATGCATGATGTGAGGCAGTATCACTGGGATAAACTGTACCTCTTCAAGCTTTGTGTTGATGATCTCTATAGACGTTGTATCCAAAGGAAGAAGCCCAACTTATTTTAGAGAAATGTCACTCAGGCCCAGTTGGAGGGCATATGAGTTCTAAGAAAACTGCTTTGAAAGTTTTACAATGTGGTTTTTTTGGCCAACCATATCCAAGGATTCTTACAACTTTGTTCTAGCATGTGACAAATGTCAGAGAACATGTAACATTATGAAAAGAGATGAGATGCCACTTAAGCTATGGCAAGAAGTCGAGATATTTGATGTTTGGGGAGTGGACTACATGGGTCCATTCCCATCCTCACAAAAATTTTCCTGCATCCTAGTCGCGGCCGATTATGTCTCAAAATGGGTAGAGGCCATACTGGCCGTCACTAGAAATTCAAAACCTATTATCAAAATGTTCAAGGATATTATTTTTCCCCGTTTCAGAGTCCCACGAACCGTGATATCTGAAGGAGGTTCTCATTTTCTAGAAAGAAGCTTTGAAGCATTGCTGAGGAAATATGGTGTAACACACAAGGTAGCCTCCCCCTACCATCCCCAAACAAGTGGACAAGTAGAGATTTCTAACCATCAACTCAAGGCTATCTTGGAAAAGACAGTAGGCCGTAACCGAAAAGACTAGTCAGTGAAAATCAATGATGCCTTGTGGGCCTACCGAACTGCTTTTAAGACTCCTCTTGGAACCACACCATTTCGGTTAATCTATGGAAAGTCATGCCATCTGCCTGTAGAACTAGAACACAGAGCATGGTGGGCAATCAAAAAGCTAAATTTTGACATAAATAAAACTGGCGAAGCCAAGATTCTACAACTTCAAGAGCTGGAAGAACTCCGGATGACAACTTATGAGAATGCACAAATCTATAAAGAACGCACAAAGCTTTGACACGATGGTCATCTGAAAAGAAAGGACATACAAGTGGGATACCAAGTTCTACTATTCAACTCAAGACTGAGGTTATTCCCAGGGAAACTCTGTTCTCATTGGTCTGGACTTTACATTGTCAAGAGTATCTACCCGCATGGTGCTTTCGTTTTATGGAGTGAATAGTCAGGAGAATTTGTGGCTAATGGTTAATGCTTGAAGAGATATTTCACCTCAGCTGACATAGGCACCGAAGCAATGATGAATCTTACCAATCCAATGTATCCAGTAAAAAATTGAAGGATTCACGTTGAGCCATCGACGTAAAACAAAGGTGTTTGTCGGGAGGAAACTCGATCAATAATTTTGTTTTTACTTTTAGTTTTGAATTAGAAAATTTCGATAATTTTGTTTTTACTTTTTAGACAATTTTGCATTGAACAAATATCGCATCGCACGATGCTATCTTAAGTTATGATTAGTCTTCATTTTTGAGATTTTCAGATGGAGGACGCACGTTGATTGGAACGCAACCACATCTAGTGGTCCAACCGACATGAATTTTCCCCTCCATCTCAGATTTAGAGTTTGCTCGGGACGAGCAAAGTTCTAAGTTCAGGGTGGAGGGTGGGTGGTACGTACTTTACTTTCCACCCACTCCTATCTGTTTCAGACTTAAGATATCATCGTTGAAATTTTGAGCAAAAATTTTCAAAAATTTTTGAATTTTCAAAGTAGTTTTGTATAGAAACTTGATGAAGTTTTGACGCTTTTTGTTTCAATCAAAGCCTTTACCTAGCCAGCTAGTTCTTTTTCATGTAGTTTTGAATCATTGTACCCTCCTTATTTGAAGTAGATCCTCAAGAGGGCCATTTTCTGAAAACTAGCCTATTGATTGAAATCACTGTGTGAAGCTTATGAATCCTAACATCATGTTCAGTAAAAATGGCATATATCTGTTGAACTGAGAGGGATCAAATACATTGTGCTTTCTTACTGACTAGTGGAACAATAGCATGGAATCTCCACCGGATCCTCATCAAGTCATTATTTGAGTAGAGTATGATAAGGAGAACAACTCAGTGCACTGAATTGTAAATCAAGTTGCATTCTGATCTGAACTCTTATGACGACCCCAATTTCTCTATACTTTCCTTAGCGACATACACAGATATGTGTGCACTCATATCTATAAATGTCAAAAGGGAAAAATATAAGAAATCAAGATAGTCAACTAAAATCAGAGATAAGCCAAGATCATGTTCACATCATCATTAGATAGCCACACAACACTTCATTCATTGATAAAAGATAAAGTCATACATACTAATAATTGAGAAGGAAAAAGGATAAGTCTATGAGAAAGAAAATATGATTATTACACAGGATCTATAATATCCTATTACATCATCTAGAAGAATAAAAACTATCTAACTGAAATGAATAAGGTGAGAAGTGGAGATCTATCTAATATCCTCCATGCTCATTATTTAGTAGATTCTGGTACTTTGAAGTGCTTCATATGTTTTTTGTACCTAGAAAAATATGAGAAACAAAAAAAATCAACAAAGTTGGTATGTGGAATTGAAAGCTATACTATGCTGGCATATAATATACTCAAAATTGAAAAATGAGAAGGAAAATGTTACTTAAAGGCAGAAAATCAGGTAATCCCAAGTTATTAGCCACATTTAGAATGAATATGCATTACTATTGTGGACTTAACACACACACATAAATAGTGGGACCTTCCCCGTGTACCTTGTAATCTAGGGATCTCCCCGTATATCGTGTACTCTAGGGAGGTGCTAGTCAACATTAAAGCTTTCCCTCTCTAATAGGGAGTTTAATGAGCACCACTAGTAACTACATTTCATTTATCTTCAATTATGTTCTTTTATGTTCAAGGCGGAAAAATTGGCAATCATTCATATATCCATATCCATCAATGTATTTCAATTACATGCAAACAAGTACATATATTTAGCATCCCGCAAAATCTAGTCATATAGTTATATCCACGTACCTTTACTTTTCAGATCTGGATTCCACAATTCCTAGATTATGAAAAGAGAGTAGATCACCCTGAAATATAAACAAAAACCTAAAATCACCACGGGTTCTCATCATTTCACATTAGGGTTTCTTGTTAGGGTTTAGGTCATTAAGGGTGTCTCCTTAAGATTCAAGAATTTGAATCAAATCTAGGGTTTTCCTTAAGTAGTTCATGTCTTAAACTGAGCTAAGATAAAAGGGAGCATAAAACTAGGTTTTGGGGTCAAGATACGAATGAAGGTACTTAGGGAAGTTGGTCTTTGTTTAATCACCATTAGTGAAGGTGAGAGAAAAGAGAGTCACATAGGTGATATAGGTTTGAACCTCATTATTATAGATCCAAACATTTTGGACATTGAGTTAAAAGAATCAGAGTTAGATTAGTGCTTCACAGTTTTACAACATGTATGATCATTTATTCCTAACTTTACTTTTCACAAATTTAATTAAGAAAAGGATCATATCACCATGTTAAAGAAATATGTCACTCTAGGGTTTAGCACAGGTTCAGGTGATGTTTTTTTATATATTCTTCTCATTTTTCTGAGAACGTCTCTATTTTATGGGGATTTATTGGCCATCAGAGCTATTTTTAATCATTTATGCAAGTTCTGACCAATCATGTAATTTCTTGAAGAAATAAATAAAAAATAAAAAAGGATTGCGAGCTCTGCTTTGCGGATCATGCGAGGGATCTGACTAATCAGACCCTCCTGCTGACCCGTGAGCAGGCGCTCGGCTGAAGAGGGGCCAGGCGGGTAGAAGGTTAGGAATACCCCTGGCCCTTTGGTTGGGTCCATCCTCGGGTATGGGTGAGGTGGTAAAAACACCCCTCTGAATGTTCTCCACTCATGCCATGGTTGCAATGAGGGAACAAGGGAGGGTAGATCACAGTGCAGGTGGGGTTCTAGGAAGAGTTGGGTGAAGCTGATGGTTGGGTTGAGTTCGTAGACTCACGACGGTGGCGGGGAGGTCAAGATCGTCGACTAGGGAGATCTGGGCACTATACTCTGATCAAAACAGACTGAAATGAACCGAGGAGTGAAGATGAGGGTTACCTACCCTCATGTTGAATTGAGGGAGTTGAAAGCTTCGTTGAGGTCTACTGATGAGTTTGCGATCTTCCCACAGCTCTGAGATGGCTCCAACCTCTCCGACGGTGAAGCTTTTGGAGCTCAGTTGTGAGGCTTTTTTGACCCGGGCTTCTGGACCTTCGCGGCTCTAGCCGAAGGTGGTGATCGTCCCGCCGAGGTCCCATGATGGTGTAGTTGCACTCGATTGAATGGAGAGAGCCACTGGAGTGAGGGGGGAGTCAAGGTCAGGCGAGCTAAGGGTGCTTGAGGTCGGGGAGGAAGGGGCGCACTTCGTCCAAATTGAGGGACATGGATGATAAAAGGGAGGTCGGTGAAGCTATTGAAGTCCTTAAATAGGCACAAGGTGGTCGAGGGAATGGATCCCTAAAATCTTCCGCCGCCGCCAGGAGAAGGGTGAAAAAGTGGGAGTTCGTTCTCCCAGCTCAAAGGGTGAGAAGGGTTGAGATAGAGATGGTTGACCTCAGTTTGGAGAGGAGAGGAGAAATATCCCATTCCTTTTGTGAGGACATTGGTAAGATAAGCACAGGGGAACAAGGATTCAGTCATCGTTCAGTTGGGGCTGATGCCCGGGTCCTACGGGAGGTAGGAGACGAAGTCTCCCCTGTTGGATCGCTGATCAACGGCCAAAAATAACTCAGCCTATACCAAGGCCCGTGCCCAAGTTTCAAAGGGCTGCGTGACACATAATGTCACACATTTGATTCATTTAATTTCCAAACTTAGATCCTAGGGTCAAATTAATGATGTACTATACATGATTTCAAACTCTTATATCTCCCAACTTACTTATCCAACTAGAATGAAATTTTAAGGTAAGCTTCATGATGTCAATATGTGACTATGGTATAATTTTGGGGTCTAATTCTGAAAGTTTGATATGTTTATTTACTAAATACATTATCACATGTATTTTAACACCATAACATACTAGGGTTTGCATTTTTCTTTGCAATTTGTGACACATCTTTATTCAAATGAGTGAGGAAAGTATATGAGGGTATTTTGGTCAACAAGTTTGATAATAAAACTTTTAATAGAGAGGAAATATTATAAAAAAACTCACTTTGTCACATTCTCTCCTCCTTTTAAGAATTTTTCCCTCAAAATTCAAGCAGACTGAAAGAGATGTGGATATTTCTGCTCGACCTCTGACTTGAGCTCCCATGTGACATTGGTTTGATCATGGTGGCTCCAGAGAACTTTCATCATATCTATATGCCGATTACTGCAAAGCTCCTTTGTCTTGAAATCAAGGATTTTGACTGGTGTCTCAGCATAAGACATATCGTCTTTCATCTCGAGAGGCTCATGATTGAGAATGTGACTGGGGTCTTTGACATAAGGCTTCAAATTAGATACATGAAAGACATTATGCATGACACTATATAGAGGTGGCAAAGCAAGACGATAGGCACATTCACCAATGCTTTCCAAAATCTCAAAGGGTCCAACATAACGAGGACTGAACTTTCCTTTGTTCTTGGACAAAGCTCGAATAGGTCGGATCTTTAGAAAAACATGGTCACCTTCCTTGAACTGGCATTCCTGTCGGTGAGCATCCATATATGATTTATTCCTATATTTTGCTCACTTCATCCTTTGCCTAATTAGTGCAACTTTATCTGCATACAGCTGCATCTCCTTAGATTTCATCAAGGTGCGTTCTCTGACATCGTCTCAATGTAATGGAGATCTGCACGGTCGGCCATAAAGAGCTTCATATGGTGGCTTCCCAATACTCATCTGATAGCTATTATTATAGGCGAACTCAGCTAAAGGTAGGTAATGGTCCCACGAGCCTTCCCTGTCAAGCACACAAGCTCATAGAAGATCCTCCAGAATCTGTACTATTCGTTCTGACTGTCCATCTGTCTGCGGATGATAAGCTGTACTGAAGTTCAACTTGGTGCCCAATTCTTCTTGAACCTATTTCCACAGCTTTGAAGTGAACTTTGGGTCCCGATCTGAGACAATGAATGCTGGAACTCCATGCAGACGTATAATCTCCCGTATGTAGAGGTCGGCCAGCTCAGACACTTTCACAGTGGTTTTCATAGGGAGGAAATGAGCTGACTTGGTGAGACGGTCTACTATGACTCATGCAACATCGTATCCTTTCCTGGTCCTGGGTAATCCTACCACGAAGTCCATGGTGATGTGTTTCCATTTCCATTCTGGAATCTCTAGGGGTTGCAGTAGACCGCCTGGTCTTTGATGCTCGACCTTAATTCTCTAGCATGTCAAACATCTGGACACAAAATCAGCAATATCACGCTTCATGCCTCTCCACCAGAACTATCGTTGTAGGTCCTTGTACATCTTCATTGTACCGGGATGAACGGTGTACTTGGACCCGTGTGCCTCAGAAAGAATCTTCATCTTTTCAACTGACTGTTTAGGAACCCATATATGGTTCTTATATCGAAGACCACCATCAAGACCCACAGACATGTGTTTGCGGATTTGACAGGAGAGAAGAGAGTTATGTAAGATCAGGACTAGCCTTCTGTGCCTCAAGAAGTTTAAAATGTAGGTTGGACATGATGGAGATATTGTTAACATGCAACCGATCAGGCAGAAAATGCAGCTTCCAGCCCACTAGATCCTCCATATTCCTCCATTCAGGAATAGAAAGAGATGCACACATTGCCCTTTTCATGCTAAGGGCATCAACGACTACATTTGCCTTACCCAGATGATAGGCAATAGTGAAATCGTAGTCCTTTAGGTATTCAATCCATCGACGTTGATGCAGATTCATGTCCTTCTGAGTCAAGATGTACTTTAGGCTTTTGTGATCGGTGAAGATGTCAAATGTTGCCCCATACAAGTAATGTCTTTAGATTTTGAGATCATGGATAATTGCAGCTAATTTCAAATCATGTGTGGGATAATTAAGTTCATTGGGTTTTAGCTGTCTAGATGCAAATGCCACTACCTTACCATTCTACTGCAGGACACATCCTAACCCATTCCTTGAAGCATCAGTGAATATTACAAACCCTTCGTTTCCAGAGGGTAGAATAAGAACAGGAGACGACATAAACTTCTGTTTTAACTGTTGGAAACTAGACTCACAAGCACCTGACCAGATGAAGTGCTCATCCTTCCGAGTAAGCTTAGTTAGAGGAAGTGCCACTTTGGAGAAATTTGGAATGAAACAACGATAGTATCCGGCTAGACCCAAGAAACTCCAAATTTCAGAAGGATTACGAGGAGTTTGCCAATCAAGTACAGTAGAGACTTTGGCAGGATCAACAGATATACTACCTCCAGAAATGACATGCCCAAGAAACATGAGTTTATCAATCCAGAATTCACATTTAGAAAGCTTGCCATAGAATTTCTGGGTTTGGAGAATGTCAAGAACTGCTCGCAAGTGTTCCCAGTGTTTTTCCATAGAATCAGAATAGATCAAGATATCATCAATGAAGACTACCACAGACTCATCAAGATAGGATTGGAAGACTTTGTTCATCAGATTCATAATACGCCCAATGTGTTGGTTAACCTGAATGGCATTACTAGAAATTCATAATGCCCATAATGAGTTCGAAAATCAGTTTTAGAATTATCAGAATCCTTGATTTTAAGTTGATGGTAGCCAGAACGAAGATCAATCTTTGAGAAAACTTTAGCAGTATGAAGCTGATCAAAGAGGTCATCAATACGAGGGAGAGGATACTTTTTTTAATAGTAGCTTGGTTCAACATGCGGTAATCAATACACATATGCATAGAACCATCTTTCTTTTTAACAAAGAGAACAGGAGCACCCCAGGGGGAAACACTAGGATGAATGAAGCCTTTGTTGAGGAGTTCTTGCAACTATTTCTTCAACTCTGTAAGCTCAACGGGAGCCGTACTATATGGTGCCCTAGAAATCGGAGTGGTCCCAGGAAGAAGATCTATGGAGAACTCAATGTCTCTATTTGGAGGAAGCCCAGGAAGCTCCTCTAGAAAAATGTTAGGGAAGTCACGTACCACCTCCAAACTTTCTACAGACCCACTACTAGGACTGGTCTCTGAGACTAATGCGAGGAAGACTTTACATCCTTGATAAATGAGATTTTTATCTTTAAGAGAGGAGATTATAATATTATTACAAAATCTGCTTCCCCTAAGGATTTTTATAGGATAAGAATGAGGTTGAGAGAGGACTACCATTTTGTTTCTACAATCAATGTGAGCATGGTATGTATAAAGCCAATCCACACCAAGTATGACATCAAAGTCTTCCATAGTTAAGAGAATGAATTCAAAGGGCATATCATGATTTTCATATTTAAGAGAGAGTTCATCAATTTTCTGTAGAGTTGTGAGTATTTTGCCACTAGAAGTAGACACATCCAGAATATATCCCAAGTCCCTTATATGCATATGTAATATAGATGCCAGAGTTTGAGAAATAAACATATTTGTAGATCCAGAGTCAAATAAGGCCTTAATAGGATGACCATTTAATAATACAGTTCCTACACAAGATAATCAAATATGAATAATTGCAGGCTTGAACAAGACATTGAATTATAAAGAAATTAGGTTACCTTCACAGAGCTGGTTTGGATTTGCCTTGGCCTCTTCTGCATTTACTGCAAATACCCTGCCATTGCGATGTCCCTAAGGTTGTGGAGCACCTACTATAGGATTGCCAAAGATGGAGGGAGTGGGGCACTTGGCGAGAAAATGACCCTCCTTTTTGCAGTTATAGCAGACCAGCTTGGTATGGCGGCATACCCCACCATGGTGTCGCCCACAAGTCTTGCACTTTGGGTGAACTATCTTCTGTTGATTTCGGTTGTGCTTCTGTCCTCCTTTTCCTGAATCTCCTCCTTTCCCTGATCCCTTATTGTTATGGCCTGGGTGGAACTTCCTAGACTTATCCTCTTCAGTTGTGGTTAACCCTAAGTACCCCATGCTGGAAGGTTTCTGCATGCCCTGCTCTCTCTCATGCTTGAGGGCCATGTCTAGGGCTTCATCTATGCTTCTGGGATGAGAGGCTATAACTAGGGTTTTTAGGTGGGCGGAGAGGCAGTCAACATAGTGCTCAGTAAGGCGGTCTTCAGTCCTGATGGGTGCATAACGCTCCAGAAGCCTAAACTTCCAAGTGTAATCAGCTACTGAAAGAGTACCCTGCCTTAACTCCATGCACATCTTCTCCTTCCTCTTCCTCTTGGCTATGGGCATAAAATGATCAATGAAGAGGGTTTTGAAGGCTCCCACCCCATGTTATCTATTTCCTCACCCTATTCCCGCCATAGTTCTCCCACCAGATGTTTCCCCTCCCTTAAGCATGTGGGTTGCGAACTTGACCTTCTTCTCATTGGGTACTTCTAGGGTACGAAAACCATTTTCTATGGATAGAATCTAGGCCTCAGCCTTGTCCATGACCTTAGGATGATCTTCCCTCCAAAAGGAATCAAGGTTAAGCTTAATGAAGTCTATTACCATCACTTCCTTCTTCCTAGAGGAGCTAGGTTCAGGGGTTCCTTTTGTGGCAAGGGTTTCCATAAAGTCTAAAATGATTTTCTTCTATTCTTCCCACCTTTCCTTGGTCGCGACATCGGGATCAGGTACTTCAGAGGTTTCAGGCTCTTTTCTCTTCTTAGAGGACGATTCCTTTGAGGCCTTTGAGTTGCGAGTTTTAGGAGGCATCCTGAAATTAATTTGGACATATTAGATTTATTACTCAATAATCATTCTCATAATTATTATTTTTATCACATGATATTCCATTATTCTCCTTTATCAATTATTAATGTTCATAATGTGATGATTTGTGGAGGATATCCTAAAATCCTTATCAGTCAACCGTTAAGACCTTGTAAATAGAGAGACTCTTTCCTAACCTTATATCATAAAGGTAAGGGGAAATTTTTTCAAAAATTGAGATAAGAGGGAAATATTCCGATAGAAAAAATGAGAGGGAGTTTTCTATAGATGAGAAGGATCCTAATTTAAGGTATGACCAAGAAGTAGGGGACATTTAGGATATCGTTCAGGTAGACTCACACTGCCTTATAGGTAGCCTCGTGATTGACAAGCAAAGTGGCTTGGAGACTTTAGCCAGACCTTAGGCAGATGCTATCCTAGTCACCTCAACCCTTCACATCCCTAACTCAAGGACTACCCTAGACTCATAATAGGGTGAATGAAAGTCAGGTGACTATGATGTGTGAACATTGGCTTTGATACCAACTATGACGACCCCAATTTCTATACACTTTCCTTAGTGACATACACAGATATGCGTGCACTCATATCTATAAATGTCAAAAGGGAAAAATATAAGAAATCAAGATAGTCAACTAAAATTAGAGATAAGCCAAGATCATGTTCACATCATCATTAGACAACCACATAACACTTCATTCATTGATAAAAGGTAAAGTCATACATACTAATAATTGAGAAGGAAAAAGGATAAGTCTATGAGAAGGAAAATATGATTATTACATAGGATCTATAATATCTTATTACATCATCTAGAAGAATAAAAACTATCTAACTAAAATGAATAAGGTGAGAAGTGGAGATCTATCTAATATCCTCCATGCTCATTATTTAGTGGCTTCTGGTACTTTGAAGTACTTCATATGTTGTTTGTACCTAGAAAAATATGAGAAACAAAAACATCAACAAAGTTGGTATGTGGAATTGGAAGTTATACTATGTTGGCATATAATATACTCGAAATTTAAGAATAAGAAGGAAAACTATGACGTACGACTCGCAAAAATAAGATTAACTAATGCGGAAGCATATTATTAGCAACATAATTACTAAAAATCACTAAAAATTTAAACTTTTTACAAAGAGATCCACAAACTGTAAAACTCTTCCATAAAGAACTAAAGTAAGTTATTTACATTCTGATTCATCAGTACATCTCTGTATCATCTCATCTCGAGAGTCACAAACATTGACTGCCCTGTTAAACTGTACATAAGCAATATACAAAAATCCCGAGGCATCAAGCCAAAATCTCAGATCAATATTAAACTATCTAGTGACTCCTAGGACCTCAGAGTACAGAGATGACACATAGGACTCTCTATATACAAGACTTGACAGATAGTGTCTCCACCTGAGGATCACTGTTGTCCTTGTTGTTGTTGTTGCTGTTGTTAGTGTTCACCCTTTGTAGGGTTTTTACCTTTTCCTCTGCATCTACCTAAAAATTTAATCCCACGTGGGTGAGACAATTGAAAATTGCCCCAGCGAGAGATATAACTCTCTGCCAGAAACATTGTTATTGCAGATAATAGAATAACACTGAACGGTAGAATTATAAATATTCAACAGTAGGTAAATCATTGATTAAACTATGTAGAACAGTATTCTCTATACAGTTCATTCCAGTTATACTTGATTAACCATCAAGTTATTTACTCAATAAGGAATATGAAGAACATGTATAGCATTTATCCAACTAGGACATAATATGCAATATATCACCAATCATTAATTCTCGTAATTCAACCCTAAGCAATTATGCTAAATGGCTGATTACATTTTTTCAAACATACTTAATGCCCTGAGGAGATGAGGTATACCACTCATACTCCAACCGACCATTGAGAAATCGAAATCGGTACCATACATAGGTCAATAGAAGAGCCGGATTTCTATGACCTCATCCTCCTCAGTCAGTGTGAGGAACAACTTGCAGGACATCTCGTGTCTCTGCCAAATAGCTTTCCAGGGTATACTGGCAACTTCGCTATTAGTTACAGTGGCATGCTGTACTCTCTTTACAATCGAGAGATTTCTTATTTATCTCACATCGATTCGACATTAACATCATCATCGGGAGATTAGTGATACATCCATCCCGGCATATACATATAATGAATGATTGAGAGATTTAATGTTTATCTCACATCAATTCCTCCATTAGGGCATAAGGATATTCGTGCCCATAACCCCACATACTCAAAAGTATGCCCTCCAGGAGTTCCCTTAGGAAAACCTATTTCACCATCACCAAACTACTGACGATGATGGATCTATGGTCAGGGCCCTATATGATATCATTTCACTTGATTATTTAAGTACATTACAATATTCTTTTACCATCAGGCATGTTTTCAAACATAAACAATTATAACACTTGCTATAAAGAATGAGTACTATTTCTATCAAGTTCATTTCATAGCTTTATTAGCATTGGGATCTCACTCCCTCATCATTTCATCATCATGATTCAAGAATATGGGTGTTAAAACCCTTAGATCATCAAAACACTTGTTACCATTTTAACATGTAACTTAATGCCATCAAGTCATCTGACAGTGTAAACATGATAATTGCAATGCAGGTATTTCACATGGCTCTTAAATCCTATTAATCTCTTCTGTTACCTCTCACTAGGCAACATAGCATATTATTGCTCACAAAGTACTTTCAATAAATAAAGCATCATAGCTCATACCTAGATATGTTCATTATCTCCTAAAACCTGCATGATTAGTACAGATGATAATAGATACATCAATTCCATATCAGCACAATGCAAAACAATTATAACATCACTATTCAAGGGTTACATCACTATGCCCTTGCCAGGGTTAGGGTTTCCCTTTTCATTTCAATTAGGGTTAATCATCCCCTTTAGCTCAATCAGGATAATGACTCATCATTTCATTATCCAACCTTAGAGCTTCATGCTATATAGTATAACCCATAATTAGGGTTTCACATTTTCATTCACCTTATTTGGAATTAGGATTTACTATTCACATTGCATCACCCTAGATTAGGGTTTATATTCAATAACCCACAATTAGGGTTTACTATTCACATTACATCACCCTAAATTAGGGTTTATCATTAAAATACCCTGAATTAGGGTTTCTCATATTATTTTCCAAAATTAGGATCATACCATCTTCATGGATTAGGATTTCACTTATCATTGCCCTCAATTAGGGTTATGATTCATTAACCCTCATAATTAGGGTTTCATGATCTCACTATCAAGGATCATACCCTAATTACACATTCATTCATATTTAAAGTGTTAAGACTTAGCCATTATATGGTTATCATTCATGTAGGAAGTCCCCTCTCTCTCATCTTCTATAAGATGATGCTTACTTCAGATTTGATTAGACTAAGTCATTCAAATTGAAATAAGAATTGACACCGTGAGTTATGTCATTACCACCATGATCATTAAAGCTTAATTATTCAAAGGGTACTATTCACCTTATCTCATTAAGGGTAACATTAATATAATCACCCTTGGTCTACATCATATAATTGTTCAATTAAACAATTGACCTTTAACCACTTTAAGTGTTCATATGATTTGATTAATTATCTTCCCAATGATCTTGGTCACTTAGACCCCAAACGGTCTTGACCAATCATATCTCAAACGGTCTTGCTTATAATACCTCCAAATGGTTTAAAACCGTTTAGACCTTCAAACGATCTTGAACATACCACTGAAACCATTTGGTAAAGTTAGTCTTTGAAACCGTTTGACAAAGTGGTCCTTGAAACAGATTACTAAAGTTGGAATTGGAAACCATTTAAGCTTCAACCGGTTTGGGACCGTTTGGTCCCAAACGGTCTTGAGACCATTTGGTCCAACCCTCCTCAAAACCGAATGGACCAAATATGGTCTCCACCAATCATGTTGATTTAGGGTTTCCAATGTTGATCTCCTAATCGATTGAATTCATGTAACCACTCATCAATTGAACCCAACACCATACTTAAAGTGAGCTCAATAGGTCATCCTTCAACTGATTTAACCCTCAATTGATCACCAATTAGGGTTTTGAATCAATTGGATTAGGGTTTGGAATCAATGAACCTTCAATGTTAATCATTATGAAACTAGTTACTTTGAAACCATTGGACCACCATCCAAATTGAACATGACATGACCTCAAACGGTCTTGAGGTCATTTGAATGACCTCCAAATGGTCTTGAGACCGTTTTCCCATCTTATCATCAAGAACTTTGACATCCAATTAGGGTTTGGATCCTAGGATTGATCATCAAATCAGAATTTGATTGCAATTCAACTTGGTATCTTTGGATCTTCAAATACCCAACAATACTAAACCCTAGAACTCCAAATGGTCTTGGTTGACCCTAAAACGGTCTTGAGACTGTTTGGGTGATCCCCAAATGGTTTTGAAACCATTTGGGTCAATCAACCCAAAGTTCTAACTCAATCAAGTTAGAAATCAACACTTAACCCGATTAGGGTTTGGTGATTGATTGTCCTTCAACTCATGAACCAATTGAAACTAATCAATTATAATTAGTGGATCATTAACCATCAATATTATAAACAATTCTCTAAATGATCAACCCTGGTCAACACCTCCAAATGGTTTGAAACCGTTTTCTCTCATTCGGTTTGGTGAAACCGTTTGCTCCCAAACGGTTTGGGAAACCGTTTGAGCAACTTTGTGGAAACCGTTTGGCCTAATAATTTCTTGGGAAATGTGTCCAAGATGATGTCATCATCATCTTCCTTCGTGCATCCAAGAACTACTACCGTTTTTCATGGAAATTGCAGCAATGCATCAAAAGAGTTCCAAATAGAAGAAAATAATCAATAAATCAAAGAGAATTTGATGCAATATCAATGTTTAAGGGTTAAAGTTATAAAACCCACCTCAAAATCTGATTCCAAGCTCCACGGATATAATGGTGTATGAAGTTATAGCAACTACCCAAGGTCCGTTCTTGAGCTTTTGGATGAACAAGTTGGCTAGGATTGGAAATCGAGTGAAGAAAACCAAGAATCAAGCATTGATTTTGAGTTTTCACCATGAATCCAAGGTGGAAGATGATCAAAAGCTTACCAAAAGGTTAGAGTCGTCCTTCTTCTACTCTTAGGGTCTCATGTGGTCGGCCAAAGCAAAATGAGAAAAGGAATTTCCAAGAAAGGTCCTTAATTGGGTTGGAAAAAGACATGTATAAGGATTTTCAAGGAAAGAGAAAAAGAAATTATTTTCTTTAATTTCCAAAATTATTTCCACCACTTCCCCCTCAATTCCTTGGCCACTAAGCCACCTTAATTATCTTGCAAAAACTCTTCATTATCCAAGAATTAATGGAAAAGAAATTAAGCACCTTAGTGAATTTTATACTAATATCCAACTTTTAGTGGATAATACTTTTTATTATGATAATGTGAGTGGGCTTCCACTCAACCAAGATCTTTTTGTGCCATAGCAAGGCACAATCTCGTCCAACACTTTTCTATTTCATCCATCAACTTTTGGTTGAGGGGCTCCTCAATTAATTTATTTCTTTTTGCATTAAATTAAATTAAAGTTCCATATATGCTTAAATCTTGATTATTTTAATATCAAGATTCTCTCTCCTCCAAGATAATTCAAATGAGGCACCCCTATCATTTTATTTGCTCTAATTGATGCCAAGAAACATGAGAGACCCTCTAGAGGTGGTATTTTGCATATCGAACCCTAGGTTTTGTGTAAATTGCACATTACACCAAAACTAGGTTTTAATGCACAAGAATTGCTCAACAAGCTTTATCTTGGTGCTCAAGCTTGTGGAAACCATACCACTACATCATATTCATTCTTATGATTTCTCAACATCAGAAGAACATTTTATCATGTGTAATTTGCAAGTTAAACCCTCAACTTGGGTAATTTGTACTTTAGTCCAAAATTAACAAAACAATGTTTCAACATTATTAATAAAGGACTGAAATTAAAATATAAGTTCCTTAAGAGCCTTAATTACCTTTCAAAAGATAAGTAAAATCATATAATCAACTTTATTAAGCAAAACACCTAGGGTTAAAACATAACCCAGGTCAGGGATGTTACAAAAATGTTAAAGGCGGAAAATCAGGTAATCCCAAGTTATTAGCCACATTTAGAATGAATATGCATTACTATGGTGGACTTAGCACAAACATAAATAGTGGGCCCTTCCCCGTGTACCTTATACTCTAGGGATCTCCCCATATACCGTGTACTCTAGGGAGGTGCTAGTCAACATTAAAGCTTTCCCTCTCTAATAGGGAGTTTAATGAGCACCACTAGTAACTACATTTCATTTATCTTCAATTATGTTCTTTTATGTTCAAGGTGGAAAAATTGGCAATCATTCATATATTCATATCCATCAATGTATTTCAATTACATGCACACAAGTACATATATTTAACATCTAGCAAAATCTAGTCATATAATTATATCCACATACCTTTACTTTTCAGATCTGGATTCCACAAGTCCTAGATTATGAAAAGAGAGTAGATCACCCTGAAATATAAACAAAATTCTAAAATCACCATGGGTTCTCATCATTTCACATTAGGGTTTCTTGTTAGGGTTTAGGTCATTAAGGTTCAAGAATTTGAATTAGATCTATCCTTAAGTAGTTCATGTCTTAAACTGAGCTAAGATAAAAGGGAGCATAAAACTAGGTTTTGGGGTTAGGATACGGATGAAGGTACTTAGGGAAGTTGGTCTTTGTTTAATCACCATTAGTGAAGGTGAGATAAAAGAGAGTCACATAGGTGATATAGGTTTGAACCTCATTATTATAGTTCCAAACATTTTGGACATCGAGTTAAAAGAATTAGAGTTAGATTAGTGCTTCATAGTTTTACAACAGGTATGGTCATTTATTCCTAACTTTACTTTTCACAAATTTAATTAAGAAAAGGATCATATCACCATGTTAAAGAAATATGTCACTCTAGGGTTTAGCACATGTTCAGGTGATACTTTTGATAGATTCTCCTCATTTTTCTGAGAACGTCACTATTTTATGGGGATTTATTGGCCATCAGAGCTATTTTTAATCATTTATGCAAGTTCTGACCAATCATGTAATTTATTGAAAAAATAAATAAAAAATAAAAAGGATTGCGAGCTCTGCTTCATAGATCATGTGAGGGATCTGACTAATCGGACCCTCCCACTGACCCATGAGTAGGCGCTCGGCTGAAGAGGGGCCAGGCGGGTAGAAGGTCAGGAATTCCCCTGACACTTTGGTTGGGTCCATCCTCGGGTATGGGTGAGGTGGTAAAAACACCCCTATGAATGTTCTCCGCTCACACCATGGTTGCAGCGAGGGAACATGGGGTATATCATGGTGCGGGTGGGGTTCTAGGAAGAGTTGGGTGAAGCTGATGGTTGGGTTGAGTTTGCAGACTCACGACGGTGGCGGGGAGGTCAAGATCGTTGACTAGGGAGATCTAGGCACTATACTCTAATCAAAACAGACTGAAACGAACTGAGGAGTGAAGATGAGGGTTACCCGCCCTCAGTTTGAATTAAGGGAGTTGAAAGCTTTACTGAGGTCTACTAATGAGTTTGCGATCTTCCTGCAGCTCTGAGATGGCTCCAACCTCACAGACGGTGAAGCTTTCGGAGCTCAGGTGTGAGGCTTGTCGACCCAGGCTTCTGGACCTTTGCGGCTCTAGCCAAAGGTGGTGATCGTCCCGCCAAGGTCCCCTAATGGTGTAATTGCACTCGATTGAATGGAGAGAGCCACTGGAGTGAGGGGGGAGTCAAGGTCAGGTGAGCTGAGGGTGCTTGAGGTCGGGGAGGAAGGGGCGCGCTTCATCCAAATTGAGGGCCAGGGATGATAAAAGGGAGGTCGACAAAGCTATTAAAGTCCTTAAATAGGCACAGGGTGGTCGAGGGAATGGAGCCCTAAAATCTACCGCCGCTGCCAGGAGAAGGGCGAAAAAGTGGGAGTTCGTTCTCCCAGCTCAAAGGACGAGAAGGGTTGAGATAGAGATGGTTGACCTCAATTTGGAGAGGAGAGGAGAAATATCCCATTCTTTTTGTGAGGACGTTGGTAAGATAAGCACAAGGGAACAAGGATTCAGTCGTCGTTCAGTTGGGGCTGATGCCCGAGTCCTGTGGGAGGTAGGAGACGAAGTCTCCCCTGTTGGATCACTGATCAATGGCCAGAAATAACTCGGCCTATACCAAGGCCCGCGCCCAAGTTTCAAAGGGCTGCGTGACACATAATGTCACACATTTGATTCATTTAATTTCCAAACTTAGATCCTAGGGTTGAAATTAATGATGTACTATACATGATTTCAAACTCTTATATATCCCAAATTACTTATCCAACTAGAATGAAATTTTAAGGCAAGCTTCATGATGTCAATATGTGACTATGGTATAATTTTGGGGTCCAATTCCGAAAGTTTGATATGTTTACTTAACTAAATACATTATCACATGTATTTTAACACCATAACATACTAGGTTTGCATTTTTCTTTGCAATTTGTGACACATCTTTATTCAACTAAGTGAGGAAAGTATATGAGGGTATTTTGGTCAACAAGTTTGATAATAAAACTTTTAAGAGAGATGAAATATTATAAAAAAACTCACTTTGTCACAACTCTCTTTTACACCTCTTCTATCATCTTCTTACCCCTTCATCCATAAAAAAGAAACAAAAATAGCCAAAATAGTGCCAAATCCTAAGTTCTAGGTGGCACACCTCTTCTCTCTTTATTCGCTTCTTCCATACCCCTCACTATGTAATAGGGGCATACCACCAAGAAAAGATGCCAATGCGCACACAAGTAAAATGCAATCTCGAGTCAAATAGAGGAGAGACTCACATAAAAAAAATAATAAGAGTTGCAGTCAGTGAAACTGCAACCAAATAATAAAAATCTCGAGTCGAATAGAGGAGAGATTTATTTCTTCCTTCCATACCTCCCTTTACTCCCTTTTCCACCCACTGGCACAAGGAATGCCTCCCTTATCCCGAAAAATACCAGTGTCAGATCAGGTGCACACTTGTTGTTCTGCGGGTGTCTCTGGACTCGTATAAAACTCTTGGACATGCTTGATGTTGAAAAAAAATGAACTCAGGAACAAAGATATGGTAAGATATATTCAGTGGTCTCCAGAAGCTGAGATTCTTAGTCATATAGTATAGAGAAGAAAGCAATTGTGATGTGAAGAGGAGGCAATCACACGAGTGAAAGTATTCATTTAGCGACTGTTCCATATCTTATGTTACTCAAGGATGAGCAACATTTAAGTTCAGGGTATTTTGATGAATGAATATTCATCGTGAGTTCAGTTGCCTTGTTTGACCCAATTTTTCTCTGATTATACACTTTTATTGCCTTAATATCTTTACATACAATTCCACTGGCTTAAATGATTTATCCTTGTTTTAATTGGGTTTGTACACCTAATTGCAGGTCTAATTAAGCCCAAGAGGTCAAGTTGGCCCAAGAGAAGGAGCGATTCTCCAATTGCGGGCCTGTGTTCAAGCTACACACCGCGGGCCCATTCTCAAACCCATCCACTAATGAGCCCTTACCTATTCTGACCCTCTCCTTCTTTCCTGTTGCTCCTGCCAACGAACCACGACCCCTCTCTTCTTCTACATCTTCCTGCGGTTCCCTCTGCAACCCTAAAACTATGACATCCCCCTCCACTTATCATCGCGACGCCACCTTCACCTGAACGACAGCGCATCCCTACATATCCGCGTGGCCGCGACCTTCTCTCCATTGCCACCACCAACATCTGCCTGCTACATCCACCTCCCGCCATCATCTTCAAACTGCGAGGATGTTCCAGTAGTCTCCAAACTGTGAGGATGCTCTAGCGGTCTCCAAACCGCGAGGACATTCCAGCGGTCTCCAAACCGTGAGGATGCTCTAGCAGTCTCCAACCTACGAGGACGCTCTAGCGGTCTCCAAACCATGTGAAGGATCTTATTGGTCTTCATCTGCTCCTCATGGTCTGCTACTCACGATTTCAAGACCGTGTGGATGTTTCACGGTCCTGAGACCGTGTGGAGACTTTCTCCTCTGACAACCATCATCAACACTGACTCCAAGCACGAAAACACCCCAGATCGCGACCTCACCTCCACTCGCCACACCTCGACCTACTAGCTCCACCAAAATCAAGAGGAGCCTCACAGTTTCAAGACCGTGAAGGAGGTGATCAATTCTCAGGACCGTGAAGACCCTAGAGGTCTCAAGAACACGAATAACCTCATAGTCTCAAGACTGTGAGGATGACTAACCGCCCAAACTATGAGGGAATAACAGGAGTCCAAACCGTTCAAGACTCCACCCATGACTATAAATAGGATCTAAAGGGTCCTCATTCAACATTGAATCCTAGACACTACCAGGCTGCCTGAACACATGCTCGACCCCTGGAGAGGGATCCCGATCCATCACTCCTATACACCACCAGGCTACGTGCATCCACACCACATACACATCTAAAGACTGCTCCTCCTACTGTGAGCAAGAATGACAAGAAGAGAAGGAAGGTGAGAGAGAAGGCATGCCTCATCTATTACAGTGTCCCTCGCTCCTCGTCTAGATCTTCTCTGACGTGGCGTAGAAGACCGTATCTTCACCAAGCTGCGACCATCTTCTGCATCATGCTCATGGCAGAATCTTCCCTCTCTCTTATTATTTTTGTTCCTTGCATCATGAGCGAGTAGTTTCATTTCGTTGGGGTGCAGGGACTAGCCCCGCTGCCCATGCTTATATGTCATTTCATTAAACATTCCATGGCATGTATATAAATTTTCATTTCATTGTTAATAGTCGATGTGTGCTTGGGGATTGATCACCTGCTTGCATTTATCTTATTCTTTCCTATGTTGTGAGAACTTCAATATTAGGTTTGAATGTCGATTAAAGAGGTTGACTCCCTGATGAGAAATCAGATGGGATTACGTGTAGTCGTAAGTGTGTGATCCGTGTGGGGACGAGCCATCTAGCCCACGACGACGCTTCTTTGTGCCTAACACCTGTATAGGGGCCCCACAACTTCAGTTGGATATATGTATCTTCAGACCGTAAGTGCATGATCCAGATGGTGACAAGAGATCTGATGCCTAAGGTGATGCTTACGCAAACCTAAACATCCTAACGGAGGGTTCACAACAACACTAATTGGATAGTTATAGCTAGCGTGGATGTTTGTGATTGGATATGTTTGCATGTGTAGCGGTGGTGAAACCTAGAACCACCCCAGTGATCCACATCATTAATCTTGATTCAACTTTAATTCTGCTCTTTATTCTCTTGCTATTAGTCTAATTAACCTCAAGCCAACCTTTATTCTAAATATTAGTCTTAATTCAACTAGATTCGACTAGTATAAGATTCTTAAAAATGTTGTCCTTTGGGATTTGATCCTTAACTATACTACGATAAGAGCCATCTGCTTGCCAGTGGTATTATTGCATAAGGTTTTGGTTAAAAACTCTGGGATTTCAACCCCGAGTGAATTTGTTAGTGCGATAATAAACCACGTCATCAGGTTGGTGGACATTTTTGCATTGAAACTGGCATGACCGTGGTGGTCACCGCGACTGTGATGGTTACCATGACCATGGTGGGTTGAGGGTAGCACAACCGTGGTGAGCTAGGTGATAGTGGTCGTGGTGTCGTGCCATGCCCGTTATGCTTCTGCTGTAGCATGATCGTGCTGTGCAACACGACCGTTATGTCTCAGTTCACCACAACCATTATGTGTAGCACGGCCGTGGTGATTTCATCTTGAATTGGGGGCAACTCTATTGATTTGAAAGTGACCTAGCACATCCGTTCGGTGGTACCACGGTCGTGTTGGGTCCTAGATCAGCACTTTGACTTTGTTCTTTAGATTTTCTTAGACATCTTTGCTTTAATGGATCTTTGGCCAGTAGGGGTAGGTTGAGGGAGCGTCAGACTTCACTTTGGGCCTCCCCAAGGGTAGAGAAACCCTAAGATCACTCCTCTCTCTCTCTTCCATCAAGTGTGGTCCAAATGCATGAAAAACACGCACACAATATCCATAAGTACATTTTACACAAATAAGCATATTGGGAGAAATAACATGTAATCTAACATGTATAGATGTGATTGAAGAGCAATATGACACAAGATGAAGCCCTAAAATAGGGCTGAATCACAACACTTTAATGACATTTTCCAAAATTCATTACAAGCACTTTATTGTCCGAGTTAAAATCTTAACCGATCCTTGATGGATTTTGAGAATGTCATGGTTCGGTCGAGTTGCCACTTCACAGAAATTGACCGATCCCTGCATTGGAACAAAACTAATTTAAGTGATCGGTCGAGTTTCATCCAGGATAAACTCGATTGATTGGTCAAATTAGCTTTGTCGCATAGTGCATTTGGTCGAGTTACCTTTATAGAAACTCTACTGACAACATTGATGGAAAAGTACAGACAAGTGTTTCTAGCCATTGTGGAGTTGCAAAAATCACAAATATATCCGTTGCAAGCCAAAAAATGGCTAGTTTTCATTATTAAGTGTTCCTAAAGGCTAAGAGGCATCCCCAACTATAAATAGGACCCCTTAGGCTTCATTTCAAGGTTGAGCATTCAAACCAAGCACTATGAAGGTCCCTATTCTATAGTTGAGTGATCCTACAACCTCCTATATCTCTCTAAGCTTAATCACTTGCTACATCCATTAGAGTGAGTATGAGATTTATAAGAGAGCTCGTCCTACATGTATATCTTATGAGGCTCTCACTTCCACCAGCTCCCTATCTCTCATTTCAACCATGAAGATGAAGGTTCTCTCTCTTAGCTAAGAGAGGTGAAGAAGAATAAGGGAAGGAGTCCCTTGGTGAAGATCAAGGCTAAAGACTTGGAGTAAGAGTGGGTAAGCCCTTGGTGAAGGAAGAAGACTCCTTGCTCAAGTGGGTAAGTCCTTGGTGGAAGCTTCTCTGAGTGAAGATGAAGTCAAAGGCTGAAGATACAAGAAGAGTGGGCAATTCCTAGAAGGCTGAAGACTTGTGCAAGAGTGGGTAAGTCCTTGGAGAAGACCGAAGACTCATTGAAAAGTGGGTAATTCCTTGGTAAGGTTGAAGACTCTTTGTATTGGATAGGTAAGTCCTTTGGTTGGTCATGTATTATAAGTCTTATGAATGAATATAAGAGTGCAATGATTAATAAATCCTAGAGGTTGACCTCTCTAGGTAGTGGACTGACATACTCCTAGTTTGGAGTGTGGAACCACTCTACATAGCTTGTGACTTGGTGCTTGTTCAATTTCTATCTCCCTTGCTATGTATGTTTTATCTACACTCAAATTTCCTATTTAGTAACCTTATCTTGTGATATAATTTGAAGGTCTAATGAATTTTGTTTAAGTGCATTCAGCTCTATTCACCCCCCACTAGATCATCCAATCACCCATCTAGGATCTAAAAACTAGATGGTAGAATAATATAATGAATAAGAAACTAGGACCATCCTTTGAGTAATTTTGGTTCTAGCCTTGTTTTTCAACACCATCTAAACAAAGATTGATGATAGTATAATTAAAACCATTTTAAACTGGCGTGTTAGCCCCAATGGTACATGAGGAACACCTTGTAGAGTTGGTAACATACTACCAATGAGAAACATATGTGATATCATCTTGGCAAAACAACCTTAGTGGTAATGTGCGTCTTCCCCTTTCGATACATGTGTACTTGGGTATATACTAATACATATTATTAAATGAGGTTTGTGATGTGATATGAGGACCGAATTAAACCTCATGATCCCTAGGAAGTAGAAGAACTAGCCTTGGGTCGAATATAATTTTCTGTAGTTAGGTCCTAGAGAAGGAGAATCTAGAGATTGGGAAGTTTCAAACCTCATTAAAGAAAAGACATTCATCTGACAACATCATTCCTACAAAGTGTGTAGTCCTAATATAAGATACTCTTTATCAGATGATATGAGCCCTTTCAAGTGGTAAAGTCCTCATTATGACATGAACCCTAGGTTTCCCATGGAATATTAGATGTATGAATAAAGGTTAGCACAAATTTTGTATCTGGTTCTGGGATAAGACCAAACCCTAGAAAGGATGAATGCAGAGAACCTATTATGTAATGCATTGCCTTACTGCCATGCATATAAATAAAGGGAGCTCATGATGGAAAATGTTACATCCTAGAGAAAGGAAGTTAAGCAACTGATTAGGATAGATTTCAACCTTGAATAAATATAGCCTACAAAGAGCATCCCTAGAAGATTTGGAGGTAATTTGGTTTGGAGGATGATGATCATAGGATATATATGTGCCTTGAGAAATGCACTTGTCAAGGAACTGGAATCCCGACACCATGAACCAAACAAATATCAAAGACAACATGTGGAAGCATGAAATGCTTATCATACATTAATAGATAACAAGATAAATACATCACTCGTAATATAAACATTCAAAAAATATCATTAAGTAACATTGTTTGTTACAAGCTTTCAATTACATGTTCTAGAGTACAATTTGACCAGTCTATTCATGGATACTAGGGATCTACAACAAGTACACCTGACATAGCTCTCCAGGCCCATAAAATTCTAGCCATCTCTAAACCTATAACATATGTGAAACAAGGTGGGCTAGCACATGAGGAGCCGAATACAAGGCCAAAAGATACATATACTTATGCTTTTGCATAATTTGAAAAGATTTGTAGAAGTAACGAACAAGAATAAACAAGATAAGTTCTTAGCAAAATGAGAGCCCATATTGTATGTCATTTTACTCCAATTATACTAATAACATCATGGATTCATAAGGCCTTTGACTACTTCCCATTGGAAGATTCCGTAAGGGTGCTAAAGATTAGCTAACCCTTTTATACGTGAGGGCCCTCAAGGCCATCACCAAGAGTTAACCCTATTTCAACATTATATAATGGAGTTTTCATATTATGTTTGCAAGTTATAGAACAACAATGTGAGACAAACATTGAGTACATACTAGAATACTGCATGGCAATATTTGATCAAGTAAACAAGCATACATATGTATCAAATTCAAGCAAGAAAGCCATAGTCATATAATTATTAAAGCCCATACCTGATTCAGAGGTCTTAACTTAACTTTGACCATCTAAGCACAACCCACCTTATTAAGCATGAGATTGTATACATGCATTAGATTCTCATCATTAACCCTAACTAGATTCATTTTAGGATTTTGGCCAAGTTATGTTCAAGGTTAGTTATTGGTACATTAGATGCTCTCTTATTGATTTAGAGGTCATCATGAATATGTGGATCAAGTTTCAAGTCATTTTGGTGTTCCATTCATTTTATATGTTCATTACAAGATTCATGTTACTTATGTACAATCTAGGTCAAAAGGACTCATAATAGAGCAACCAAGGTCAAGGGTCATCAACACATGAGAACCAATCATAAGAGATGATATAGACCAACAATATATTGATACAAGGATCACATTCAAGATTAGTATGTCCTCAAGACTAGGCATCATAGGGTTCCACATATCAACATGTATTTCAACCAACATATATAAATTTTATCATTAGGGTCCATCATATGACCTTAGTGGGACATACACATCCAATTCATCATAAGGAATAGAGTATTCCCTGATTGGAGAGAAGAAGACAAGAGACAAAGATCCACATAAGCATTAAGGTGCAATAACCACAATTCAAGGCACAAAGGCAACATTAGGCAAAATAGGGTTAGATACACCATTGCATCCCCACTCAAGGTGAGCCTAGGACATTAGGACCTTAAAACATTATGGTGTTACAGATTTCAAGAATGGAAATGAGTTTATGCACAAGATAGCTCAAACAGAGAATAATAAGCATTCCTAGAAAAGGGGAATAACCATACCTTTACATCCATATGAGTAAGCATAGCAAAAAGGGCACTTAGGGTTGATATTATAGTCAAGAAGGGACATAGATAACTGGTTTTCAAGGTTTATTAAGCATTAGACAATAATCAATAATCATGGTTATTAAGTTAGGGCAAGTTACATCACTAAGTCATGAAGTAAGTTACTCATATAATTAGGGGCATTATGTGCAACATGGGTGATTAGGAGCCTCATTCAAATAAAAAGTACATAAAATGTATAGATATGATCATTAAATAGGTATATGATCATCAAAGGTTCCATCATTTATTGCAATCAAGCATTAAAAGGAGTCATCATGGTCAAAATCACATATTTTAGCAATATAGTGGAATAGAAAGAGTATTTAGGGTATGAAAATATCTTCATGTTGTAGATGTCGTCGAGCTAATCGATTTGATATATTTATTTTTTCTACTTGGCCAAGGGAGGAGGGAGATATCATTTTTGGGAAGTTTGCATTGAAATTATAGGGAAACGACATAGGGTTACCTTATTCATTGTGTGAGCGTTGGTGGCCACATGATCAAGGGTCTATCATGGAGCCACCTAATCTGGAGCTAGCATCCATATGCTCCACTAGAAGGGGTTCCCTAGGTGTCACCCTCTGAACCACTAGATTGGAGCCTTGGTGGAGCGGGTCCACCTGATCCACGACTCGCGTATGTCATTCCCGAGCTTGCAGCCTGCAATCCCACACCCACAGCCTTGTGTTTCTACGGTGGCAGCCTCTAGTGGGCCACCTAGGGTGTGGAAGATTTAGGCCATCCTATTCTCAATGATGTGCTGGCTCACTTCATTTGGCATCCATGAACCCAGACGTGCCCTTGAATTTATCCAAGGAGCAATAGGGGTGGGGCTCCAAGATGCCATGGCTGACGACGCCCAGCTAGAGAAGGAACAAAAAGGAGAAGGGAAAGAGTGTTCTAGGGAATGAGGGCACTTGAAAATAGAGGGAAACAAGCTAGAATGAAGAAATGAAGTGATTCATTATATTATTTCAGCAAAAGAACAAAGAAATGAGGTTGATTGGTGGAGCTTGGTGCCATTGGTGGCGACCAGTGTGATTTGCGTCGGCTGCACATACAGAGAAGGGGGAGACCATTCTCCAGCTATTGGATCTCGCGGATCCATGATCCAATATATGAAAAAAGCATGCATTTAGGGTTTGGGGGCTAGCATTGGCGGCTACTGGGCCGCGAGCCTATGTTTGGGCCCAATAAGAATCAAAAGCAAAGTAAATTGAATACATCAAGTATTATTTGAACCAATTTCAACTGCACATAACTTGGTCTAGGAACCTCATATTGAGGTGATTTGTATGGAGTTGGAAAGATAATTGAACACTCTATCTCATGAAATATATAATAGAGCAAGGTGATCATGCTAATCAGTTTCGAATTTATTTACAAAGTGGTGAATCATTAAAGAGTGAAAATTAGATCAACAGAGCAAATCAAAGGCACATATTGTAAAATTGATCATTGTGGTGGCCATTTGGGATATCTCAACTCTCCAATTATGAAATTCATATCAAATTGAGTAACGAACCACTTGATGAGAGAATAACATATCAATTGAGGAGAGAGAAAATGTCAGGTTATCACAACACACCTATTAGTAAAAATGAAGAATAATATTGAACACCTTATCGAGTAGAATTAATTTGATGTATCCATAAAATAATGATATGGTTGGACTTATGTAGGACTTGGCACTTGTGAGTTGTGATACTAATATAATATTAAAAGGCAATTATGTTTGAATATATAGAGTTTATTGGCTTCCTTTGGATTTATGAAACCCTCAGGTTGTGTCATGTATACATCCTCAAGAAGATTCTCATCAAGGAAAGAGATTCTAACATCCATCTACCAAATCGCATAGACATAATAAGCTGAAATGACAAGCATTATCACGATGGACTTAACCATGGAAATTTGTGAAAAAGTTTGGCTTTAATTAAAATGAAGATGAACCTTGTTTGTATAAAAGGGTTAGTGGGAGCAGAATTGTATTCCTAATATTGTATGTAGATGACATACTATTGATGGGGAATGACTGTGACAACCTAACTTCTCTCTCTCCTATGTTGTACTCTTTCTCTCTTGCTCTCTCTCATCAAGTGGTCTAGACAACCTAACTTTTCTCTCTCCTATGTTGTACTCTTTCTCTCTCGCTCTCTCTCCTATGTTGTACTCTTTCTCTCTCGCTCTCTCTCATCAAGTGGTCTGGACAACCTAACTTTTCTCTCTCCTATGTTGTACTCTCTCTCTCTCTCTCATCAAGTGTTATGTTACTCAATCTAATATCGAATTTCATATTGGAAGTTGGTGATGCTCTAATTTATTAACATTCATGACCGATTTAATAACGGGTGATATTAATCAGCTCAATAGATCTAAGTTTCATGCTTTATGAATAACCCTCTTGTATCTAAAATTAAATATCTTATATGTGATATTCTTGTTTCCTACTATGTATCATGATGTAGAGCTTAAATTTTGAATCCAACGACGTGAAAATTTCCTCAATCGGACAATCATAACCAAAGATATGGCCACATGAACATTGTTACTTTAATCTTATTTTAATTTATTTTATTCCAATTTTGATCCATTATAGTCCTTTGGGCCAGCCCAATAGATCCCCTAGGTAGGTGTGTGGCCCAACTACCCCCACCCCCACTCCCAAACCCTAAGGAGCCTCCTAGCTCAACCGTTGGATGGAGGGAGTGAAGATCCAACGTCCTTGATTCATATCTCTCATTCGTATAGTGCACCAACACTAATGGCACTGCACCATCTGAATCTCACCTACCACAGCTTGATTTTGTCCCTTTTCTATGATTAAAACTCCCTTTCCCTTCATCACTTCCTTCCCTTTCTTTCCCCCTTGTTTCCTGGGCTTTTCATGACCTACAACCCTCTCATCCAAAACTCTCATTTTCCAACTGCAAGCACTGCCGCCACCATGGGAGGGGTTATGCTTTGGTGCTCCTCACAACCTTTGAGCTATTTTGGGCCCTCATCACATCCTTTATTACTGGTCGTGGATGGTTGGAATGTTCTTGAGTCACCCTGGTGGCTCTCCTTCTCATGGCTCTAGTGAGGAGCGATGTTGCAAATCTTCCTTCCTCACGTTGTGTTGTGGGTGGGAGAAAGCAACATCCTAGCCACTGGATCAAAGTGTGACGGTCTAGATCTCCTCTCCCCTACCCTCTCTCTCTCTCAACTAGCTTGGGACAGTCAAAGTGGGCTACAGACTGGGCCCCGTAGAGCCACTAGTGACCACAGCCATTCCAGCAATGCGTAGCTCGCGCGGGCGACCTCCAGTCGCAGACGGTGACATCAGGCAACATAGGGCGCCCTAGACTGGACAACAACCTTGGCGTGCATGAGAAGTAAGGTGTGTATCCTTGTCAAATGTTGGATTGAGGATTTGTGGCATGCCTACAACACTACATTAAATGTAACACCCCCTCTGCCCCTTTAGTTCTCAACTTTGATTTCATAAAGTTTTAATTTAAATATTATAAAATGCACATATCCTCACTCCTAAAGCCAAACTACACAAAATTATATATCAAATTGATTAGCTCGATGAGACCTACAACTTGGATATGGTATTAGACCTTAAATCCCCTTCCCATCTCTCTATATTTCTGAAAAGACGAACTTGACTATGTTGACCATATTGGATGCATATTGATGATAAAAGTTGTACCTTTGTTGCTCAATCTACCACCTAATCATCTAATATGTACATTAAAACTAACATATGGTACATATATCCACCATTTTACTCCCTTTTCTATGTTTGAGGCATATGGCCCTATATGCGTAAATGTACCCCTATTATGTGAAGATTTGGTTATACCTTGTTTCAAATGCTAAGTTTGACATATTTTATGCATAAATCTACATTAGATCATTCAAAGATTAACTTCATGATGTTTTGTGTCCCAATTGGACAAGGCCAACCTTATTCATAATATAATTATGTATGTCCCCCCCAACCTACATGTCCATATATGGCTTGTTTGTGGTTCTTTTGTACTTATGTGAATCCTTTTCCCTTGACCCCCTCTATCAAATAAGGGATAACTATATCCCTCATGATGTCTTATATGTGGATGTCCCACCTATGTCACATGTTAAATCTTGATGTTAGAGGTGAATGGGGTTGATTATTAAATGTATGTGAATATTTTAATACTAATGTTGGACATTATTGCCTTGACCCTTGGCGACATCCACGTATAGTTTATTATGATCTTTATGTCCATTATTTTCTGATATAAATCACGTCTTATGCTTTTACATCTTGACTTGATAATCTATGGCCCTTCTTTCCCTATTATGAGTCTTTTAACCTAAAATGTGCATAAGTGACCTAAACCTTGAAATGTCCATATGAAAACTCAGAATGACATGAAACTTGAACCACACCTTCATGATGACCTCTAATCACTACAATATCTTCAAACTTGTAATTAAGCAATGTTGAATCTAACTTGTGCAAAACCATAAAATGGATATAGTTGGGGTTAATGATGAGAATCTAATGCATGCATGTAATCTTGTTCATAATTAGGTGGTTTCTTGCTATATAGATGGTCAAGGATTTGTTAAAAATCTCTAAATTAGGTAGGGTCTTTAAAAATTATATGACTAAGGCTTTCTTGCTTGAAATGTGATACATAGGTATGCTTGTTTAATTTCTCAAATATTGCCCTGTAGTATTCTAGTATGTACTTGATGTTTGCCTCATATCGTTGTTTTATAACTTGCAAACATAAAATAGAAACTCCATTATACATCCCTTGTATAATTGGGAAGTAGTCAAAGGCCTTACAATATGTGATGTTGTTGGTATAATTGGAGTAAAATGATATAAAACATGAGCTCTCCTTTTGCTCAATTATTAACGTATTTATTCTTTTTCATTATTTCTACAAAACTTTCAAATTATGCAAAGCTTATGCATATGTATCTTTTAGCCCTGTACTCAGCACCTCGTGAGCTTGACCTACCTTATTTCACGTATTTTATAGGTTCAGAGATGGCTACAAGTTGATGGGCTTGGTGAGATATGTCAGGTGTACTTGTTGTAAGATCCCTAGTGTACATGATCAAGATTTGTATAAATTTGCCTATCAATATGTAATTAAAATCCTATAATAAAATAATATTTCTTATATATCTTGTGGATTATTGAGATTAAGTTGGTACATGCTTCTTGTTACTTATTCATGTGTGCTAAGATTTATGCCTCCGCATTCGTGCTTTGTTAATACCATGCTAGGGACAAATGCCTAGGTCCTATCACCATTGGCTTTGTAGTCATTTGGAGTTAGGATTTGGGTAATAAATAGTTCTGTGACAATGACATTCCTACTTTAGATGGTAAAAAACTGGCTCAGAAGTACCTTCTCTATGAAAGATTTATGTGAAGGATCTTATATCTTAGGAATCAAGATCTATAGAGATAGATCTAGAAGGTTTCTTAGCCTAAGATAGAGTACATACATTGACAAAGTGCTGAAGAGGTTCAGCATGTAGGTTTGAAAGAGAGGGAATTTTCCCATGTCTCATGGAACCAACCTCTCTAAATCCCAATGTCCCAGTTCTTGTGAAAAATGGGAACACATGAGTAAGATTTCATACACATCTACAATTGGATCTATCATGTATGCAATGTTATGCACTCATCCCGATGTCTTGTATGCCTTGAGAATAACAAGCAGATATTAGTCAGATCCTGATGAGAGTCACCAGATTTCTATAGAGAACATCCTTAAGTACTTGAAAAGTACTAAGGATCAATTTCTTATTTATGGAGATGAGGAAGAGTTGGTTGTAAGGGTCTACACTGATGAAAGCTTTTCAAAACTGATAAAGATGATTATCAATCACAATTAGGATTTATGTTTTACCTCAACAACAGAGTTGTGAGCTGGAAGAGTTCCAAGCAAGAGACAATTGTTGATTCTACAATAGAGGTGTAGTATATTGCTACATCCAATGCAATAAAGGAAGTTTTCTGGATCAAGAAGTTCATTAGTGAGCTTGGGGTGGTTCCAAGCATTAGCGATGCAATAGAGTTGTATTGCGACAATAATGGATCTATCACACAAGCCAATGAACCCAGATCGCATCAGCGTTCCAAGCACATACTACAACAATTCCATCTCACACGAGAGATTTTACAACAAGGAGATGTGAAGATTTGCAAAATACCAAATGAAGTCAATGTTGTTGACCCACTAATGAAAGCACTTTCACAGCAGAAGCATGATGGACATGTTAGATCACTTAGAATGAGATTCATGAGTGATTGGCTCTAAGTGTAAGTAGGATTCTATTAGTGTGCATGCCCTGAGAGACAATCATGTGATACTTTTAATGTGGAATGATGTAGTTGATTTGTGAATAATAAAAGGAAATTCCAATCATTATTTTTGATTTAGTTATGAGATAATGATGTAACATAACAAATGTCTAAAGAATAATGTTGTTAGATTACATATGACTCAAGTTGAGGACTTGAACAAAATATCATACGTATGACAAGTGTACATACATTCTTGTTTGTCCCTAATTAGATATTACCGTGGAAGCAAAATAGACATCAATAATACACAAATATGTCTTGGTTGATGACAAAATCACATCAGTCATAATATGTGGTACCAAACCAAACTCATAGGTACTTGTTAGAGAATAGTGTACTGGACAAACTCACCTTGAGAATGATACATGGAGACGATGCAATGGTAGTCAGAATTATCTCTTAAAGTGATAAGTAATTGTGGTTCTTAGACTTGAAGTCACTACACTCATCACATGTTGTTCAATGTATTTTGACACCATCCAACACGATCTTGAATAAGGGTTGCCATAAATATGATGCTTGGATACATTGTGACACATGGAGATGGAATGTGAGTGATGTAGATGGGATTTTTCCATCCTATCGGAGATGATATCCTGACCACTTGATAAGAAAAACTGAGAAATGTATGGCCATGCTCATGTGAGTCAATATGTGATATTGAGCTCACGTGTATCTCAATAATTTGCTCTATTTCAAGAAACATGGATTGACTATTAAGAGGACATCGACTCCATGCCTTGCATCCAATATGCATATTAGAGACAAATGAACTATACAATCATTGTAACACTAATTAGGGATTGTAGGTTGAAGTTTTTCTCCAACTTTCCAATTACTTGGGTAGGAATGATGTGTTTCTAGATACCACACATTGCTTGTGATGTCATAAATTGGTTATAGACATTCATTGCCAATGTAATTTGGGATCTATAGGTTCACACATGTAGGATGCACTTGGAATAGGAGTTCACTCATGAATAAGGTTTACATTGATTACTAAAGTGTTTAGGTATTCGATTTAAATAACAATGACTGAAAATTGACAGACTGAGAATTTGAGTCGACTGACTTACAATCCTAGTTTTACATCTCTCAATCCTAGTTTTTAGTTTTATTGCTTTGTCTTTTGTCATTTATTTCTCTTAGCTCTTAGTTTGTTTTTAGGATCCACACTCTATCTAGTGTAATTGTGGATGTCTAATGTCATATGTCATCTCGTTATTTGTACATGGCAATCAAGGGTAAATTTGAAAAATTTTTAGTGCTTTTGCAAACTTGTGTTGTTCAAATTTGAGCACATGACTTTAGTAAATAATTGGGTTTGTCAACTCTAAAATAGGAAACCACAACTGTACGTTCCTATGATTCATGAAAAGTGGACGAAATTGGTTGTTTGAGCCTAAACTGACCAAATGATAATGAGACCTTAATTTGAAATAAGAGAGAGAAACCTCTTAATTACTACATAGGTCAGTAAGGAGGGATACATAATATTTTCTAAAGGTTCAACCAATTAATCTTGTGATCTATCCACCCCATTGTTTTCATACTCCACCATAAGAACGGGAAGCACATTACGGTTTTCATCTCTTTGATTGCATCCCATGTAGATAGGTCTTGCATTGCAACTATTTTCACATATTTGTGCATGAAAATGAGAAAAAGATATAATAGTTATACATGCACATTATCCTTAGGTGCGTGTCATTTAGTTGCATAACTATCATTTTGTAGTTGCATTCACATTTTTTGTGCATATAGTACATAATGCATCTTATGTCTTATGAAACATTAAAGGTGATGAACTTATTCCGTACCCTCCAAATAGAATGCTTCAGATGCACACGTATGTAATAAGAAGTGAGCCCGACAAATAATTCATTGTCACCTATGAAAATAAGGGCTTTAAAAAAAGTTGAAAATTGAAAAAAAATTGAAAAAAGAAAAGAAAAAGAGAATTGAGAAGTAAGTAGGAATGAGAGGGAGAAAGGAACCTGTTCTCACTTGCATACTAAGAAGAATAAGTACATGGTGTAGTTTCTTAGATATTCCATCTCACCTTGAGATGGAATGATAGTGCATGCATCATTCCACCCAAATGTAGGCATTAGGGCATTTTCATTTGCATCTGCATCATTTAGGTCATTATTATTTTTGTGCATGTTAAAACTGTATAATGCTTCCATTTCATCCACAACCACCTATTACATCCATCTGTTGCTCGAATTGGTAGGCCACTGTGATTTTCTCCTCACTCATTAATACCAGGAGAGCTGCTTCCATGTAGATGGTAGTTAGGGCGAGCAACGTAGATAGAAGATCACAAGATGCACCGAGTCTAGACCGGAGGATTTTATTATGTTAACTGCCTTATGTGACAGTGTTCATCAATTTTGAGGTAGATATCTTTTATGGATGATTATTGTCGCCTTTAGGGTAATTATCATTCTGTGGTTAGTGAGGGCCGGAATGTGAATGTCTGGCAGGGATCATATGGCGCAGTCTGTTGTGATAATCTATTCTTTAGTTGACCCTCGCAATTCTATTCTAGAATTTTGTTGCTCGTGGACGAGCAATGTTCAAGCTTAGGGGAGTTTGATGCGATGATTTTGAGTCACATTTATAGACTTGTTTTACTTGCATTTTATGTGTTTATTGGTCACTTTGGTGGTTAATATTGCATAATTCACTTACTTTAGTCTATGGTCCTTCTCAGTTTCAAATCTCTCTTATTTTATCGTTTTGAGCATAAATGATTATAATTATAGGTTTTATCTCGAATGATTTGGTTTTGTTGTGCAATTTCAGGCAAAACACATATCTGCAGCTGTCGATACCATCGACATCAGTCGATACTATCGACACAGCCACAGGTAGGCAGTCGCAAGGAGCAGCACATAGTCGATACCATCGACTGGGAAGTCGATGGTAGCGAGTTACCATCAGGTTGCCAGTGACTAGCCAGTCGATACTATCGACATCAAAGTCGATACTATCGTCACTTATAGCTTCAGCGACGGAAAAGGGATAAAACCGACGCCTAAGGGTGTCGATACCATCGACCCACGTCGATGGTATCGAGTCATCATCAAGCGGGATGACAGAAAAGAAAGAAGGCTTGCCGATATCGTGAGGGGTCGATACCATCGACCCGTGTCGATGGTATCGACACCGTCAGATCCGAGTTTGCTTCAGATCGACCCAAATCCAATGGCTATGATATTTTGGCAACATAACTCGGTGTTAATACCTAATTACGGCGGCCAGGAGTGGGGGATCACGTCATTAGCCACTGCACACATCCCGAGAAGGTGTGGAGAGAAGAACGAAGCCCGGAAGCATGCCCCAACCATTCCGGAAGCTGAAGAAGACATTTTCCACCGCCGAAAGGCTGTAGATCGCGCACTCTATGCCGAGGAACGATTGGATCTTCTCCATTCAGGGGTTTCATCATTTTAGCCACATTTTTCTCCATGTTCCCCATTCCTTCAATCATGTCTTGCTTTGAGATGAACATGCAGGGTAATCCCCTTTATCTTTAGGACCGGGAGTAGCCCGGGGAAGCATTGTATGACATTTTTATCATAGTAATTTATAATTTGTCTCTTAAATCCATGGTATGATTTTGTTTTCTCAATTATATTATTATGCTTGATCACCATAATGATAAACTAATGCCCTTAATTACTTTGAAATAAGAATTAACAGTTGAAATGAGACGAAATTCACATTAATTAACAAATCCCTTGAACAAGGTGATGTACGGTTAATGGTGGAAACCCATAGGTCGATTCTAATGCACCTAGTTTAGGGTATAGGTTACCACGACAGTGGAACCGACCTAGACTTAGGTAGTAAATTGTATCACGACAATGAACAATTTTGACTACAGGCCACTACCCGGATTGAGAGATGAATCTGATTAACTATGAGGAAATTCATACAATGAAAACCCGCGTGAAACCACAATCCTAAAGATCTCCATTTGAATTGATTAAACTAAATACTTAGTCGATTGCTCTATTTTATTTTATTTTCTTTTATTTTACAACACTTCTCATAACCTTTTAATTGGTCTAGCTGATTGTGAGTAGTTAGTAGTAGTCTACTGATAATTTAGTGTCCCTGAGTTCGACTCGGACCTCACAAGGGCCTATACTACATTGTCGCATGCACTTGCATTATACACACGATAATATCGTGTCACACTTGGAATAGGAGTTCACTCATGAATAAGGTTTACATTGATTACTAAAGTGTTTAGGTATTCGATTTAAATAACAATGACTGAAAATTGACAGACTGAGAATTTGAGTCGACCGACTCGAGTGTTGAGTCAATTTAAACAACATAATTTGAATTGGAAAATGGATTGACCAATTGAAAATGTGAATCGACTGGTTTAGAGTCCTAATCAACCGATTTAATGATCAATAAGTTTGGATCAATGATTGATTTTCACATCATGTTGTGCATTAATTTGTGAATAGGAAATATATATGAACTAACTAGTTCAAGTGTTGAACCAATCGATTCACACGTGAGTGGACCGACTCAAGGGTTGAGTCAACCAACTCATGGTTCACAATAGCCAAAATTTTATGAAAATCCATTTCTTTGACTCCGATTGATCCGGAAACCCTGAACTTGACCCTCCTATACATAGAGGGGTAGTGAAGGATTTCAGAACACACAAAAATAAGCTTTGATAATTGTTGTCCTCTCATAGTTGTGGTAACATGAGATCCTGAACAAGTCTTACCTTAAAAGGGAGAGACAACAAGGGAGAGCAGTTAACAATAACACGTTGAGATCAAAGGGGAAAATCCTTCCTGTTGGCTCTAGTAGCATAGCGTGGACTTCTTGGTGGTCCAGTTGGACTACATAGAGGCATGGATGCCATTCCCTCCATGCTAGGAGAACAACAACCACCACCATCCATGGTGTTTCATCAGGAATCTGTCGTCGACAGTTGTCTATGTGCGTCTTGCAAAGAGTGCAAATCACCAAGCAAGAGTAGTTGTTGAACTTTCTCCAAGACTAGATATACCTCTTTCTACCTTCTCTCATAGATACATCATTGTTGAGACAATATTCTGGCAAGGAATATGGACAAAACTTTTGTTTCCATTGCCTTCTTTGTCATCCCTATTCCATAACAATTGGCACTTGTGAATTGTGATACTAGTATAACTTTGCCTCCGCCTTCAAAATGTTTTGATACCAGTTTTGATGGAAAATACTTATAAGGAGGTAAGGATGTGAGAATATGATTTTTTTTCTTAAATTTATAGTTTTCAAAAAAATATTATACAATGATGTTTTATCTTTTGAAAATGATATAAGTTTAAAAGGCTTAAGTTGTGGCTTTTCATATAAGTCCATAATGGAAAACTTGTGAATTCCATATCTCATTGATATAAACATCAACCAATGGAAATTCTATTAATGAAATAGTTTCCTTTTTTAGCCATAAACAAATTATAAACATGAAATGCATTTATTTGTACCCTAGAGGCCATTGATCTGAACTATTATATTTTAGCATGAGGACCAAGCAAAGGCATTTGACATGGATATTTGAATTCCATTCTTCCAATGAGGAGAGATCATTATAAGTCTACTCTTAAAATTTTAGAGCATTTAACTCTTATAGTGACCAAAACAATACACATTTTATTCAAATATGGTTGTAATAAATCACAACAGTATTATTTCCATTTTACAATAAAAGGTTGCTTATTGGGATGGAATTTGGTCAAAGAGTAGTTTACTTGATATTGAAGCAACCCATAAAATTTGGTATCTTTTGAACTTATCAAATTGGAGCCATTAATTTTGAATATATGTCAAAATGTTGATTTCATATCTTAGATTGATTTTTTATACTGATCAATGTAACTATATGGATGTCGAGCTCTTAGATTCCACCTTTGGGTATTCCATTTAATGTGTAACACAAAACCACTACTCTAAGATCTTGATCTGATGCCCCTCCTACTATCTTCTAGATACAATCAACTACGGAAAGAGGAGAGTAACTTGATTGTGAATCGTGATCACTAACTGGCTATCAATCACAAATAAGTCACTTTTGACCTAGGAGTTGAATATGTAATCTCTAGAACAACCATTTTCCTCATAACTCACTACAGACGGTGCATTGTAGGGAAAGATCGATTATGTTTATCCCCTTTTCTTTCCATGTTTTGTGCAAAAAAAAAACATGGGATGCAAGGCCTTGAAACCAACCGTGAAACTTCCCCAACAAGGTCGAAGGACCATATAAAAAGTTTAGTGTTGAGTGTGGTTGGGTTTCTTACACCAACATGATGAATGAAGGATGAAGATATGTCTTTCCCTCCCTCGCCATCCATTTTAGTGGAAATGATACACGACGAAAACTATGATAACCTCAATTTTTAGGATTTTATAACCTGATGTATATCTTTGAGGTTTCACCCACTTATGGGATTTAGGCCTTATATGATGAGCAACTATTGGTACTTTAGGTATAGATATATGAACCAAAATAGGAGAGATAATGTTGTGATGATAAAATACATGAATGAGAAGGATCCAATCCCAGGTCATCTAACAAACTTGAGGTTTTTGTTTTTCTGAATGACCCAAAAGTTTGCCATGAATCTTATAATCATGAATTGGAGAAATTGTAAAGAATTGAAAATTTAAGATATCATTTGAAGAATAATAAAATTTGTATGGACCAAAATTATAACTTTTGATGATATTTTAGTTGGATTGTCAAATGAAATTGTATTTGTCTTAAACTTAGTGGGAAAGTTGTTTTGATGATATTGGAGCTCGATATAATATTTTAGACCAATAAGAGCTTGTTTGATGATTAAAATAAATTAAATAAGAACTTTAGTTGAACTAGATTTAATGGTTCAAGTCATATAAATTATTTTAGTGAGTAATAAAAAATTTAATATCTCAAGATTCCTTTGTCTACTAGAGGAGAAATGTTAAATGTATCATTTTCAATATAATTATGATTTTTTCTAAATTTTGATGAAATAATGGAGAATTATTTTGAGATTTTTATTTCTCAATAAAGACATGGTAAATAAAATTTTTGAGGGGTCATAACAATTTATTTTGATATCTTTTTGGTCACAATATACATTCATTAGATATGAAGCAATGGCCAAATTTGGTTTCATTTAGAGTAATGGTTTAGAAGATACTAATCTTTTAAATTGGACTAAAGTTTCCTTGGTGTTTAACAATTTCATGAAATTATGACATTTAATACCTTTTAAAATAAGTATATAGGAAGAAACTAATTATTTGATCAAAGTGTAAATTAGTTTTATCGATGGTCTTACTTATTATACAAGCGAATGGAGAAACATAAATTCTAAAGCATTTTCGTTTCCAAGGAAAACTCCTTAAATGAGTATTGGCAAGCATTAATGACACTAATGAATGTTTATTAAGGAATGTAAATCATATGTCAAAGTTGAAATAATTTGTTATATTAGTAAGCCTTTTCATGTGTTTTGTAAATGATTACTTACTTGTGCAATTTATATATACCTCTATAAGAAAGTTATTTGAATGGTCAAACCAAGTTATTATGAGTTATTTACATAAGATGAAATTAAATTATAAGAAAATAATGGAAATACTTCTTTATCCTTTGAATATGTGGTTAGGATATATAAAATTCAAAAGAGTAAATTTGTATATAGTATCTAATGCACAATCTTAATTTTAATTTTGACAAATAGTATGGTCTCAACTTATTTGAGAAGTTATAGTATTTTGTCAAACTTTTTGAGAGTGGGGTTGTCAAACACAAATATATGTTTTTCCTTGTATTAATTAGGAAAGGTTTAGTGCTTGCTTTGAGAGTATGTTTGAGAGACAATCAGACATCGGTAACAAATCTAATCATCATGGCATAGCATGATCAATGCACTCAAGAGATTAATTGTTTTATTTAACCAAGTTTGCTTTATTTACTAATGAGATATGGTTCTACACGAACTTTTAGTTTTTCACTTGTCATGTCTATTAACCAATGATCATATGCTCTTTGGTTTGGACATGGGACAATGTATTTATGTTTCAAACGTGACGAAGTAGAGTTACCAATGCCTTTTCCTCCCACATTTTTAGTAGAATTTTGATTTGAGAAATACATAAAGCCTAATTGACCCCTTGATCTTTGGCTATTGAACTATATAAAGAAAGTTTAAACACCAATCATCCACTTTTCTCCCCCTCCCTACAACATCTAGAAAAAATAGGAATAGAGGAAATAAATAAAAGTGAAATCCTATCCGACATATAGCCTAGTCATCTGTAATAAATGCTTGATGGAAATCAAAGGATTAAGTTCAAAATAATATCGAAAATACTTGACTCTTGATTATTAGAAATAGTAAAACACATAGCGAGAACACCATCACTATGTCCATTTACCTATATATATACCCTCCTTTGAGTCCACCTCACACTCCCAATCCCAGACAACATATTCATATTCTATCTCTCCTTCTTTTTTTTTTCTCTTCCTCTATAGACCCCCTGAGCCTCTAAAACTTACCTCTCTCATTGTGATCAACATTCATTGAGCATGTTATTATGGTCAACATTGACCATAGACCAAGATACACAACTCTTTTTTTAATCTTTCCCAAGGGTCTAATCAATCTTACTCAAAAACTCGTACCAAGATATAACCTCTTAATTTAAGTTATGTTTTCCTCCTATAATCCTTGATTGTAATATTTCTTGTTGTGTACTGTATGTATGAGTCAATACTACTCTATTTGTTTGAGTACCCATTTCCCTATTGAGTAACCTTCTATTTTTTGTATATGTATGTTTATCGAACTTCAAACATTAGAGAAGAAAGGAACTTCTGCTATTGTTGGAGATTGCACTTCCTTTGGAAGTGGCTATGTTCACAATTCCTTTAGAAGTAGATAGTATGGGCATTCTTGTAGAAGTGGCTAAAGTTCTCACTTTGTTAAGAAGTAGCCATGTACTTGTTTAATCACACTTATTTTGAAAAAAGCTACAAGATATCTTGGCATTCATTGTCTATAATGGAATTAGAAAATAAAAGACACTTATTATTGACAAATTGAAGACTATTATTTTTGTTTCATTTCTTGTGTTACATTACTTTTACTAATCAATATATTTTCTAAACCTACAATTATGTTTGATTTTCTACAATGTACCCATGTGTTGTATTGATTGTGTTCAATTTTCTTGATGAAAGTCATAATAGGTGGACAACCAAAATCATGCTTCTAAGTACGTCCATATTACTCTGATAAAAACAATTTCAAATTCACCAAGTCATGAGGGATGATATTGCTCTAGTTGGTTAACTTGTTAACCTTATACATTCAATGATTTGTTTTATAAATTTTCATGTATGTTGTGTGTGACATTTTTTGAGCCACTAAGAGACGGACACTGACATTTTCCAGGCCACTTAGAGATGGGTACTTCAATCCCTATATCAATATTTTGGAAGTGGAATTGGGATTGGGGTAAGAATGGATATGTGAGAGTTGGTATTAGAGAAACACACATGATCTATGCATGTTATTATTCGAAATGTCGAATCTCAAATTAACCTAGGAAATCCTAAAAGGTCCAAAATGGTGAAAATTGAGGTGTCTACACTCGGGGTTCTAACTTAATAACATACTAAATGTGTTGAAACATTAACTAAGTTGCCTTCTCTATCTGGACTTAGTTGATCTATAAATGTACTTAGAGGTTCTCCTTTAAAACTCTAGACAATCTTCCATCATATCATTTTTTCTCTAACTAATACCAGAGACCACCCATTAGATTGAGTTAAGGTGAGTCCTTATCATCTCTATGTATTTCTAGATGTCTTGGATTTATCTATAGTCTCCCATTTTTAATTATCATGCAAAATATCTAAAATTTGAATACATTTGAAAAGTTGACCAAGATGATTTGATTTTTGACTTGAACTATATTGAAGGTACTCTTTGAAGAATGCAACCCTGCTATACTTGAAGTAAACTCAAGATCTTTAGTATGATGGTCTACTCCAAGTGAAGGAACCTATACATAATGTCTTGTAGTTGAAAGGCCCCTATAGACTATAATTCCTTTCAAGTAAGCTCAATTTTTAATATTTTGGAAGATATCAGACTGGATCAAACCTTAGAATGAAATTGTTGTTGAAGATCCAAACTTATGTGACTATTTATTATTCACCCCTTAGTTCATACCTAATTGTAAGGAATGAATCATGATATTTGGATATTTTCTGATAGCACATCTTTTTGATTTTTTGGAAAAAGGAAAACAACAACTTCTTGCAATGTGATCCCTATGACCCAAAACTCATATCTTGAAATCTGGACTTTATGTTAATTTTAAATATATACATAGGGATAATTTCCTAAAAGAAAACTAGGTATAGATCCTTCATCCAATTTGTACACACTTGATGATGAAATTGACGTTGAAATCTCAAAATATTGCTAGATTATTGTTTATGGATGACTAACCACACCTAGGATCTGAATAGGACTTAAAACCCTAGCCTTCAATGATTGGTACCAAAATAATTGATATCCTTATCTGGACCCTTGAATCACACATTTTGATAACAGACTCTACACTTGAATCAGAGAGCTATATCTTGTCAACTTGCAAACTCACCATCTAATGTTTGACCTCTTGATCCTAAACTTAGAGCTTGAAATGTTAATGAAATCTAGACCTTGATTCTTAAATGGATGAAAATAATGTTCTTGATGATATAAATTTTGAATAGGGGTTGATACTCAAACTTAGAATAATTTATCCATGATATTTAATCCTGACTCTCGATCCCGATCTATAGTTGATATTGATATCTCAAATCAAACTCTGCATTAGAAATCAAGGAACTATGATCTTTTGAAATCTATTGACAAATATAATATTATGAGTGAATTTTTGCACTACATGATGATTATAATTCTAGTATAAAAGATAATATGATATGGAGTATATGGCCACATTCTTCTAAGGATATTTTTGAATTTTGGAAACAAAATTCCTTTAAGATGGGAAGGATGTGCGAAACTCAGTTTTTAGGATTTTGTAACCTATTATGTATCTCTAAGGTTTTATCCACTTATGAGTTTGAGGCTCTATATTATGACCAACTATTGGTACTTCAAGGAGTAATGCAAATGTATGCACCAAAATAAATGAGAAAATTTTGTGATGTTACAATATATGTGTGATAAGGAGCCAGTCCTAGGTCATCTTATGAATTTGAGGTTTTGGTATGTCTAGGTGACCTAGAAATTGATCGCGAATCTTATAATCATGAATTATAGATATCATAGATATTTGAGAATTTTTGGAGATCGTAGTAATAAAATTCATATGGGACAAAAATGGTAATTTTTGATGATATTTTAGCTGGATGACTTTGGATGAAACTTGGTGGGAAAGTTGTTTTCATGATATTCAAGCCCAAGATAAAATTTCAAACCAATCATGGCTTTTTTGATGGTTCAAATAAATTATACAAGAACTATAGTCGAACTAGATTTAACGGTTCAAGTAATTTACATCATTTCAGTAAAACAATAAATTTTAATATTTCTAGATTACCTTGTCTAATTATGGTAAGATATGAACCGGATCCTTTGAGTATAGTTTGCATTTTGATAAATCTTGGAGAAATAAAGGAATTATTAATTTTGGGAATATGCCTTTTCAAGAAAGACATGGTAAATATTTTTAAGGGTAAAATAAAAATTTATTTTGAGCTCATTGTTTGTCAGGATGTACACTACTTTAATATTAAGAGATCACCAAAATTTGATTTCATTTATATTTATAGTATAGGATATACGTATTTTTGAAATTGGACTAAAGTTACCTTGGTGGTTGACAATTTCATTAAATTGTGACATTAAATACCTCTTGGAATAAACATAGAGGAAGATATTAATTATATGGTCAGAGCAAGAATATCGTTTTCATTGCTGGTCAAAGATTACTTATCAGAGAAATGATTGTAAAAAAATAATTTTGAAGCATTTCTATTTCCATGGAAAGTCCTTTGATGTACTATCAAGCAATAATGACACTAATAATTTTTTTCTAAGGAATATAAAGCATATGAACTAACTTTTTCTATATGAATAGACTTTTTCATGTGAATGGAAAGAATTAATTACATTGTGTAATTTAATAAAAAAAATTGTTTGAATAGTCAAACCAAATTATTATGGATTTCTTTGTGTGAAAGATGAAATTAAATTATAAGAAGGAAATACCACAATGGTCAAACTTTTGTAGCCTTTGAGGTTGTGGATAGGAACATACAAAATTTAATAGTTCAACACTCTTAGGGTGATTGATTTCTTGACTAGAGGGAAGTTCACATGAAATTCTCATGTTTGCATGGAGATCCAAGCAGACAAGAAGCCACCCCTTATTTTCATGATTGGGTTACCAAATGGGAAGGAGCTGGAGGTGGTGTTTTATGATGCACTACCTAAAAGGTGTGATGTATGCAATGTGTTGGGGCACTTGACCAACAATTCCCTAGTGCATGGGTCACTCATCCTGGACCACACGATTATGAGAGGGAAGGATTCTAATAGGAGACATGTTAAGAGGAGGAATGAGAAGAGGGGTGTTAGTCATTGTCAGGGTGTTGAGTGTAGAGGGGATAGTAAGCACCCGAACCCTGAGCTAATTCCTAAGGTCTCAAATGGTAGAGTGGAGTAGAACCTTGAGGTGGCTACATTAATAGGAGGTTTACTATAGTTCTCAACATGGAGTGGAGGGTTGAATCTGTCTACATTAGAGGTAGTGGATCCATGGGATGGCACGAATGTGGATCCCGATATGAACCCCAACCTTAGTCTTTAGGGTGTTGGAGGTGTCACTGCAAAGAACTCATTTCTGTGTATTAGTGACCAATTCTCATCGTTGGAGAATTTGGACCCACATGAGTTGTTAAACAATCTTTCAGGGGTTTCAAGGGGTATGTGGACAGTAATGATGTGTCCATAGCCAAGGTGAGATGTACATCACAGAAATATCTATGTCAGGGAGGGGTGACTCTAACACCAAGCATAGATGACTATACTCACATGGAACATAAGGGGACCTCCCAGCCAGAGCACCAAAGGAGGTGAAGGAAAAGTGATCCAAGAGAATCAAGCTACCTATGTGATTTGCCTTACAACTAACAAGTCGGATAGGGGGTCTAATGAATACATAATGGCTTATAGTGTTCATTGATGTGATTTATCTTTATGGGGTATCAACCCAATAGTGACCAAGAATGGATGGTGGTCAAGCTCATAGATAATCCTAGAGTGAATAACCCTTTTAGGTTTTTGAATTTCTGGTTTGAATGGTCACGTTTTGGAAATGTGGTGAGAGAAGCATGGAATATATAAGTGTAAGGTAATATGATCTTTGTGAATATATAAGTTTTCCTAAAGGAGGTGGTCTCACCTAACCAAGAAGCACTCATATAGAGCAGGTCGATGGTTGATAGAACCCTTTTAGCCTATGCTTTCTTATGTGGATTCATCAAGAATAACGGTACTAAGAAGTCATGTATCAAAGTAGACATCACTAAAGCCTACGCCCAATTCTATTGAATCACTTGTGGGTGATTATGGATGCCCTAGCATTTTTTGATCGGTGGGTTTTCTTGATCAAATATTATTTTGAGATTGTCTCCTTCTCTATTCTTGTCAATGGTATTCCAAAGGGTTTCTCCCTATCCTAATGTATTTAAATAAAGGGACCCCTTCCTCCATTATGATTCACATTGGTCATGGAAGCAATGTCTCATATGGTGTGTGTCACTAAGGGAAGAGAGTATATTAGACCTTTCAAAGTCCTGGGGACATTGGTTATCTCGCATCAATTTTTTGTGAAAGATGTTCACTTCCTATTTGATGGATATATTAAACATCTTCACGATCTCAGGAGGATTCTTTACAATTTCAAAAATCTCACAAGACTTTACATCAAGTACGTTAAGTCTAGGAGGATTCTTTATAGGGTTTTCCTTTCTAGATCTTGTGCTGCAACAAGAGGTAGACTCAAGGAGGTTATTGGGGTTAGTGAAGGATCATTTTCAGACAAGTACTTGGGTAATCCTATCTCTAGTGGTAGAATCTTGGGTTGTGATTTTGCTAACATCCTCAATGATCTATGGAGTATTGTGGATAGATGGGTGGGGATCACCTTGCTAATTGCTGGCAGATTGGTGCTAGTTATATCTGTGTTGATGAGTAAAGTGAAGTTTTGGTGTCACCTTATGGGCATTCCCATTCATCCTGGACAAAATTTGCAGAATCATCAATTCTTTTCTATGGAGCAGCAAGGGTCATTTGGTGGCCTAGGATTTTATGGAGAAACCATTCAATTGTTGGGGTCTTAATATATCTGATCCTCAGGTGGTACCTGATAGCATTACGTTGTAGAGAATTGATTGGTTCATTATTAATCATGATTCCTCTTGGAGAAGGTGGGTGATACAACATTATAGCAACTACATGGACTGTGAAGTTTTTCCCTTGGGATGCTCTATGTTTGAAGAGAAATGTCGAAGAAATGGAGGATTGTGAAGGCTAAGTACTCCCTTCTTAATGCAGTTGGATGGATCTGGTTGGAGCATAAGCCTTGGGTCATCCATTATTTGGGGTTGTACTGGTAGAAACATATTGTGTGGAACAAAGTACATACACCTAATTAGAGTTGTTGCATCTATAGGTGTATTATGGGTAGACTTCTGACAATGGATAGGTTGAGGAAGTGGGGGTTGGGCTCCAACGATGTTTCTTGCACAAAGTTGAGGATTACTCACATGATCATCTTTTATTTTCATGTTCTTAAACTAAGCATATGTGGTGCATGGATTCCTATATATATGGGTGGGGCAGTACCCATCTTGATTCCTAGGAGGAAGCATTGTGGTGGATCCTTAACAAGATTAGTGGCAATCAACCCATGGATCCTTAACAAAGCTAGTGGAAATAAAACCATGATATGCTTTTGGGGTCTTTGAATCCATATTATTTGTTTCTTGGTCTGGAAAGAGAGATATAGTATGCTTCATGGAGGGAGAGAGAATGAACTTTTTGAGATTTTTTATTTACTTGTACATAGACTCAATGTGTATGTAGGGTCAGACATGAAACTTATAAAGGTCTAGACCAAATGATGATATTACTATGGGGGGTTTTGTAGTGTAAGCCCTAGTGTACAGTATGTAGCTCTATAGCCTTATAATCTTTTTGTAAGTTAGTAATACTTTACCTTATCAATAAAAGTGTCAAGATATGTTTTAGCTACTTTCAAAAGATGTGTGATCCAACAAGTATATGGATACTTTGAAATGAAGAGTGAACCTTAGACACTTCTACAAAAACAAAATACTAGCTACTCCTAAATTAAGTTTGAACCTATCCACTTACAAAAGAAGGATGATATTCAACAATAATGAAAGTTCCTTTCTTCTTTTACTTTTCAAGTTTGATAAATATACATTATATGAAAAATAGAATATTACTTTGTAGGAAATTGAGTAACTCAAACAAATAGAGTAGCCTAGCATATTGAATCATACATATAGTACACACAAAGAAATATCACAATCAAGGCCAATAGGAGGAAAGCATACCTTAAATCAAGAGTAGAGATCTTAGTACGAGTTTTAGAATCACAAGATGTATTAGACCCTAGGGGAAGAGGAAAAACCATAGATCACGATCTTTGGTCAATGTGGTTGTGATCAGACACTTAAGAATTTTTTTATCATAGTGAGAGATGAAGACTTTATAGGCGCAATTATGGAAATGGCACGTTGGCTAGAGAGGAAGAGTGAAAAGAAGAAGAGTGAGAGAGAGAGGCCATGAGTTCACCTTACGGGATGGGGGTGTGAGATAGAATCAAAGGAGAGTTGATATATCAGTAAAAGGGATAGAGTGGTGGTTCTTCTCCCTTTATGTTTTACAATTTCTAATAATCCAAGAGTCTAGAAATTTCTATTGTGATTCTAGACTTAATATTTTGATATTTATCAAGAATTGACTGCAAAACACTAGGTTAGATTTTAGGATGGGATTTCAATTTTATTTATTTCTTACATTCATATTTTTGTTACATGTTGTAGGGAGGGGGAGAAAAGGGGGAGAAAAATGGACAATAAATGGTCAAAATTCCTTTATATAGTACAATAGCCAAAAATCAAGGGGTCAATCAGCCTTTTTATATTTCTCGAATCAAAATTATGGTCAAAGATGTGGGAGGAGAGGCATTGGTTACTCCACTATATCAAGTCTGAAACATAAGTATATTGTCCCATGGCCAGGCCCAAGATCATGTGATAATTGGTTAATAAACACATCAAGAAGAAGATTAAGGGTTGGTGCATAAACATATCACAGTCATTAATAAAAAAAATTCAAACTTGGTCAAACAAAGTAGTTGATCTTTTGAGTGCATTGACTATTCCATGCCATGATGATTACATTTGTTATCAAATTTTGAATTGAATCACAAAGATACTTTTAGGATGAGAAATAAACCTATAACATAATGAATCTTAGATGTAATCTCCATGTAAACCTTTTTCCCAAGTTTCCCTCTCATTTCTATACTTTATGTCATTTATGTTTAATTAGTGGAATTTATAGTGGTTTAGTGAACATTTATTCACTAATTGTACCAATATAAGGGTTTATGCACAAATACCTCAGTAAAAGCTTAATTACCATAATTAAGTGCTATAAACCTTAATCTAACTTTTGATATGATTTTAAAACATAAAATGAGGCTAAGTTTCAAATTTGGTTTGATTTGGATGGTGTTTGTGCAAGTTATGCAATTTTAGGTACATTCTGGACTTTTATGCAATTTACCCAATTGGGAGATTTTATTTGCAAATTATCTCCTGAATTTTAATCCTGAGATATTCCATTACCATTAAAAAGATTTGAAACCATTGTAGAACCTAGTTTCACCTTGGTTTGATGGTATTTCTTTCCAAGGGCATTATAGGGATTACCCTCTTTATAAAGATGCTTATCCTTAAAAGCTATCAACCAATGAGGTTATTTCTTTCTTGAAAAACGGTGGGGATGTCCTAGAATAATCTATGGGATCTTAGAACCGACTTTTGATATGCATGAATCCTCTATGAGCTATCCTCTTGCATGGCCATCAATCCCTAGGCTAAAGACACATGGAAAGTCCCTTAAGACTCCTCATGCTTCACCTCTTTCTATATATAGCCATGTATACCCCTTCCCAACTCACAATTCGAAAACTCTTGCTCTCCTTTTATTTCCTCTAGCTTAGATAATGGTTCCTTCTATATTTGGCCACGAAGGTACTATCCCAAGGTAATAGAGGGAGCCTACCTTGGTGAAGAAGGCTCCTTGGGCTTCCAAATTGCTCTATTAGGGTTTCTAAAGCTCCTCCTTGGTAATTTCGACCAAAACTAGTAAGTTTCCTCCCTTCCTTCACTGTTTTCATATTTTTCCTCCCACCTTCTTCCAGGTTGGAACCATGATCTTCCATGGTAAAACTCCACCTAGAACCCTAAAACATCTCATCTCCATGCACTTTTGCTAGGGTTTGCACCTCCAAAGTGGAGAAGGTGATCTTTGCTCAAGAAAGGAGCTTGGCTTGGAGAAACCAAACCTTATAATCTTGGGATCCTTTCTGTTTGTACCTTATTACCTTCATAGAGGCAAGTTTTGTTAACCCCCTTCTCATATATTGCTTAGTACATGCTTAAAACCCATTCTTCTATGTTGAAAATCGACGATTTCCATCTCTATTTACCATGTTCATCTAGGGTTTTGGTTTCTTACCGGTTTACCTTCTCTAGAAGATCTATTTTGGATAACTATTAATCTAAAACCATGATATTAGGTCGAATGGTGTTTTCCCTCCCTCTCTCTCTTCTTATCTCGTTTGGTTTGATGATGTGTCGGTTTCTGATTGGCCGAATTTCAATAATTGATAACTTTTGATTCCTTTGTCCAAAAACTAAAGTAAAATACGTCCTAAACTCAGATTTTTTTTTATTTTCAATAATAATATTTCCAAGTATTGGTTTTGAGTTTTGTCGATTTGGTTTTCTAGAAAATGATTTAATCACTTAAAAATCACCAAAAATACACTCTAATCATCGTAACTCCAAAATATGTAAAATTATATGTTTTATTAATCAGAAGAACCTAACTAAGTCTATGGTGATGTTTTCATACTCGAAATCGAGTTTTTTCTATAAAAAGTAAAAATATGGGTTTTCTCTACCGTAATGCATATATATCATTCTAATACATGTATACGAATTGAAAATAGGAAAAATTGATCATGAACTCAATCAAGTGATGAAAGTGGGGAATATGAATCATAATGAAATGTATGTGCTATGTATGTGCAATCCCTATTTATCTATGTGCATTTACACCTTAAGTTGGGAATAATTGTGCCTTAACCTATTTTTCTATAATGAGGTTTTATTAAACCCTATTTCATATACTCTTGAATCTTTTTCTATACTTGCCTCATAAATCAGTTTCAGAACATTATTCTTGGGTGTTGGAACCCCACCACCAAGTTGTAATTATATGATGATTTATCTTGCCACTTTACTATTTCTTGAGCATGATGGTTTATTTGGCTATTTAACTATAGCAGCGGTACTTATGCACAACCACCCACAGAGGGTATGCAAATAATCGCCCTGGGGAATGTATTATTCTCCCCTTGGGGAATGTGTTATTCCTCCCCTATAAAATTTGATAGGTGACTGGGAATGTATGAATTCTCCCCTCACATATAGGTTGAGGTTCAGTAGGTGCCTCAACCCTACTTAGTTAATGTAGTCCAATTAATATCATGCATGCTACTTCTTATATGGTTTGTAATGGTAAGAATCTATTTTGTTATGTGCCTCATTCTCTTATCCCTCTCATCTTATGATGATTCAATATATTTATTTTTCATATGATTTCCTTTTCTCTTATACTTATTCATTATTTGACGCATACCTTGTTTTCCTGTCCCTTTTGCTGGGTGCTTTCCCAACCACCCAGGTGATGAGCAAGGTGATGAACAAGACAAGGAGTATATAGCTTTTGGCTTGGACTCAATTGATGGAGATGTTACTTGGAGACAAAATTGTCGTAGTTTAGACTTCCCTCTATCTAGATCCTGATTGTGTATCTTGATGTAAACCCTAATGGGAGAATTTGATGTATTTTGTAAACCTTTTATGAAATTGAATACAATCAGTTATTTTTTATTCCGCTGCTTTCTAATGGTCATTTGCATACCAATGTTTAATAAGTTTGGAAAATTTATGCCCATTCCATCATACCTCTGAGATTGTTTGGAATGGATGCCAATTCTTCAAATTTTTAGTAAAGGGGTGATTTCACTCTCCTTACAAAACCTTTCTAAATAAGTACAAGGAATAACATATATTTGTGGTTTCCAACCTCTCTCTCAAAAAATTTGACAAAACATTGTCACTGAGTCAAATATAACAACTACTCAAACGAATCACAACCATACGACTTGCCTAAATTATAATCAACATTGTACATGATATATTAAATATTAATTTACTCATTGGTCATAGATATGATTTTGCAATCCTTGCCTAAATCAGTAGCCAGTTTATTGAGTGTTATCACTTGAATAACATGGCTAGACCGCTATCGTAGTTTCTTGACATTTTTATAAGTGTCGAAGCAAAAATGGATATGGACAAATAGGTGATGATGATCAATACAGTTGTTTCTAAGGACAAAGGCAAAATCAAGAAGTGTTATGTGACTAAGCTAAAGTCCAAGTCTTTTGCACTCAAGATAAGGAGAAGGATAAGGGAACTTAGGAAGATGAAGCAAGGGATTGAGATCTCTACTTCTGGTATAAACATTATTGAGGTCAACTTTACTACTTCCTTAACATGGGCACCATATACCAGATGTTGATCACACATTTGCTTAAATGTGAAGGATTTAAAAAGAAGTAGACCTTTAGAGAAACGTGAGGTAGAACATGCAAGTTGCAAATGGCCCAAGAGTTGCGGCCAACATAGTTGGAACCTATGAGTTATCTCTACCAAGTGGGCTAGTAATAGAGTTAAAGAAATGCATTAAGTACCTGCCATTAATAGGAACATCTGTATATTATTTGGACAAGAACAAATTAGAATTTCTTATAAAGAATGGAAGATGTTCTATTAGTAAAGATGGGATCTTTTATGGTAGTGCCCCAATGTCTTATGGTCTATACTTGATAGTTTTAGAGACAAGCATATATAATGTAAATACCAAAAGACAAAAACTCAACAACTCAAACAAAGCATACCTTTGGCATTGTTGTCTAGGGAACATAAATGAGAATCACATATCTAGACTCCATAAAGATGTTTATCTGGACTCTTTTGATTTTGAATTAAAAGAGACGTGTGAATCTTGTCTGTTGGGCAACATGACCAAGACTCCCTTCATTGGAAATAGTGAAAGGGCTAGTGATCTATTAGCACTCATAAATACTGATGTATGTGGCCCTTTTAGAACAACTACTAGAGGTGGGTATCTGTACTTCATTACCTTTACTGATGATTTCAGTAGGTATGAATATTTTTACCTAATGAAACATAAGTCAGAAGGTCTTGAAAAGTTTAGAGAGTTCATGAATGAAGTATAAAACCAACTTGGTAAGAGTATTAAGGCACTTTGTTCTGATTGAGGTGGAGAATACTTGAACTAATAGTTTGAGGACTTTTTGCAAGCCCGTGGTATAGTATCACAATGGACTCCAGCTAGAATACCACAACATAATGGTATATTAGAAAGAAGGAATTACACATTGCTATATATGGTGCAAGCTATGATGAGTTTTGCTGATCTTCCAACTTCCTTCTGGGGGTAGGCTCTTGAAACTGTCACATATACACTAAACCGAGTATCATCTAAATCAGTTCAAAACACACCATATGAGATATGGTATGGGAAGCATCCCAATGTATCCTTTATGAAGATTTGGGGATGTGAAGCTTATGTTATAAAAATGGTTTCTGAAAATCTTGGCCCTAAGTCTGATAATTATGATTTTGTTGGATATCTGAAGGAGACCAAAGGATGTTACTTTCATTCCAAATTTGACAGCAAAGTGTTTGTTTCTAGAGAGGTTGTATTCCTAGGGAATTTATTTCCTAAGGAATCAGTGGGAGGAAAATGGAACTCAAAGAAGTTCGAGACCAATAAGAGATCATTGAACTAATAGAAGTACAAGAGGAATAAAGACAATCACAAAATGTTGTGGAATCTAAAATTCCTCAAGTAACATAGGAACCTCATATATCTAGTAGGACACGCCTTGAACCTTAGAGTTTTGGATATCTTGTGACTCAAGAGGGATGTTAGTTGGTCATAGATGATGAGCCAAAAACCTATCTAGAAGCTACTGAGGGACCAGAGTCTGAGAAATGGCTTGAGGCCATGAGATCTGAGATGCAATCCATGTATGCCAACAAGGTATGGACGTTGGTGGAACCACCTGAAGGGGTAAAACCCATAGGGTGCAAGTGGGTCTTCAAGAAGAAGACAGACATGTATGGTAAAGTAAAAACCTATAAGGGTAGATTGGTTTCAAAGAGTTTCAGACAAGTTCAAGGTGTTGACTATGATAAAACCTTTTCTCCAGTGGCCATAGTTAAGTCCATCAGGATCATGCTTGATATTGTAGTTTATCATGACTATGAGATTTGAGAAATGGATGTTAAAACCACATTCCTTAACGAGAATCTTCTTGAGGATGTGTATATGACACAACCTAAGCATTTTATCAATCCAAAAGATGCAAATAAAGTTTGTAAGCTACAAAGGTCAACCTATGGATTGAAGTAGCTTCTTAGAGATAGAATCTTCATTTTTTTGAGACAGTCAAAGACTCTAGTTTTGTTCAAAATGAAGATGAAGCTTGTGTGTAAAAGAAGGTTAGTGGGAGCATGGCAGTATTCATCATATCCTATGTAGATGACATATTATTGATGGGGAATGACATCCCTACTTTGCAAAAGGTAGAGACATGACTTTGAAAAATGTTTTCTATGAAAGACTTGGGAGAAGCATCCTACATCTTGGGTATAAAGATCTATAGAGATAGATCAAGAAGACTTCTTGGACGAAGTCAAAGAACATACATTGACAAAGTGTTGAAGCAGTTCAACATGGAGAACTCAAAGGGAGGAAACCTACCCATGCTACATGGAATTACCTTATCTAAAGTTCAATGTGCAAGGAGTGGGACCAGAGGGGGTCCACTCCCTACTAAAAATTTGAAGAATAAAACATCCATTCCAAACACACTCAAAAGCTATGCTGGAATAGGTGTACAATTTTTGAATTTCAGATAATGGTATGCAAAAGACCGAAGAGTATAGAAATGGAATAAAAGTAATTACTATAATCAAAATTTCAAAAGTACATCATAATCTCCCACATAGGGTTTACATGGATATTACAACATAATGATCTAGATAGAGGGAAATCTAAACCATATCAAAATGCATCTCCAATCTTTAACTCCTTAAGCTAAGTCCAAGTCTTAATGCCATATCATCCAAGTCCTTCACCTAGGGTTGGAAGCACACCCCCAAAAAAGGAGAAAAATAGATAACATCAACAAAGGCTGGTATGTGCATACTAAATAAGAAATTGAGAAATATATGAAATAAAGGGCATCAAAATAAAAGGCTTCGCATAGAAAAGTAAGGGAATACCCAATCATGCATAAATGAAATGAATCACAATAAAAGAGATAAAGAAGAGCAAAGTATAAGAACAAGGCACCCATGTGTTTCACCTGTGACAATACTAGACAAAATAAACATGTAGGTAGGAAATAATACTTCTATAAAAAATGTGGGGTGAGAAAGGTCTTGTATACATCTTCTCTAAAATATGGGGTGGTAGGGTCTGTCAACATCTACTTGGGTAGGAAAAACACATCTACCTTTAATATTTTCATACGTAAGAATTTTCACATCTGCATTGATATGTGGGAATTTTCACATCTGCATACAGTAACATGTAATATTATACTATAATTCACCACATGATGCATATAAAAAAGAATAAGCAAGTATTAAAAAAAGAAAGATGAGAACATCCACCAAATAGATAAAGTGGGATCACATTATCCTAGTCAACATCCACCTTAAGAGTGGGAAAAGAGAATATACCACCAAAGAATGTTCCACCAGAAGTAATAAGGAAGAGTCTAAGAGAATGCCCAAATATGATCACAAGATCAGTAACAAATAAGGTGCTTCACATGAAGCATAATTTTCAAAGAAAAAGAGATAATGTGTAGGATAGTGTCCATAGGACCAAGAGAAAGAAGAAAATAGGTGAATTACTCAAAAAATTTAATAGGAGATGCAAACATACATTTAGAGAGAGGAATTAGAAATTGCTCAATATAGAAATAATGTGGGATGCAATCATACCTTATTTCAAAGTACTAGAAATACTCTTAACCAACATAGTTGTTTCTAAGATCAACTTTGCCTAATTACAAATTATTCATATGTATTAGGGTTTATATTTCATATATGTATAAAGAAATCCTAATTTTAGACCTTTTTGGAAAACCTCAGATTTTAGACTCAAAACCTAAACCAATTGATTTTTTTAGTTTGTCCTTATCAAGAAAACATATTTATTTGTTATATTTGGAGTTAAGATGAATTAGTTACAAGTTTTAAGGCTTTTTATATTAATTAGTTAAATCCTTAAAAATACATCATTGAAAACATGGGATTCAGGTTTTGAAAGTACTTTTGTTTGAAATAACACATTTTCCCCATTCTAAGACATAGTTTGACTAAATTTTTAGGCAAGTGGATCAAAAGTTATGATTTTTGCAAGCTCGACCAATTAGAAAATAAAAAAATTACACATAAACAAAACAAAACTTTGTGAGAAAGATAGAGAGGGATGACACGTTGAGTTGGCCCAATTGCAGGTGGTCAACTCAGTCAGTTCCATTGCCAATTTAACACTAAGTAAGCGCAAAATAAAGAAGAAAACTAAGGTCAAAAGACCATTATACCCCTCATTGAAAAATAAGAACGAGAAAGAAAACATGAGGGCAAACCAAAGAATTCACTAGGGCAAATCATCCCTCTCAACACAGCATGCCATGGCAGCGAGCAACACGATTTCTGCTAACTTGTGAATTGGGGAAAGAGAGGGGGCATTTCTGAGGACAAAGTAACACTTTTGATTTTTGAAACCAAGGTTCCACGAAGCTTACCTCAGGTTCTATTGAACTGTAGTGGTGGGAGTCAACGGTGGTGAAGAAATTTATAGAGGGGAGAAAAATGAAATGATGGAAGCATAAGATGATGTTTTGGGTTCAATTGGTACAATAGTATAGTTGCATGAGAGCTAGCAGTTATTAGGGTGTATGTATTTATAAACGGGAGTAGGTTTTAGGGATTGGACAATACGTGTCTATGAGGAGCTTGAGTGGATAGTTGGGTGAATCACCAATAATAGAAACTAGGTCTCAAACAAGCCATCAATAGGTGTGGAAACTTCTCAGGAAACTAATGGGTGAAAAATCTCAAAGAATCATCGAGAGATGACCGAGAAATATGCAAAAAGCCCACTACTTTTCATGCGCACCCTCCTACCTGAGGTAGGGGATAAGTTGGGTGCCATCAGATCTGATGGTCATGGCCCTGGGGATCAGTCCCAACTGTCCACTTGATGCACCCGTGTGTGGCACATGTATTCTTTCCAAAACCATCTTGGACTAAAGTGCTTTATATAATCATTTAACTTTTTCTCTATCCTCAATTGAGGGTGCAAACGACCTCCAAATTCATTGAAACATTTCATCTAGGCTAATTTGGACATGTAGAATCCAAAATTTTCCCTAGTTTTTTTATTTTGGAGGCTCCAAGTATTTTATTTAATTATTTAAAAGTAAATCATATTTTCTCTTTCTTTAAACATTAGTGATTTCTAATATTACCCAATTTTGGTGAAACTTCACCTACAAGAAAACTAAAACATATGGAATAAAAATTTTCCATTACTTGTATCCTTTGGAATTATTTATCATATTATTTAATATTTTGGGCAATTACATACTTTCTCTCTCCTAATCTATACATGTATATTATAGATTATCCAAATTACATGAAAATTTACCCAAAGGCTACTTTTAATATGTAGATTATGAATCCAAGATTAATTTTCTCTTTTGGTATCATTAAATGCTTTATCCCATATTTTAGAGGAAAATCACCTTTTCTTTTTAAAATCAAAGATATATAATTATTTTTATTCCAAAATTGTATAACTTGGCCTCCAAGTCAAATCAAACCCAAAGGTTTCAAATCTGAAGTTATTTAACCAATCAGTCTTCCTTTTATGAATTTTAAATAATTAGCATTTTTGGCCCATCATTATTTTAGTTAATATATTATTTCATTATTATTACCATCATATTACCACCAAAAGGATATATGTCATTTTTATGCACAAAATATTATGTATTTATCTTTTATATCATTTAGTTTATTTATTATATATTTATTATATTTATGTATCAATATTCTCAATTATGTCTCTGCGTAGACATCCGATAAAATTTGAATGGTACATAGAAGATATATCCGTACAGAGAAGATTTATCCGCACAGAGAAGATTTATTGAGAAACGGGCCAACTTTTAGAAAAAATATTCTCAATTATGGACACTTAATTCCTCTATGGACATTATTTCTCTTAGCCTCATACCAAAATCAACATTATCTTATTTGACATATTTTATTGTCCTTAAGACTAATTGTGAGGGCATTAGGCCATATTTTTTCATGCATATATGTTAGGGAGATTTATTCATGCATTAATATATTAGGATTACATTTAACTACTATTAGGTATATCTTTATCCATGTTTGGCTAAACCCAAAGAACCAAGCTAACTATCCTCCAAGACATATGATCAGGGTAAAAAGGCTAGGTTTCTATTTGTTACACAATGTCCCCATTCTTGTGAAGAAAGGGAGCACGGAGTATGATTCTGTAGGCGTCGACAATTGGATCCATCATGTATGCGATGTTGTGCACCCATCTAGACATCTCGTATGCCCTGCACATTATGAGCATATATCAGCCAGATCTAGGTGATGCTTACTGGATAGTCATAAAGAACATCCTCAAGTACTTGAGAAGAACTAAGGACCAGTTCTTAGTCTACGACGGAGAGGAAAAATTGGTGGTGAAGGGTTACATCGATGCAAGCTTCCAGACTGAAAAAGATGAATATAAATCACAATCAAGATTTGTGTTTTGCCTAAACAATCTATAAGTTGGAAGAGTTCCAAGGAAGATACATTTGCTGATTCTACAATATAGGCCGAGTATATTGTTATATCAAATGCAACAAAGGAGGTTGTATGGATTAAGAAGTTAATTTATGAACTTGGAGTCATTCCAAGCATGAGTGACATAATTGAGCTATATTGTGACAACAATGGAGCTATTGCACAAGTTAAGGAACCCAAATCGCATCAGCCTTCAAAGCATATACAAAGGTAGTATCATCTCATATGAGAGATCGTATAACGAGGAGATGTAAAGATTTGCAAAGTACCAACTGAGAACAATGTTGCTGACCCCTTGACAAAGGCACTTTCACATCAAAAGCATGATGGTCATGTTAGGTCACTCAGAATAAGATTCATGGGTCATTGGCTCTAAGCAGAAGTGAGAGTCTATTGGTATATATGCCCAGATCAGTTGTTATTGTGTATGATAAATAGATATCAATAACACATAAGATCATAGTGTGAGTTGGTTGATGACTGAATCTCATTAGTCATAATATGATGATATCAAACCAAGCACACATATACATGTTAGATAATAGTATATCAGACACCCCCACCATAAGAGTGATACATGGAAACCTTAACTAGCTAAGTCAAAATCATGTCTTATAGTGATGGTGGTGTTTGTGATTCTTAGACCTAAAATCAATGCACTCATCACATGTCGTTTGATACGCTTTGACATCATAAATACAATCTTGAAACATGGATTGTTATAAAGGTGATGATTGGGTGACTGTGACACATGGGGACTATTTGTGAGTGATAGAGATGGGATTTGTCCCTCCTATGGGAGTATGATATCCAAGGGATCTTGAGTTAGAGAGACTGAGAAATACATGGACATGTACATGTGAGTCAATATATGATATTGAGCCTACATATATCTCATACAGTCTGCTACATCAAGAAACATAGATTGAATGTTGAAGACGATGATAGTTCCATGCCTCAAGTTCAATCTAGATATTAGTGACAAAGGAACTACATAAACACTATAACACCATACACAGATTGTAGGTTGAAGTTGTTCTCCAACTTCTCATTTACTTCGGTAGCAATGATGTGTGACTAGACACCACTCATTTCTTGTGATGTCATAAGTTGTTATGGACATTCACTTCCAACGTAATATGGGACCTATAGTGTCACACACATAGGAACTCATCTAGAAGAAGAGTTTGATATTGAATTATGATTGGATTGATTACTAAAGTGTTTAGGTATTCAAATCACACAACAAATCAACTGACTGGACTAGAAAACCATCACTTCAAGTGTTGAGACAGTCATTTGAAGTGTCAAACTGATTGTATTGTACATTGGTAGAATTTAGCCTGACCCAGGATGTGAGATGCCCATCTTTCTTCTGCAAGATGCTCATTGCACGTGGTGCGAGATGACCATGTCATCTACACTAAATGGCTAGTTTGGAGATGTAATTCGATTGCATCAAGGATTGGTGTTGACGTCATGTTATGCATTAATCAGAATTGAATTCCCAAAATGTGTACAAAATTGGAAACTTCAAAATGACCATCTCACGGTGCGAGATGACCGTCTCACATGCCGGAAAACCGTATGGGTTTCCAGACAACTATTTCAGTTGCCGTAGGTTGTGATATTTCCAGAATTGTTGAAAAAATTTGAGATCTTCCAGTCCCTTCCACTCCCTTAGACTGGGAACCCTAGCCCTAACCCTACCTATAAATAGAGGGGTACTGGGGGCTTTCCAAAACACAACACAAACAATTAAGAATCAATTTTTTTGTCCTCTCTGATTGTGGTAACCAAGAGAAACCAAGAAATTCCTACCCGACTAGGAAGGGATAACTACATGAGAGAAACAACTAAGGATCATTGTTGTGGGAGAGAAGGTTGGTGACTAGTACACCAATGGGAGGGACAACTCCTTCTTGAGTATTCTAGAAGGATGACATGAGTTCTGGTTGTCTGTGTGGACTTCTCTAGAGGCAAGGCAACCTTTGCCCATCGCTAAGGAGGACGACATCATCCAACAGTCCGTGATGAGAGGAGCTACTATAGAAGATGACGTTCGAGTCTGCTGTCTATGGAGGAGCAATCAGACGACTCCCATTGCAATCAGAAGCTATATAGACACAGTACAAGAGTGCACATATACATCGATGAGGATTGTCACTAGACTTGCTCCAGGATCTGGTATATCTTTGTGAAACCATCCTTTCCATTGCATAGTTATTGATGCGATCCTCTGGTTAATGGGAATTATGTTAGTAAATTTTTTATTTCCTCTACCTATCTGATGTTGTATTTCCTTATAGATCTTCCTTTTTGGGATTGATCACTCATCATTCCCATAATGACTTATTTCACTCCATGCTCTTTAACTCACCATGGATAACTATTTAGGGTTCAAGCAAGTCATATTTATATAACATGATACTCATAGTGACATTAAAGATTGCAGGAAGTAAATATATAATCAAGCAGGTTAATTGCAATCCATTTGGGAAACTTCAAAAAACCATTGAAGTAGTTTAAGGTGAGTATTCATAGGCATAACCACATACCTTTTCTTTCATGCAGAATACCTTAAGTATATATAATCAAACTAAGCATAGTTCCAAGCAATCATCCAATTTGCATGCATGTATATCATAATGTATCACTAATCATATTCAAGACACATTAATCTAACATTCGTACTAATATAGGGTTTAGGATTGTCTTGGTTTCAGATAAGGAATATGTGTATGAAACCCTAATCCCATCATGCCATGCTTTATTAAAGTTATTAACCCATGCTAGACATTACAAAAACTCCAATTATCAAATTAAGACTTTTAGACCATTTTGAGTAACTATGTTAGATTATGCAACTTAAGATCATATTGGTAAAGTACAATAGGTTCTAAACCTAATTATTATGTATACAACTCAGAACCTTAATCATGATCATAATTAACAAGGTTTTAGATTCTCCTTAAAATAAACATATCTAGTTACTAGGAACACTTAGATCAGATCATAAGCATTAAGATTATTACAAATTATTGTATCAATTTCTAACCCCAATTACACATGCTGATGATCATTATCCTAGGAATCCAAATTATACATTATGACCTCTTCATCATCTCAGGGTTCCTTTATATTTGAAAACATCAGATAATAATGTAAAAGAAAGTTATTTAAGGCTTTCAACACATTAATTATCAATGTAGTGTTTTCATTGTATATATTACTTCATAATGATATATTAACCATACTTTTTGAAATAGGAAGCATAATTAGGTTCTGGAAGTATTTTGTTTAGATTCTATGCATTTTTTCAATCATTTTAGTATATAGGTTTGATATATTTGAGCAATCCGACTAATTTCTATGATTTAAACAAAACAAGAACTTATACCTCCAACATATTTCAACATGTTGTCTCCTCATTGGTCAAAATCCTGCACCATACTTGCTAAGTTGGGTGCAGTTCACGACTCTAGTTTTCCTTTGCACCAACCAATAGTTGAGTTTATTTAGTTGAACAATTGATTGTTCCACCGACCGATCTTCCTCTCCCTCGTGATGGGTCTCTGCCAACCTGTGTGCATTGGCCACCCTTCCACGAGGCATGGCACCTTTTCTTAGGATAAAAAAGACACCTATGAGACTCCACCCCTCCTTCTTTCCTTTTCTCTTTGATCCTTCTACCATCACCCTTACCCTATGATACTGGCACCCACAAGCACTCGCATGCTCATGTCACACATCCCCATGAGAGTCATGCATTGTGAGGGAGCCACCATGGAGTAGGTCATCAAAGATCCAATCTTCACTTTGTAATAGCCCAACACCAACATTGAGGCACCATGGTTGGACTCCCATGGTTCATGTAACGTCCCCAGATTCTAGCGTCTCGAGACTTAGAAGGCCCGAGAGGACAAATCCGAAAATGTTAGCTAATTGTTTCAAAGAGAGATGCAGAAGAATAATGTGCATACATGAACATTCAACCATAACATACACCATAAAAATTTCTCAACATTCAACTTGTATATATTACGAAGTGAGTTACTACAACATGATTTACAATTACATATTGAATGAAAATTCTATAGTCTATGAATATGTATGCTAACTAGGATCTACACAATAGGTAAACATGTGCAACTTGCTCGCTCACATCTTTTATCCCATGCTAGCTCTGAACCTAAAACATACATGAAACAATGAATCAACACAATGTGTTGTGTACATGGGTAGAAAGATACATGTATTTATGGTTTTTGTAATTTGAAAATATTTTCAAAAGAAAGAAGGAAAATCAAAGAAATCAGTTTTTTAATTAGCAAAATACAACAATTTTTGTACATTTTTCTAGATGAGTTGCATTACTAAGGTGGACTAGTACCAAAACATATATATTGGGCCCATCTTTGTGTACCAAGTACTCTAGGGAAACTCCCCATACACCTTGTGCTCTAGGGAGGTGTACTAGTCAACATTAATTCATTCCCTCATAAGGGGGATAATGAACATCTTAAATAACTACAAAACATCTATGATGATTTATGTTTTAAAGTGATAAAACATCAAGTACTATATAGTGTTACTACATCCAATATTTGCAAATAGAAGAGAGCATACATACATATCATGATTGCAACTAAGAAAACCATAGTCATATACTTAAATAAAACCCACGTACCTGAGTCTAGAGATTCCTAATAATCCTTGATCATCTAGATATCTGGTCATCACCTGATTAATAGTAATTAATCATCATTAATACAATGGTTACCATTATTAATGATATTTAGGTCCATATTAGGGTTTAGGCCAAACTTGGGTTCAAACTGACCTAAACTTGTGTGTGATATTTTTCTAGTGATAAAAAGGTTATAAAACATATCTGGTCTGGTTTTTATAATTTTTTGATGCTTTATCTATTTTCTAGAATTAACATGAGTTTAAGACATGTGATTATGAATAAATGAGAAAGGCCTAATGTAAATCAATAATACTCAAATCAGAGTCAAGATATTGTCTCTATATAATATCATAGTTCAACATTATTTTTATCCTATTTAATCTCAATCATTTACTAATCAACCATTTAAAGATATTAAAATAGAGAATCTACTTCTAAATTAATATCATCAATAATAAGGCTACAAGAGTCTGACCTCCTGGTTTCATATCAAGGTACACAATTTTCTGAGTTTGTAGGTGTTTTCTATGCATTTTTCTGACATACCATTGATTTACTAAGATCTTTGTAAGATAATAGGTAATAACATGGTTTAACTAGAATTTTACCTTTTAAGTTATTAAAACTAGATATACTGGGTAGATCCGTGAGTCCTCTGACCTGCTGACTCGATCACCCTGGTCTTTTGTTCTCTCTTCGCTGTTGTGCGAGGAATCTGTGACAGTGCTCTCTACCGCAGGCTGAAGGAAGGATGAGGTAGTGTAGGAGCTTGGGGACTCCTCGAGGGCAGAGAGGGATTCTGGAGGCCTCTCTGTGGCTTCCTACAAGCATTTGTACCTTTGGAGAACCCTAGTCAGGGCTATATTTTGTAGGTGAAACAACCCCAACATCTGCCGCCACAAGTGTAGCACCGACAAAAGCTTGGTCCTCCATTGTTCTGTGAAGGAGGAAGCGCCATAGTGCTTGGTCTCCTGGGATTCATCCATGATAAGGGAGCCATCACTAGTACATAACCGACCTTTAGTGTCGGTTATTTAAGGCCTTTAGTATCAGTTTTAATACGACACCTATGTGGGCGCCGCTAAAAGGCCAACCATTAGACGTCGGTTCTCAAACTGACGCCACAACCTTTCACGCGCCACTGAAAACGCGCTAGCAGGGGGTATAGGCGTCAATTATTAGCTATGAAACTGACGCCATAAACCTTCGTGCCACAAAAAGGGCGCCATCTTGGGCATTATAAGTGTTAGTTTATTAGTGATAACCGACGCCATCTCACCCGCTGCCATGGTCGTGCTGGCCAGTACGTCCATATTGTCTGGCCTGCTGCCACAGCCATGCTAGCCAGCACAGCCGTGGTGTCTGGTCTGCTGCCACGATCAAGGTGGCCAGCACGGCCGTGGTGTCTGGCCCGTTGCCACAACCATGCTGGCCAGCATGGCTGTGGTGCCTGGCCTCATTAGGGAAATCGACGTCGATTACTAGTAGGGAAACCGACGCCAGAACCATAAGTGTCGGTTCATTATTGATAATCGACGCCACATCAGATGCATTAGGCGTCGGTTATAATTGTTTATCTGACACTGTAATCATTTGTCGTCAGTTTTAAACAAATAACTGACATCTATCTCATGTTTTTTTTCTTATCAGTCTGCATGCCTAATGTGGCTGGTCGCAGGATGAGAAACCTACAGTTCAGTTATGAACTGCATGTTACTGTAGGTTTTACGACATCCATTGATATCAGCCAACAATAGGCCACAAACCTGCAAAATTAACAACATTAATTTCCACACATTTAGCAACCTGTAGTTTCATTTGATTTTCACACATGTAGAAACATTCATGTAGCAATTTGCAGTTCCATTCATTTTCACATTCACACATGTAGAAACATTCATATAGCAGCCAACAGTTTCATTCATTTTCACATTCACACATGTATAAACATTCAGACACATGTAGAAATATTCAGACATGCAGAAACATTCACACATATTATAATTCAGAAATTCATTTAGAAAATATCATTCTTTAGTCATTATTATCTATCAGCATCCCAATTATATGTTAAAACCCCCACTACTTGTATGGCTGTTGCCCATTCTTCTCTTACATCATTTAATTCTTCCTTCGTATAGGGAGCATGTACATATGGTAAGGCCTTTCCTGTAGTGTGGTCAGTTTTAAACGCCTACAAAGAGAATGATGTATATATATAATTAATAATATATAAATAAGATTGATATATTTCATATTATCTAATGAGACTATATATAATACCTCAGGAATGGTATCGATGTCCACTGCGGAATATTTGATAATCATGTGCATAAATTGCATCACATAGTATGCACATGCCCATCCGTTGTCTTGTATAGCACACTATAAATTGAAACATACAAAATATTAAAAAATACAACTAATTAAGTATTGTTCACATAAATAATATATACATTGCAGTCGGGAACTTCTATGTTCTTCCAAATTATTGGCTGGTTCTTTTTCCTGGGGACCTTTCCTCCAACCTTTTTGAACTCATATAAACCCCTACATGTTAATGTAACACAATACAATGCATAATTAAATAGTAATGTAATAACATATGTTAACGGATATGAAAATGAAATATTTCTCACCGGAATAATGTCATTTTCATTTTGTGTCTATATTTTATATTCAATTTGGTCCCCTTAGGATCTAGATAATAGACAGTGAACATATCGAGGACAATAACTAGTAAGTCCCAATGCATATCACTAGAGGTAAAAAAGTTAAAAATTAATAACTCAAAATCCACAATAAAAATGTAATTTTCTTAAGTCCAAATTATAAACAAAGTAGTACTTACTCCACATTGAATGGAGCTATTATCAACGTATTCTTATTTTGAACAAAATTTGTAAAAGCATCACAACAGTATTGTTGAACTGACGGAAGGTCTTTAGCTACTAGACTAATCAAAGATGGAATCAAAAATCCGACATGTTCGAATGAAAAATCTGCACATATCTTGTCTAAGTAGCTGCAAAACATGTATTACATATGTATTAATAAATAAGAAACTAGATCACCAGATCCTACACAAGGTATATGGATGTATAAAGAAGATCTCACCTTATCCATAGCTCTATCACAAATGTATTCAGCCAATCATATCGAAACAACTCCAAAATATCTTGTATAAATAGTTTACTTTCGTATGATTGACCTGTAGCATCCACATCTATAGAAACAGTTATAGGGAAATTTATATCATGTTTGCCTAACCATATTGCCATACCCCTACAATTAGGACCTAACGAGACAGGTAGGTCCTGTGGAACCCAACTTGGTAATGTAGGAGGTGGAGGTGGAGGCCTAGATGCTCTGGGTGTCTTCTTTTTAACATGTATATATATATATATATATATATATATATATAATTTCAGATCAATTGACATTATATAGAAACACTAATAATTTAACATAATGTAAATTTACCATACAGTTTTAGTATAGAGGACATCTGCTTTTGGCCACAATATCACTCTGCCTTCTGCCTCACCAAACGTTTCACAATCTGGGTGGGCATATGGCAATAGAAGATCCATCCAATTGGGGAATATATGTATCGGGCTCACAAGAACCCAACTAGCTGGTAATAGAGACCCATGAAACATTTCCCCTGGTAGGGACGGGTAAGCCAACACCTATGTAATGACAAATTCTTTAGTTTTTAGACGGCATGGCTTCAACCCCTACAAATTTTTGTGTAAAGAATGTTATATACATATATACATATCATCTTGAAAATATATCATCTTGAAAAGACTAGTTACTATGTCATAAAACTACTCACAGCGGATGTGCTAGGTGGTCGCTTAGAAGACTTGTCCGATTCCATACCTACCCACAATCACCGTGGACTCAATGGCTGCACAGACGCTATGGGTTCGCCCTCCCTGACCTGATGCTGCTGCGGCATGGCGCGTCAAATTCATGGAAAAAATGGCCCGGGCCTGGGCAGAGCATAGCCACATCTTCAAGCAAACCAATAATGGCCTAGTAAAGCTCAGGAACCCAAACACCAACTTGTGGAAGGCCACCCATCCGCAACAAGCCCCTTGCGTCGTTGGTAAAACCATTTGGGCGGGGACTCTCATCCATAGGTAGAGCTTCACAATTTTTAGAGCCTTTCATGGGGCTCTTGCCATTGCTGATAAAATCCATGAGTGGAATAGTGAGGCCAGCGATAGATGTACCTTTTGTAGACAGAGGGAGGACGTTCAACACGTATTCTTCTGCTGTTGATTCTCCAAACATGTCCTCTCACATGTCATGGACCTTTGTGGGCTGAGGGTCCCGGCGAATGCTACCATCACCGAAACTGCCAACCTTATAAAAGATAAAACCAGGGGCTGGAAGGGATGGAAGTGGCTGGCCATTGCAGCCTGGACGTGCTTGGCTTACTTCATCTGGAAGCAACACAATGAGAAGAGGCACAACCAACAATCCCTAAATTCTGCAGAGTGCCGAGACCTGGTGGGCAAATCCACTAGACGACTTGCGGAGGTGCGAGGATGGAGTTCCACTACCCGGCCCACATTAGCAGGATGTGGGAGATCCCTTTTACTGCTTAGCTTTTGCTGTCTGTCTTGTACAAATCCCATGGGCATAGACGAGGTTTTTGTAGAGTTACCCCATATACACATCCCTTTTTGTAGTTACACAGGGAGGGAGGGATGCACCCCACACCGTGCTTATCGGGTGTGCGGCTTGTCCTGTCAGCATGGTTTTCTTAGCTGAGGCTCCTCTTGAGCCTATTTGACCCGGTGCTTCTCGCACCTTGGGGTCCCTGTACAAGTGGTTCACTCTGAACCTCCCTCATCATTTTTATTACCCATCTATCAATACATAGACCATTCCGATGATTACTCCCAACCTCTATAGTAGGAGTAGAGCGGGACGCCATAGGTACTGTCTGCTGAGTGGCAGTCAGAGATGCCTGCCACTTGCTCATTGCTTCTTTGAGTTTCCTATCAACTATCTTATCTACCTATACATGGATAAAAAAAACGTTAGCTTCTGATTATTGAATTCTCTTTTACAGTAACATTAAAAAGAAATAAAAGGTTACCTCTTCTTGTAAAAGTCCCAGTTTTGGGACATGTTTGCGTCGGGATGGCCCAAAGAACGCTTTGATGCCCACACCAGTGCCTGCAGCCCTAACACATCCAGGATGCTCTGGGTTACCCAGAGCAACGGTCAATTCATCCCTTCTGCCCTCAGGGATGAACTTTCCTTATTTCCTCAGCTCATGCAGCTCCCGCTAATCACCAAAACAAAAATTTGTAATTAATTAAACACCACAAATAATCAATATTCGAACGATTGCTCTAAGAGTTGTATTTTACCATTTTTGTAGCCGCCTCAGCAGTTGTGGGCTTCCTTATTTCTCCCTTCTTATTTTGCCTCCCAGCTATCCAGACATCATGGCGAGGTAGAGGTGTGGTACCTATAGTAGAAGACTCCTGAGTAGCAGCAGATTGAGCAGTAGACTCAGCCTGTAGTCTTTGGTGAATGCCTGCATACCCCTTTGGACCCATTGTGTGGTCATGCACATTCAGTGTACACCTTGCTCTTTGTGACTCACTGAGGGCCTAGTTAGTATGCAGATTAATGATTTGGTTAGTAACACTAAATGTTAATCTTGAATAGGTGAATACAATGTATATTAATTAAATTAGGAGTGACGCCTAATACCTTGAATTCATCAGTTTTTCTTGAAGCAACAAACACATCCCATTCTTCTTTGTCCAGGAAGTTCCACTGTTCAATGGCTGTCTTCTTCCTCTTGTCACCTTCTTTTATGTATTCTCGGGTGATATTTGTCCTATAGTTCCTTAGGACTCTCCCACAACGTTGCATCACGCATTTACGATGTAGCTTTTCATCCAATTCAAATATACTATGCAAAATAGAATTGCTATTAACTAGTATCCAAAAAATTAGTAATCTACAAAATAGAATTGCAAATTAATAATAACTCACATATAAATCCTTCCATATTATGTCTTTCTTCCCCTTGGGATCTTTATGCTAAGAATCTATCTTACAACCACAATGGCTACGAGTAACATACCCAAGATATGAAACAAACGAATTGCGATTCACTCCAATTACATTTCCTAAATTATCAAAATCCACAACAAGTTTGGGTCCATTGCCCCTTTGCGCTATTAACTTCTTCATCATAGTGATGCCCCTTCTTTTGTCAACTTTTTTGTGCTGCTCATCAAGTGCCTCAAGTGCTTCAGAGGGTACATGTGCATCATCAACCTAAAATTTGACAAAATAAACACACTTACAGGATATAACTATAAATGGACATGCAGATATAAATATATGACAAAATATATTTTGGTTTAAAGGTGAGGCATTTGATAGTTTCAGTAATATCATCTGGTATTTGAGATAGTTGATGTAAGACTTTATCTTCAAACCACTTAATAAATGTCTTATTATGCTCTCTAGCAAGCCACATTGTATTGGCTCGAGGATATTGTCTCTTGATGAAATTGGTATGTTCCTTGATATAAACACTCACTTCATCCATGTTGTGTAAAATATACAAGTGACCTTGTTCCAACTGCTCACGACTGATTACTTTCACCCGTGATCCCAAAATTCCTTTGCCAAATTGCTCCTCAATATTCTTGTCATTACCAGGAGTGTCATTACCACTGAGAAAGTCATTGCAAAAATCCATAACCTCTCTCGCCACATAACCCTCAATAATACTCCCTTCAGGACGATAACAGTTTTGAACATCACTTTTAAAAACACTCATGTATCGTTCAAAGGGATACATCCAATGCAAGAAAACTGGTCCCAACATTTTCACTTCCCTAGTCAAGTGGACAACAAGATGTACCATGATATCAAAGAACGACGGAGGAAAATACATCTCAAGCTGACATAGGGTAACAACCACTTCTCTTTGCAAATTATCGAGAGTATCAGGGTCAATAACTTTGCTACACAGACCATTGAAAAAGAAACAAAGTCTAGTGATTGCAAACCTTACATGCTTTGGCAATATAGATCGAATTGCAACAAGAATATTTATTGCATTAGAGTGTGACAATCATGAGATTTAAAACCTATCAACTTCATATCTTTCATTGATACCAATCTACGGATGTTGGATGAGTAACCCTGTGGCACCTTAACATTTACCAAACATTCACAAAAAGCTTTCTTCTCCTTTCTAGACAATGTGTAACAAGCAGGAGGTAAGTATGTTCTCCGATTTCCCATTTCATGTAATTCTGTTAATTCTGACCTTATTCCCATTTCACGTAGGTCCAACCTAGATTTTATCCCATCTTTAGTCTTACCTGGTATATTAAAAAAAGTACCAATGACACTATCACAAACATTTTTCTCAACGTGCATGACATCGATACAATGCCTGACTGTCAAAGAACTCCAATGAGGAAGATCTCAAAATATTGACTTCTTCTTGAATAAAGATTTGTCACTCCGTATGGCCATAGTACATTGTGATCTCTTACCAAATTCATTGACAAAATCTTTTACTCTTTCATAAAAAACCTCCCCTGGTATAGGTTTATGTGCACTCCGTTCCTCATTCAACCCATTGAATGCTTTGTGCTTCCTACGATACAGATGGAATTTTGTAAGAAACCTTCAATGACTGAGATATATAGTCTTACCGCCATGTTTTAGTCTTGTTGAATCAGTGTTCTCTTCACATATAAGCCACACTTTAGCTCCTTTGACACTATATCCAGACAAATTCCCATATGCTGGAAAGTCATTAATAGTGAAAAACAACATAGCATGCAAACAAAATGTCTCTCTTCGTGAAGCATCATAGGTCATCACACCTTCACCCCAGAGTTTCTTTAAGTCATCAATCAGAGGTTCAAGATAAACATAGATATCATTTCCAGGTTTTTTAGGGCCCGATATCAACAACGACAACATTACATACTTATTTTTCATACACAACCAGGGAGGAAGATTGTATATAACAAGCATGACTGGCCAAGTGCTATGTTGGCTGCTCAATGTCTCGTATGGATTCATCCCATATGTTCAAAGCCCAAGTCTTAGATTCCTAACTTCTTCACCAAATTTAGGGTACAATAGATCAATCTTCTTCCACTGTGGGGAATCAGACGCATGTCGTAGGATCCCATCATTATTTTTCTTAACATCTGCATGCCACCTCAAATTCTTCACATCTATCGGATTGGAAAATAAGTGTTGAAACCGTGATATTATAGGTAGATACCACATCACCTTGGCAGGAGAACCAGTTTTGGAATCCCCCGAAGTCATCCATTTATACTGTGACGCACCACATTTTGGACAATCTTTCAAATCCACATAGTCCTTTTGAAATAATACACAATCATTTGGGCATGTGTGTATCTTCTTGGCATCCATTCCCATTGGGCACAACAATTTCTTTACCTGGTATGTTGAGATTGACAGCTCGTTTCCTTCAGGAAGCATTTCTTTCAACAAAGACAACAATGACGTGAAGCTTTTGTCGCTCCATCTATTGTTAGCTTTCAGCTTATACAATCTCAACATAGTGCTAAGCTTCATAAACTTAGTACAACCTATGTATAACGATATCTCAACATCATGCACAATGTTTCTAAAAATGGGAGGTGGATCGGTGTGCTCTACCCCACAACTATCCAACATCGCATCAACGATGTCTACTGGAACTGTCTCATTCACATCTACGTCATCGGAGGCAATTTCTTCTTCCACACAAGCACTGCTATCGACATCCACTAGTTTCGGGTTTGTAATCTCTCCATGCCAGTGCCATTCTGTATAGCCTTGTATAATCCTGTTGCACATGACATGACTTTTGATTTCGTCACCAGTGCTAACTTTCAAGTTGTTATCGCAATGCCTACATGGACAGTAGAACCTATCTCTAGGATGTTTCCTATGTTCCTCAGCAAATCTAATAAACTGGTCAAGACTAGAAATAAACTCTGGGGTGCAGCGATTGCGAATGGAATCCATGATCTATCCATTCTATGATAAAAGAGAAAACAAGTATATATTACAAAAATATTAGGGTCTAGGGTTAACAGATTAGAGTTTTTGCATGGTTAAAACTTTAGGCCAACAAATACATGTGTTGTCATTCTTGTATATAATAAATGTGTACCACCTATCCCATTCTTGAACATCTAATCTCACTAGTAAGTGTATAATGTGTATTGGGTTTTCAAGAAAATTTCGGTAGCATTTTCCCATTTGTTCTCTAAGTACATATACACTTACACTTTATACACTTACATCCTAAGTAAGATTAGGTGTTCAAGAACAGTCCCAAACTGGGGACTATCCAAGATTTACTCCTAATGAGTAAATCTTAGATGGGTTTCTAGGCCAACAAATACATGTGCTGTCATTCTTATATATAATAAATGTGTACCACCTATCCCATTCTTGAACACCTAATCTCACTAGTAAGTGTATAATGTGTATTGGGTTTTCAAGAAAATTTCGACAACATTTCCCCGCTGTTCTCTAAGTACATATGTACTTAGAGAACAAATGGGGAAATGCTACCAAAATTTTCTTGAAAACCCAATACACATTATACTCTTACATCCTAAGTGAGATTAGGTGTTCAAGAACAGTCCCAAACCGGGGACTATCCAAAATTTACTCCTAATGAGTAAATCTTGGACGGGTTTCTAGGCTAACAAATACATGTGTTGTCATTCTATAACATTGATTTCAACGTTTTGAGTGTCCATGCATGTTCATCATCAAGATAAAGATTACACATAAATTAGTATGACCGAGGGATGGAGAGATTCATAATTGATTTCAAAATTTCAAACTAGCTCATGCATTATCATCAATATACATCATACAATAGGGATTCATGTAGATGTTAAGGTGACACATCACTACAAAATTAGAGATTTAACACTACAAAATCAGAGATTTAACATTAGGGTTTTAATATCTTACATAGATTGATCACAAGATTTTAGCAATATAGTTAATTCAGGATTATGGTGAAATGTGTATTAGAGTTTTAATATATTAATTCAACTTTCATCAAAATTTACAGAATTAGGTCAAGAAAGGCCACGATCGTGTGGGCTGGCCATGGCCGTGGCTGTGTTGGCCTACCACGACCATGCTAGCATGGCCGTGGTCGGCCAACACAGCCACGGCCGTGACCAACCCACACGGTCGTGGCCTTGCTGTAATCCATTTGGTAAGGAGAGGGAGCATGAAGTAGATGAAGAGGTGGAGGAAAAAGAAGGACGGCGACCTACTTGGGCAGGAAAGCAGCGGCTTGGAGAGCAGGGGCAGATGCCAAAGCAAAGCGTGAACCACGACGAGCAGGAGAAGGAGCAGGAGTAGGAGCAGGCTCAGGTGGTCGGTGAGGAGCTCTAGATCAGAGCGACATCGCCGACCAATAGCTAGGTGCAGAGCAGGCGCGACGAGCAGAGAGGGCGGACGAGCAGTTTATCGAGCTAGGGCGGCGGCCGGCCTGGAGCGCAGTGACCGGAGGATCGACAAACAATGGTAGTGGAGGCGAGCGGTGGCACAGGAGCGGTGAGCAGAGGAATCGTCGCCGGACATTAAACCCTCAATCGAGATGAATGAAATAGAGAAAGGGGAAGAGTTTGGCTCGCACGGGTGTTGTTAAGTTAACATTAGGAATCAGTTATTAAAAAAAACTGACACAAAACTAAAGGCGTCAGTTCTCCAAACACACCGACACCTATTCTCAATGATAGTCGTCAGTTTTTACTAGAAAAAAACCGACGTCTATCTACATATACTGATTAAAAAAATTCTTCTCGATTAATGACCATAGTCGTCAGTTTCTATCGAAAATCGGCGCTCAAAGGGTGTGAAAAATTTCCCAGGAACAACGCGGGAAAACCCATAAGCGTCGATCATTGTAGTAAAACTGACGACCAAAATGTGCCCAATTTCGGTTTCGCGAATAACCTTTCGTCTTCGGTTTAATAGTTAATAACCGACACCATATGTTAAAATTTTGGAGGTAATTTTTTTCACTGGAAATTTTGGATTTGGCGGTTAATTTTAGGTGTCGGTTTATTATTAGGGAACCGACACTGAATAAAAGCGATACCCGTGTCTGGTCACCCTTCACAGATAGATGTCAGTTTTTTTATTAAACCGACGCTTTAGGTTTTAGGTGTCGGTGTATTTGTACAAATGATGCCTTTAAAAGTGACGTTATAAGCCATTTCTGTAGTAGTGCATTGTCATGGTGTTTTGAAGAATGCTATCATCTCACTCCACCCCTCTTCTATCCAATGTAGTCTGGCTTTCATCTCCCTCTGCCTCGCTCTTGCTTCTGTAAGGGTTCCCAGGGGCCGACGCTCATCCCCACCTCCTAGGTTGTAGGAGCGCTGCTGTTAGAGCATCAATTCTGGCGAGGAGTCAAATGTATTTAGGTTCTAAAGATTCACATCCTCTACTCAAGATGGAAACTCTGTCGTAAAGGAAGGAACATGATATAAACTCATCGGCATTCATGCTCTCTTTCTATCTCATGGTGGCACCATTGAACTTTGTGTGATGGTCAGGGTCATGCTAGCCTATCATCTCCATGAGATCTCCTTCCAAAGCTCCATATCGTGGTGGCAACAAACGGGATGGTGGCTAGAACTTAGTCTCAACACTGTATCCATAACCGAAAACTGTCGCCATCCTAACAGAAGGCACTGACAAGGGCATCAGGGTTCCAGGTCTTCTCGCAACAGTCTGAGGGAAGACAACCACTGTAGGTGGTGGGTTGATCAGACTGGTTTGCTAATATGGTCAGGAAGAGCCTACTTCTCCAGGATGACGATGTAGTTGACAAGTCTAGATGGCTCATGTAAATACGACTAGGATGTGTAGAGATCCTGCCGAGGGCATTGCTTGTAAGTTCAGGTGGAGGGACTAGGGGTAGGAATGGGTCGATAGCTCTAGTGGTTGTGCAGATTATGATTATGGGAACCGAATTCCCCTTTGATCAGCCACCCTCTTCGGATCTACTTGACACCAATCTGGTACTGCTCCTCCAATTTCAGAGGTCAGTAATGACTGGGGATCTATCCATCCTTCATGAGCAGCTGGCATGGTTCAGGGTTCCACACTACCCATGAACCTAAAGTTATCGTGAACTTATTGAATTGGCCACTCGTTTAAGAAAAATATCTAATATGTTCACACTTGCATAAACTCAAATAGGAACCTCATTGTTCATGGAGGGTTAGATACATACTAATAATATCCTAAAGTACATTTTATCCAATTTGGAGGTCCACATGTTTGTCCATTAGTTGCTTCCTCCAATAACATCAATATAGGGGTAGATGGTCATATAAAATGATCAATTATATTTAAGTTGTAATCAAACAACTTCAATAAACTTATGGTGATCATGATACAACCTAGAGTTCCTAATGAACTATTCATATTCATGTATATCGTGAATGGTTATATAATCACATAATTACCCAATTTGATTAACTAAATATATTCCTTATCATTGACATAAATTATGTGTCATGATCATAACTTGGAATTTTATTGTTACAAGAATCAACAATTGAATAACCAATCACTCAATTTGGGCTCAACCATCTACACAATATTCATAGTCCTTGAACACCATATTGGGTATCAAGACCCTAAAATCAGGTTCTTCACATTCACCCTACCTTATATGGAATTTCGTCCTCGAATTTCAACTAATCTCATATTTAAGGTGAAAATAAGGAGTTCAACCTCATATAAGTCAACACTTCTAGACTTCAAACACATCATAGTTCTGGATATACCCTAAGTTGTTAGCTTAGGATATTTAAGCATGCAAGGGTGTACCCACCCCACCTTATATAGGTGAAAGCATTTTTGTAAGAAATCATAGAATCACTTAGTGTCTTAGTCATCGTATGACATTCTTATATTTTATTATTTACATCCTCATAGTCCCTTAAGGATAAGGGTTTTGTTTGCTCGTAAGAAGTTAAGGAGGCATTACTAAAGTTTTCATCTTTCATTATACTTGCCTATGTAAGATGATGTCAAGATCTCACATCTTCAATCACTAGAATTATCATGTTTACATCATTAATGTGATTTATGATCAACATCATAATATGATTTCATCATTAGAGAAAGGCTTTCTTATCATACTTAAATATTAGGGTTTCACCCTATTCAGTGAGTTATCCTCAAGAAGAAGCTTAGATTTACAAGGATTGAGGTTAAGCACTATATTTTGTGATCATTTAATCTATGATCCAAAGATATTTTTATTTCTATCTCATGGATTCAAACTTACATCTTTCATGCATGATAAAGAGAGAAAGAGAATATACTAAGCCAATTTTATCATGCTTTCAAACTTGGATATCACATGTATGATATAGGGAGGAAATAAAGACAATATTAGGCCACACTTACATGAGTGACTCTCCATAAATAAATCATCTATATAGCTCAAGTGAGGTCTCTAGTATCATAAATAAAGAAGGAGAAGTGGAAGGAGAAACATTTATGAGTATCTTATGCACAAGGCATTTTCTCTTAGAACTAGAGTTCATATATTACCTCACTTGCAGCTAATGATGAGATTCACACACATATGTCACTCAAGCTAGGACCTAACTCAATCAAAAGGAATGTTTTCTCATCATGAGTCAGCTACCCATCATTTTTATCCAACACTCACATATAGGATTGAATCATGCAAAAGGACTCAACTCATCTACTCAGGAGTAACCCAGCTTAGGGCACATCATTTCACATATATCTCAGGGTAGGTCCTATGACCCTCTCCTTGTGGGTCTCACTCTCTTTGGAGTTCACCACATATCTTGTCCTAACACTAGAGGTCCTCCTTTGAAAAGAGTTTGAGGCTCATGCATATTCAACTTTATCTCAACTTAGCTTATCTTAAATAAGGAAAGGGAATGTACTTTCATCATCAAGAGTTAGTTTAGAATCTTCAAAATTGGATTCAATGCATATACAACTTAGATCCATATAAAACAACTTATATCATTAGAGGTAGAACTTATATAAGATCATACATGCTTATGCCAACTATCATTCTATCATGTACTTTATTTATCACATATCTTGATAAGGCTCTAGACATCTAATCTAGAGGTACTCTCTCTTCTAGACTGATGTCATTCCCTTCCACTTAGGTTGCATGAACACTAACTAATCTACAGTGTGAGGGACACATTTTTATATTTACATATATATAATAAAGTACTATATAGTTTTTCTCTGAGAAAGAAGACGTCAGAGAAAACACTCGAGGCTTGAGCCTATTGGAAAACAAAACCAAATCAGCAAAACTGAGTGTCCCACACATAGTAGATAGTGTAGTGCCCTATAACCTAGTGAAATGGTGAGAACAAGGTGTATAACAATGCAGAAACCTTATACATATGAGCTCTGTATGGATAGGGTTTCACACACTTGTCTAAACTTAGTTCTTGAACATCTAGGTTCCATCATAAGAAAACTATTGGCTCTCTTATGAGGGAGGGTGTATGGAATCTGCCTCCACGTAGGGGTACTGAGAGTTTGCTGAATCTCTGCATGGATACTCATATCTCTGAAGTAGATAAATGTTGGTTCAAGGGACTGAATCACTTCACTCTAAGGGGTGCTTGGAACATCTGTTGGGGACACAAGCCTGAAATTCAGTGGGCAAAGTGGTTGTGGAAAAGTAAATTACCTAGAAGAATATCATTCATTGTACGAAAATCATGCACGATAGGTTGGGTTCACTGAAGAATACATGCAAACAAAAGGCATCTCCTTAGCCTCCAGGTGTGGGTTGTGCAAGATGGAGATGGAGTCCCTCAATCACATTTTATGGGAACGCTCTTTTGGTGATGAAGTCTGGGACAGAGCAAGAAGTCTTAATGCCCTCCTACCAAAGAATATGGATGATTTCCTGTCTAGTAAAGAAGAAAAGGATAAAACTCTCACATGTCTTATTTTTTTATCATATTTGGTATATGAGAAACAAAGTTATTTTTGATGAAGCAAAGCCTAATGCTTATGAGGCGTGGCGCCTCATTTCACATGACTTTCATAGTCTGAATGTATAGATAGGTTTTTTTGTTATGTAACACCACACTTGTACAATTACCCATTTTGAATTGAAATAGAAAGGCAGGAGGCACACTTAATGATAAAAAAGGGTTCTAACCTAGAGGCTAGGTCAAACCTTATTCCTATAGAATAACTTACTAAGTTTCTAGGGTTTCAAGTGAAAGGTGAAATTTAGTTTTATGTTTCATGGTTAGCAACTATCAGGTGTAGCTATTGTTCATGCTTTGATACCAATTGTAACGTCTCCAGATTCTGGAATCTCGAGACTTAGAAGGCCCGAGAGGACAAATCCAAAAATGTTACCTAATTGTTTCAGAGAGTGATGCAGAAGCATAATACACATACATGAACATTCAACCATAACATAAACCATAAAAATTTCTCAACATTCAACATTTATATATTATGAGTGAGTTATTACAACACGATTTATAATTACATATTGTATGAAAATTCTGCACTCTATGAACATGTATGCTAACTAGGATCTACACAATAGATAAACCTATACAACTTGCTCGCTCACATCTTTTATCCCATGCTAGCTCAGAACCTAAAACATTCGTGAAACAATGAATCAACATAATGTGTTGTGTACATGGGTAGAAAGATACATATATTTATGGTTTTCATAATTTGAAAAAATTTGCAAAAGAAAGAAGGAAAATCATAGAAATTAGTTCTTTAATTAGCGAAATACAACAAATTTTGTATATTTTCTAGATGAGTTGCATTACTAAGGTGGACTAGTACCAAAACATATATATTGGGTCCATCCCTGTGTACGAAGTACTCTAGGGAAACTCCCTGTACACCTTGTGCTCTAGGGAGGTGTACTAGTCAACATTAATCCATTCCATCATAAGGGGGATAATGAACACCTTAAATAACTACAAAACATCTACTCATCATTTATGTTTTAAAGTGATAAAACATTGAGTACTATATAGTGTTACTACATCCAATATTTGCAAATAGAAGAGAGCATACATACATATCATGATTGCAACCAAGAAAACCATAGTCATATACTTAAATAAAAGCCACGTACCTGAGTCCAGAGATTCCTAATAATCCTTGATCATCTAGATATTTGGTCATCACCTAATTAATAGCAATTAATCATCATTAATACAATGGTCACCATTATTAATGATATTTAGGTCCATATTAGGGTTTAGGCCAAACCTGAGTTCAAATTGACCTAAACTTGTATGTGATATTGTTCTAGTGATAAAGAGGTTATAAAACGTATCTGGTCTAATTTTTATAATTTTTTGATGCTTAATGTATTTTATAGAATTCATATGAGTTTAAGACATGTGATTATGAATAAATGAGAAAGGCCTAATGTAAATCAATAATACTCAAATCAGAGTCAACATATTGTCTCTATATAATATCATAGTTCAATATTATTTTTATCCTATTTAATCTCAATCATTTACTAATCAACCATTTTAAAGATCTTAAAATAGAGAATCTACTTCTAAATTAATATCATCAATAATAAGGATACAAGAGTCTGACCTCCTGGTTTCATATCAAGGTACACAATTTTCTGAGTTTGTAGGTGTTTTCTATGTATTTTTCTGACATACCATTGATTTACTAAGATCTTCGTAAGATAATAGGTAATAAAATGGTTTAACTATAAATTTACCTTTTAAGTTAATGAAACCATATCTACTGGGTATAGATCTGTGAGTCCTCTGACCCGCTGACCCGATCACCATGGTCTTGCGTTCTCGATTCACTGCCGTGTGAGGACTCTGCGACAACGCTCTCTACCGTAGGCCGAAGGAAGGATGAGGTAGTGCAGGATCTTGGGGACTCCTCGAGGGCAGAGAGGGATTCTGGAGACCTCTCTGTGGCTTCCTATGAGAATTTGTACCTTTGGAGGACCCTGGTTAGGGCTTGATCTTACGGGTGAAACAACCCCAACGTCTGTCGCCGTAAGTGTAGCACCGGCAAAATCTTGGTCCTCCATTGTTCTGTGAAGTAGGAAACACCGTAGTGCTTGGTCTCCTAGGATTCATTGATGATGAGGGAGCCATTTTCGTGGTGTTTTGAAGGATGCTATAATCTCACTCCACCCCTCTTCTATCCAACACAGTCTGGCTTTCATCGCCCTCTGCCTCGCTCTTGCCTCCGCAAGGGTTCCCAGGGTCCCACACTCATCCCCGCCTCCTAGGTTGTAGGAGGACTGCTGTTAGAACATCAATTCCCATGAGGAGTCAAATGGATTCAAGTTTTGAAGATTCACATCCTCTACTCAAGATGGAAACTCTGCCGTTGAGGAAGGAACATGTTAGAAACTCACCGACGTCCGTGCTCTCTTTCTATCTCATGGTGGCACCATTGAACTTTGTGTAATGATCAGGGTCATGCTAGCCTATCACCTCCACAAGATCTCATTCCAAAGATCCATGTCGTGGTGGCAGCAGATGAGATTGTGTCTAGAACTTATTCTCAATATTGTCTCCATAATCGAAAACCGCCGCCATCCTGACAGAAGGCACAGACAAGGGCATCATGGCTCCAGGTCTTCTCACGACAGTTTGAGGGAAGACAACCACTGTAGGTGGCGGGTTGATCATACTGGTTTGCTAATATGGTCAGGAAGATCCTACTGCTCCAGGATGACGACGTAGTTGACAAGTCTAGCCGGCTCATGTAAACATGACTAGGATGTGTAGAGATCCCGCCTAGGGCATGGCTTGTAAGCGCAGATGGAGGTACTAGGGGTAGGAATGGGTCGATAGCTCTGGTGGTTGTGCAGATTATGATTATGGGAACCAAATTCCCCTATGATCATCCACCCTCTTCGGATCTACTTGACACCAATCTGGTACTGCTCCTCCAATTTCAGAGGTCAGTGACGACTGGGGATCTATCCAGCCTTCATGAGTGGCTGGCATGGTTCAGGGCTCCACACTACCCATGAACCTAATGGTATCGTGAACTTATTGCATTGGCCACTCCTTTAAGCAAAATATCTAATATGTTCACACTTGCATAACCTCAAATAGGAACCTCCTTGTTCATGGAGTGTTAGACACATACTAATAATATCCTAAAGTACATTTTATCCACTTTGGAGGTCCACATGTTTGTCCATTAGTTTCTTCCTCCAATAACATCAATATAGGGGTATATGGTCATACAAAATGATCAATTATATTTAAGTTGTAATCAAACAACTTCAATACACTTATGATGATCATGATACAACCTAGAGTTCCTAATGCACTATTCATATTCATGTATATTGTGAATAGTTATATAAGCACATAATTACCCAATTTGATTAACTAAATATATTCCTCATCATTGACATAAATTATGTGTCATGATCATAACTTGGAATTTTATTGAAACAAGAATCAACAATTGAATAACCAATTACTCAATTTGGGTTCAACCATCTACACAATATTCATAGTCCTTGGACACCATATTGGGTATCAAGACCCTAAAATCAGGGTCATCACAGTTCATGTCTAGCAATATGACCAAACCCTCACAAGGAAATACCTGATGTACTTGGTTTTGCCAACCCTCCAACCATACTTCAAGGAGGAACATCAACTCATCGGAAAGTGATCCTACTATTCCCAACCTTTTGTAGGAACCCTTGATGCCCTTCACAACCGTCCACATAAGGTCAAATTGTAGGAACAAGAATCCACTCAGTTTTATGTATATTAACATGTCGAGATGTAAAGGAAGGCAAGGAGGGAGAAGATGGTCCACATATACATATTGTTGGGAGAGGGAAGAAAGGTTGGTCGACTATATAGGAGTAAATCTCATCAAAACCCCTATGTATACACCCTTTACCTTCTTTGCTTTCTCCTTGCCATCTAAGGAAGATCCAAAAGGCTAGGCACAATTTTAATAAAAAGACATTTCTAAAAGTAGTCAGCTCATTACTTCCTTTCCATTACTCTTGAAAGATACCTTCATGTTTAGTAATTTAGCACAAAGTGATATCATGAGAAAGGAAATGCATGCTTATCCAATAATTTCATAAAAAGATTATCTTTTAACTTTAAGGATGTTATGTACCTTCCTTACCTTCATCTCTCTCTCTCTCTCTCCATTTGTTAGGAATATTATAAAGTATTACAAAAAGGAAACCCACAAATACCTTTCCCATCTTATATTTGATTTTGGAATTTATTTGGATATATCTTGTAAAGAAACTTGCCCTTTATGTATATCTTTAAACAATTAACCCACATCATATGGAATTTCCTTTTTATTTCAAATTCTAGAAGTTTCTCAGTTTCCTCACTATATTCAAGTGTTTCAAGGAAAGAAGACAAAATACCTTTATTTGATGCCTCAAAACTTGTTTTGCCAAACATGGTTAGGTAAATTCTCCATTAATTACCTAAAATACCATATATCTTATTTTCCTTTAGAAACTTGACAATTATCTCATATTTCATATATCTAACAATTCAAAAAGCCATCATCTTTTCTGGATGTATGAATTCCTTTGTTTCTTAAACTTGTTCCACAACAATCTATTTGCAATGCAAATAGTCTCATGGTCCTCACTTGGGTCATGGATTGAACCCATGCCACATGGTTAACTTTATTTTCCATCAATGATAACTTTAAGGAATTTACCTATCAATTCAAGCCTTTATATATATATATATATATATATATATATATATATATATATATATATTTCAAATTCTTTGAATTTTGAGGATCTAACACTCTCCCTTGTTGTCTCTCCCTTTTAGGGGTAAGACTTGATTAGGCTCTCATGTTAACACAACTCTGAGAGTATAAAAATTGTCAAAGCTTATTGTTGTGTCTTTTGAAAGACTAGACTACCCCCCCCCCCCATACATGATCGTCAGGGACATGGCTTCCAGATCATCCAGGAGTCAAAGAGACAAATTTTTAGTAATTTCTCAGAAGTTGTAGATGATAAAATGCTCAGTTCAACACTTGAAACAATTAGTTCACTATGTTTCCTATTTAGAAACAAATTGTCCTTTAATATCTACTGAATGCACAACATGATGTTAGCATCAATCCTTGATCCAATCTTACTGATCTCTCAATCGATTGGTTGACAACCTTAACCAGTTGGATCATACTTCTGAACCAATCAGTTCACTTTCTGAACCGGTCATTTCAGATTTCTAATATCTAATATTGTTTAAATTGAATCCCTAAACAATTTAATAATCAAGTTAAACCTTATTCATGAGTGAACTCCTGTTCCAGGTGTATCCTATGTGTGTGATCCTATAGGTCCCAAGTTACATTGGCGGTGAATGTCCATAGGTAATTTTTGGCATTAAAAATAATGAGCGATATCTAGAAACACATCATTGCTATCCAAGTAGTTTGGAAGTCTGAGAACAACTTCAACCTACAATCTATGATTAGTCTTACAATGATCATATAGTTCCTTTGTCTCTGATATCTAGATTGAACTTAGGCATAGAATCACCATCCTTTCAACATTCAATTCATGTTCCTTGAATTAGAGCAGACTGACTGAGATGAATGTGAGCTCACATGTCATATATTGGTTCACATGAGTATGGCTAAGATATCAACTCTAGTAGGGGGAAAATCACATTTACTTCACTCATAGTCATTCCTCACGTATCACAATGTTTCCAGGCATCACCTTTCTGGTAACCCTTATTCAAGGTCATGTTGGTAGATGTCAAAATACATCAGACAATATGTGATGAGTGTAGCGATGTCAGGTCTAAGAACAACAATCGCCACCATCACTATGAGAGTTGATTCTGACTACCATTCAATGGTTTCCATGTATCACACTCAAGGTGTGTTTATGCGGTACAATGTTCTGTAACAAGTATTTATGTTCTTGGTTTGATATCACATATTATTACTAATGAGATTCTATCATTAATTAACACACACTCTAGCCTTATGTGTTATTGTTGTCTATTAGCCTCCACAATAACATCCTACAAGGGACATAACAAGAATGCAATACTCTTATCATACATATGATCTCATTGTTTAGATCCTCCTGAAGATATATGTCGTTGTGTAACATCATTCTTTAGACATCTATCATATCATATCATATCATATCATTATCTCATAATTGAACAAACATATAGATGAAGATTGCCTCTATTATTAGTCAAATCATTTATAATATATGCCATTACAATCATCATATGATTGGCTTTCTGGACATACATACCAACAAGTGGCCCTTGGCTCTGACCCTGACTAGAGACATGTTGGAGTATGGAGACTATCACACACATCAAAATTTAGTTCTAAATGCCATGCATATTACATATATGTTCAGTGGAGGAGCCACATGTGGGCTTCATGAGGCCGATGCCTCACCCAGATTGTTATATGTAAATTGCATGTTATGTGAGTTGGCTAAAGTTTAAGTATAGTTCAGTATTACGGGCCCAACTATTGCAAAGACAAAAGGATGATTCTCACCCTTTCCCATCTATCCTAGAATTAATACAACATGCTTGTGGTGACAGATCCATGGGTCCCGAGTGATGGCCTCTACTCAAACAATTGAATTTCAAGAAGTTAGAGACATTTGGGGCCTCATGATTTTTAGAAAATCATGTGTGGTTTGTCTATAAAATGATGAGGCCGAGCGAAGGTCATGCTATAATACTCTTAGATCTAAAAAAACTTTACACCTCTTACTATTATATCAATAGACTCTCACTACCAACCACCATTGTAATGTTTCAGTTTCTTCTATTCAATACATTTTGACCTAAGAGTCATTTAGGAACATCTTTATTTTGTTTATCTAATTCATTGGTTTTGACTGTTGCTCTTTGCAAGTGGTTTCAAGAGACTCTGGTTGTTAGTTACTTCTTTTCATTGTCATTTTTTTCAATCTTACTAAAAAAACTTAATTGGTAGTATGCTTATTTCTTATTCTATTTTGTGAGTTAAATATGCATGACAAGGTCACATGAAATGTTGTTGGTATCATGTGGAAGAGTGGGATGTCTAGATTTGTATGGTGACTCAAGTGAATAATAGTTATGCTTTCTCCAAGTGTTCCTTGTTGCTATGCCACACTCCAAACCATTATAGTCAAACATATTTAACATGTAAGTATCAAAGACTTTTTTCACTAATATCTCATTATCACCTTCATGTTCCAAATATAATTAAAAAAATACAAAAAAGTGTCCACGTTGACCATGTCACATTGAATTGTCATTGTAAAAATTATTCTAATGTAAAATAATATACAAATAGTTGGTTGTAAGGACATTTTACTTGGATACTGTAACTGAAGGAGTTACATTTTTATGGTGGAAAATGTAAAATATTGTCAATTTGAATAGGATGGGGGAGCTTTATGTTGAAAGAGACACCAAGATATATCTCACCATGAATATCATTATGTAATAATTCTAGAATAAGTAACCCCATGTCTATCTCCTCTTGATTTTTTTTAAAAGTTTGTAACTTTGTTATCTCATTTCATATATTGACAAACATTCTGGTGAAACATAGGTTAACATATGTGTGCCATATCCCCCTTTTAAAACCTAGCTCAGCCATTACATATATTGTTGAATTTCACATCACAATATCCTCTAATGAACATATACAAGATATATATTCATATTGTATTACAAAATTCCTATTGTACTACTTACAAAAAGGTAATACACATAGCCCTAAAATACCATAAAAACCAATTAATGAACAAAAATCCTATTTTTGTGTTTTGTAATTTTTTTGTACTTTGTTTCACAACTTATATACTTTTTGTATGAATTGTGTACTTAAAGTAATAGAGACCATGCGCCCGTTATGAGTTAACAATTAAGTTACAACAAAAAGGCCACTAGTAGTCTGATTATTTTTGGAATTTTGTAATGCTTTGTGTACTTCCATTTATAAATTGTGCATTTTTTCTAAGACATTTTTGTACATTAATAATATAAACATCTTCAATTATGAGCTAATGGCTAAATTACAACAAGAAATAGTTTCCAACTATCCAATGTCTTTATATTTTTCATTATTTTATTTATACTTTTATTTATATATTGTTTAATTTATTTATAGAGTAAGGAATTTTGAAATATATACAAATTCAACTTTTGTGAGCCCAATTGCAACATGAAAAAACTATAAACTTTAGTGGATATTATGTGTACTACTTGCCCATGTGTACTCAATTTACTGTTCTTTATAAATTTTACACATTTGATCAACACATATCTTGAGGTGTAAAAGTAAGGTACAATGGGCAATTTTGGGACAATTTTTGTATTATACCATGATAGAAGACGAATAAGAAGTGTTCATGAAAGCAACTACAAAAAGACCATGTTTGATGTTATAAAATATCAAACATTAAGAAGCTTACATACTAGAATACTCCTGATTTAAGTACATGTACATGTCATCTTCTTACTAAACTCTAACACAATCAACTTTTAAGATTTCTTTCCCCAAGATCACACTTCAGATTTTACCTTCCTTCACCCGTCAAAACAGATGATTTGGGTTCATGCTCACATGATGTAATGCTATATTCAGTGCTGGCGGGTTCTTGGCTTGAAGAAATAGCTGGATTTATGATGGTGTTGGGTTCTTGACTTGATGAAATTGTTGAATTTTTTATTGTGCTAGATTCTTGACTTGATGAAATACCCGAATTCCTGATTGCCTTCATGTCATTGAATAAGAAATCAGTCTTGTTGAGTATGTTATCATCATACATACAATTTTCTGACATAGAACCCTCTAGCACTCGAGCAACCTATGAAGAATTGCAAAATAAGAAAACTAGATAGAAACTAACTTAACTTCTCAATATTGAATAAGTCTGATAATTGAATTCAAACATGCAACTATAATTGTACCTGTGTCATTGTAGGTCTATATTGTGCTTCTGGTTGAGTACAAGCAGTGGCACAAGCAATCATGCGCTTGATCGTGTCAATATTATAGTTGTGTTGCAGCTTTGGATCAATAAATGAGTCAAAAATTTCCTCTTTCAATGATTGTAATAGCATAGGCCTTGCCTACACTTACCAAGTAAAGTTTCCATCATATTTAGAATAATAAATAGTATTCAAGGTCCTTTCTAACAACTATACCAAAAAATATCTACATTCACATGTACACATATTCTATTCTTTATGAAAAAGAAACTATGTATCTTTAGAAAACCATTGTGGCATATAGTTTACCAATGTGTTAGTAGATAACATGATTCATCCTTTGTGGCACATATCAATAAGCCATTATGCTTAACTATTCGATAATAGTATGAATTATAGGATTTTACATATCTTTACTAATTTATATGATTATTATATGTATTACAATATTATATAAAATGTGAAACGTAGATGCATAATTGGTTTTAACATACATAAAAGTTGTTCTTATTGATTAAAATCAGCACTTAATTTTTAAGATTGTTCAGATTATATATTTAACAACAAAGAAGGTTCATCTTAAAAAAATGCATTTTCTTATGTATTTGATGTAGACATTATATTCATGACTACTAAGTCTGCCTTGTTAAGAACTATATAATTATCTTGATGCTGGAAAGTAAAATCATAGCAACTATTAGTTTACGAATACAAGAAATCATACAATTTATACTTTATGTACTACATACGATACAATTTTATTCTATGTGACGAATCTGATCAGATGTTCTGAATATCAATTAAATATATATCATTGGTCATATGTGAAGACACAATCAATCATTTTTTAAATTTGTTTGTGATTTTATTGTAATAATTTTTAATTTCATATCAAACAATGTTTTTAAAGTTCAAATTGTATAAAAACAACTAGGACAATACATTTTTGTACACTACATAAAAATATATTTTGTTTAAGCTCAAAGATTATTAGCTGTGAATTTCCTGTACACTACTTAATCATTGATTCCAAGATTTTATTTGGTTGTGTAGGAGTGCATAACATGATTACAATAAAAAAAGTTTGTAATAATTTATTTAAAGTACTAACAACATGCTAAATTGGATGTAGTTCAAGTTCATTAACTGTATTCACTTATGCTCATGTTGATGTAGTTATTTTATATATTTTTAGGAAACGATCCTTGGAAATTTTGAATACATATTACTTAGGAAAATAAATCTTTAAACTAATTTGAATTGCTTCATATTAAAACTACTTAACAATGTAAATGATTTTTAGATTTTTGATAAAAAGAGGAGTCATAGTGAGTCATAACGGCAGGGGAGCAAGTGAGAGATAGCACGGTTGGCCAATTATGATGGTCCACAATGAAGGAACTCAGGTTCTAACCACACATATAAGTATTTATCGGTTTTTCATCCCTCATGGGTTTTCGAGATCCACCATGTGCTATGGGGGTGGGGGTGGGAAATCATTCACTCTTAATCCCATGAGGGCAAGAGAAAAAGTGGAAGAGACGTGATTTTGTTAGTCTCATTAGAGAGGAATCCGAACTCAGATTCAGGTTTGTCTTTTGGTAATTAAAAGAGTTATAGTATTTTGCTTGGAAATCCATAATACAAATGTGAAACTTATCTAATGGATTCTTTGGTTCTTCTGTAAAACCATGTAAAATTCAAACAATTAAAATCACAATCGGAGTAAGGTTTTGTAGGCTAGTCTAAATTAGTTTTCTCTAGCCTCACACAAACATCACTTAATATCTCGATTGTAACTAGAATAAGTTACCATATTACCATGTTTCAAGATCCCAACTATCACAATCAATATGTGGACCAATAATCATTATCTAAATCATGTACTAGACATAGACTAAGAGTAAAATTCATTACATTATTTAATCACGGGGAATATTGGAGTGAACATTAGTAACAGAATGGACATTAGAAATGAAGTCATGATGGATTTGGAGTAAACAACATAACTAATTTGAGAACACACAAGGCATAAAAACTTATCACCCTGCAATTGTCATTTGAGAAAGTATTTTATATACAACCACCCAAACCAAAATTCTAAATAAATCCAGTCAACTAAAGTTTTAGATCATCAAACCCCACTATAATGTGTTGCACTATAAATTTGTAGGATTTGGTGCGGTCATGGTCTTATCCATAACTATAAATGTTTAGTTAAGAGGGTATAGATATGGGTATATACCCACTTTTTCAAAAGCTATATCCGCACCATACATATATACACATAACCACTGAGTATATAGATGGATAAGTGGGTATAGTTATGGTAGAGTTGCTAGAGTAACACACCACAAAATTCAACATACAACAAACCTACCACACTAATTTAATGATATTGGTATTATTATGATGTCTACTGCATTCTTTTTGTGGAAATATATTGTTTGATAAATAAATAATATCTCACCTTAAAATGGACAACCAATAGTAGCATGTTGTGACACACCTAAATCAAAATAAAAAGGATATAATAATAATTGTTGTCTCTGTTGGTGAGTATTATATAGTTTGATTATATAATTAATAGAATAAGATAGTCAATGTTGACCTTAAAAATTATGTTGGTTTGTCTTTACATTGGGAGAAAAAGTGCAATCAACAATATCTAACATATCTCTAAGTCTACGGAAAAATGTCATTCAAGACGGTGAATAAAGATAAGCAGAATAAGAGAATAAATTTATGTCCTTCTTAAATTGCAATGTGTCACTATGAGGGTCAATGAGGTTCCATATATTTGTTTATCTACTATTGTAAAGTACTTATATTTACTAGACGTGAGTGCTAAAATATATACCATTACATTCTAATATAAATATTTACTTGTATAAGGTACCTATACTGGCTAGATGTGAGTGCTATAATATGAACCATTACATTCTAATATAACTTATTTATATAAAAATATAATTAAATGAGTATGTTGATACATAGATAGACATAACCATACCCAATGAGAGGTACATGTGTACAAGGGTAAGAGGTTACACATTTATATAAATTTATACGAATGATGGGTATAGAGGGTATGGGTTGGAGGGTATGTGGGTATACCCATGTCCATTTACAACCCTATGTTGCATCCTCTTTTACCATATAATTCCATTCTATTGTAACAAATTGTGTTTCATCCAGCCATTCACTTACCATTTGATTCTAACACACTAACTAAGTCTAACCATTAAAATCTTGAATGGTGACTATTTATTAAAATTCAATTGTTGTTGACTGTAAAATTTTTTCAAAATAAAAACATTAAATATTTGCACATTAAAAACTCATAATAGTAAAAACAAATATTTCATTGAGATAAATAGTCCACAAAATTAAAGAGGTTCATCACGTAAAAAGGTGCATCATAGAATGAAGAACTAACTACTATCTGGATTAAAAAAAGAAACTTAATTTTAAACCATACTTCATAGAAAATTATAAAACTAAAAAGGACATATTTGACAATGTTTCAAGAAAATCATGAACTCTATGTATCATTTGAAAACGGGAAGCAAATAACTAAGTCATAACCACTTTGAATTACATATATTGTTTATATCTCCATCTGATAGTAAATGTGAATTGGCATAGTAACGAGAACTACATTTTTTCAATATTTTAAAAATTACTAAACTCTCTATGTATGTATAAAAAATTTGTCACATGAAGGGGACTGTAAGAATCACATTTTCTATAATGTTTATGTTAACTAACAACATCAAAGCTTTTATTTTTCTTTAACTATAAAAATATATCAAAATAATACACTTACTTGATTCAATAGATTATATATAATTGCAGATGTAGGTGGTTTCCCAGTGATTAATTCAAGAAGGACTACGCCAAATGAAAAAACATCTGACTTCTCAGTAATCTTGCCACTATTTGCATACTCTGGGGATAAATAACTGTAAAGAAATAAAGAGGAACATATATTGAAAAATCAAAATTCTTAAAAATGTGTTTGTTAAATGTAGAGAATACATATCAAAAAAGGATAAATAAAGAGTGTCTTATATGCATTTCTATATATTGCAGTCAATACATCATCATCATCAATTTTCAAAACTTTAAAGTGTATATTTTCAAGAGAAAAATGAATGTAGGGAAATTTTTAACACATTTATATTATACATTTTTTACTTAAGGGATGCAAAATGGAATCTTCCTAATATTGAGGTTTGGTAATTACGGTAAGTTGGCCCCTAGGTTTATGGGACCGTATCGTATCTTGGCTTATGTTGGAAAGGTAGCATACAAGTTAGAGCTACTCCAGAGCTGCACATGTTACATAATGTCTTTTATGTTTTTATGCCGAGGAAGTGTCATCCAGATACAGAGCAGATGATCCAATCCAATGGAGGGTGAGTCAGATGAGGACATTCAATATACATTTATGCTTAGAACTAAATATAGAAATTTAAGAAATATTAAAATAATCATCTGGTTTGAAAATAAAATTATTGATTTATCCATTGAAGATGTAATTGTGGGAAGTTTGATGTTTTGCTCCTATGTATCAATAATTGAACACACACATGTAGATAAATACTTACTTTTATGACCTTCTCAACATAGTATTAGGGATTCATGCACATGCATGGCAGATGCTTGTGCACATTTGTTATATAGTAATAATCCTACTATGAGATTTTAAAATTATTGTTGTCGTTCACTCTAATGGTGCATTTTGATATTCATTTGATATGTTACCTCGATGACGGACGCAAGATGAGACATATGTTGTGCGAAAGGCATCAATTTCCATTGGTCTCACCTAGTTTGGCTGTTTCCATTAATATAGTAACCATGCTATTCTTGTGGATTTATGGTGTACAATGTGCATTTGAAACCAAAAGAAAGTCGCGACTAAAATTAAGAGAATAGATAAAAGGCTTCATTTAAAATGAAGAGAAAAAACAATGCTAGAAAGAAAGAATAAGTGGTAGAAAAAGAGAGAGAGACCAGAGAATTAGAGAGATGTGAAGAGAGAGAGAGAGATAAGGAAGGGGGTGGAGGATAGACTCCACAAGTTATGGAGGACGAAGAGAGAGACGTCAAGGGGAATGACATTTGAATTATAAGAAGACATGTAGTTTTTCTTTCCAAATAAAATAGTATGATAAACTTATAATTATCTTATTGATACTTGAATAATCATGTTCTTAGAATAAGGATAATTTTTAAGAAGTCTAAAATGTGATTAAATACTAACGATGTCATATCTTTCATCAGGGTTGTTGAAATTTTGAGTTTGAGTCCACTTACGACAATGATTGGGTTTTTTGACATTTCTAAGATTCAATTTCAACATGGTTTATGATATTTCCATCCTTGAATGTTAAATCTAAGAACTACTATTCAACCTCAATTGTTAAATTCAAATTCTAAAATCAACTAAAAATTAGTTTTTCATCAACCTATAAGTCATGTCTGTCTAAATTCTAGTTATACATAATCAAGATTTCTTACTACTTTAACATGAACCAACTCAAAAAAATATCAAATCCAAAAATGATTTGAATAGTAAAAATGGGAACCTAAAAAAGGCCTAGTTATAAATCTTAATATGTTAGTATGAACCCGATGGACTTAAATTGTAAAATAAGAATATGGAATTCTAGATTGGCCAAAGTCAACTTCAACATACTATTATAGACCCTACTATTTGACTTTAGAAACCTCTTGTAACACATATAAAGAATAAGAAAATTTATCAAAATGAAATCAATCTTTTTTTACCTATATTTACATCCCCCATGGTTTACATATAAAATAATATAGTACATAAGCCAAAAGTTGCTTATCCACTTTTTGCAACCAGTTGATTATATTATATGGTGTGAATCAAAAGAAGCAAAGAGTGAGACATACATTCATTCACTTATTATGGGAAAATAATTAATTCAAAGGCTTGCTAGACAATAAATAATCAATTATACTTAGTCATGAACACATATCAAACCCCAAAAATATTCCAATTAAGTAAAAAATAAGTATTTTTAAATTTAAACTAGATATATATTATTTTTAATCTACACAATTGATTAGGTGGTGTAATTTTCCTATTATAGGTTTTAACATACAAATTCATTTTTGTAGTTTTATCTATAATAATAATAATAATAATTTTTTTAGATTTTTTTCACACCCTTTAATAACAATAATGATCATTGTTGTGCTGTATGAATTGCATATGATAAAAAATGAGGATAAACGACTATCTATTTTGGAATGGCCTCACCCACTGCAAATTTGTGGGTCTTCCATAGGCCCACAACGTTACCACCATACTTTGAGACTGCATAGCGCTATGTAGTATATGGTGGAGTCACATCCCATTTTAAGACCCAATTAGTACAATAACATGTGGGTGATAGCATTTGCAGACTCATACCATAAGACTTGTGAATATAAACACATTCACATAAATACAAACTTCTATATCTGAATGAAAAGAGATGAGGGATATGTGGTATAATGTTAGTGAAACTTTAGATCAACTTTATGAGAAACCACACAGTGGTTTGTAAGAGTATGTATAGGAAATAAGATAAAGAAGATATGAGGTTCCTTCTATTCATAAATATCGATTGCATATAGAATAAATGAGTAGCTCATAATCTAGACTAGAAAGAATACAACATGCCTTTTTAGTTATGAAGAAAACATAAGTGTTGAAACTCTTAAATTTAAAACCATTGTACTAATATGTAAGAAATATTGTGGAAGACAAGAACACCTCAGGACAGTGGCGGAGCCAGCCTGCTGATGAAGGGGGGGGGGCACAATTTAAAATGATGTTAAGTACATATGTGGAATTATTATTGTCAACACGTCTCAATTGACCTTTCTACTTGGATCTAGAGAGGAAAATAGATGGATCTTCCATAAATAAAAAAATTAAAGACATAACTCATCAATTGGCGGAGTATTTAATTTTAGATTTGTGTATATGTATTATTATATATGTTTATTATAACATTCTCCATACATTTAAGATTTTTTTACATTTAAGATGATTTCGAAATGGTAATTTCTGATATCGAAAAGATTTAATCTTTTTTAATAAGACCAACTATTCCAGTAAATTAATTCTCCATAAATATAGGTCATTGCGAAAAAAACACATAAATTTAGTATTCAAAATTGATTGTGTGGATTATTATATATATTTTTTAAGATCAAACAAGTAGTTTCTTACTTGATGAGTTTGACAACTCAAGAAATTAAAAAGTAACATAATGTTAAAAAAGTTGAATATATAAGTAGTACCACGTTGCAATTGTTATTATTATTAAAAATAAAAAAACAACACTATAGAAATTTAATGTTAAATAAAGATAGTTATGATTATGTTAAACCTATTTATTAATTTTACCTAATAAATCAATAAAGTTTGTGATAATATATTATTCACTAAATTATTGGGATTGTTATTTCTATGTTGTGTTGGAAATTAGGTAAATATAAAAATTATGTTATCTTTAACATCATGATGAAATAACATATATAATTTAGAGGAACAATATTTACACAAATTGCAAATACAAGTATAATTTTAATAATTAATTTCGTAAGATACATGATAATACATTTTTTTAACAAATATCTATTGATGTATAAAAATTCAAAATAGTAAACATATTTTAAAAATATTAAAAGTAAATTTATCGTGAAACCATGTACTAATAAGAATATCATGTTTCAATTGATGTTATCTTTCGTACCATACATTACATTCATATTAGAAAAGGATCAACATACATCCACACACATAATATATACACCTATAGACTATGTTGTTGATATATTTTTATAGATTTAGTTATTTATACATAATATAACACTAATTGATATCCATGGAGTATATTGTTAATTATATATATTGGCATTTTGTTTCCTCATTTCCTATTTATTTGTGATATTAGTTGCACACTTCGTTATTTATATATTATATAAAGTATTTGGTATTCTATATAGTATACAAAATAATTATAGATACTAGTTTATTTTTTCTCATTAACCATACAACTATGTACTTGTTATGTTTCTTATACATTAAAATTTTAATTTATACATGATATAAAAATATTTGATATTTCATAAAGTATACTATTAATTATATATCATAAAGTATATTATTAATTATAGACATTAGTTTCTTATTTAATCATTTTAAAATTTGTATAAACTAATAGTTAAACAATTGACATTAATGTATGTAGTTGGTATAATTGTTAATATATTTAATAAAAAACACAACTTGTTAATTATGTAATAATGAGATATAAAAATAAAGAAATGTCATTTATTTTTATAAAATTTACCCTATTCTAATGTATAAATATTTGTAATTCTTACTTAAAATCGTATTGGTAATAATGTTATTTATAAAAGAAATTTTACATATTTTGAAAATATGTTAATAAGCTTGTAAAACATGTAAAGTGTAATTATAAATATTAACTTAGATACCATGTTAAATATACACAATATATATATTCAAAAAATATCAAAATTGGAGGGGGGCACTTGCCCCTGCTTGCCCCCCTCCCGCCGCCACTGCCTCAGGAAATATTTCTCCTACACCATCATGTATGTGAGACAAGAAATTGTGAACTTACCTCCTCCACTTTCCAACTGTCAAAAATAAAAGCTTCACTAATTTATTTTAACAAGGAATCTAGCTATAAATATTGGAACTAGCACACCACTTGTAGGAGGCAACCACAATGGGTGCATATTCATTCATATTCAATTGTGTGTTTTTGTAGTGCTGTCTACAAGCATATTATTATCTAAACAAATAATTGGAAGTTATGTTTATATAGTACTATTGCCTTAAGAATTTCTCAAGTAATAGAAGAAAACATTATCACATAGTATAGCATACCTTTATTTTCATATGTTACAAATCATTTTAGCATTTAAGATCCCCAATTTCAATATAATAAGTGTGGATATTGTCCTTCAATATTTTTTCATGAGTTAAGGAACACATATTCTATTTCTTATTACAAATAATACATTTTTGGGAAAATTCTATAAAGAATTGTAATCATTAGCTATTTCATAGATGGATTCTTAGCTTACATAGAGAGGTTTTCATGTGCCATCTAGTATATGGTCAAGGATCATATATCACACCAGATACGTCATATGGTTCCATATCTTATTAATACTTATGAAAAATGATATCAATAATCTAGTTTTACACATTATTTCTTGTCACAAAGTAGTTTTATCTATAATGAAAATGAAATATATATATATATATATATATGTATATATATATGTATATATATATGTATATATATATATATATATATATATATATATATATATCTATATATATATATATATATATATATGTATAGGACGTTCATTCAATACCCGCGTGAGTAGCCTAGATTTCACTACCCGTCAGCCCAAAAAGTAACTACAAGGTGAGAAAGTAACTCGCTGGATAAAAAATAACTATGATGATAAAAAGTAACCATACGACTAAAATAATAAATCTGGGAAGAATATATATATATATATATATATATATATATATATATATATATATATATATATATATATATATATAGTCAGGCTAGAATACACTCGAGTGTACAGATCATGCCGTACACCTCAATGGTGTTTGCCTATCTAGACCATGTTTTTCCAAAATCTAATCCATTGATCTTAATGGTTACAATAATAGTAGGTCACATACAAAATTTGAACTCATTTGGATGAGTGTAAGTCACTCATCCAAGGACAACACAATCGACACACAAAACTAATTTAAAATACATGATTTTTGCCTTCTTTAGATGCACAACTTATAAGTGTCAAAATGAGCTAAAATTTATTATATAGTATGTTCTTATGATAATTAAGAGGATCAATGGTTTAGATTTTTCAAAAATTTACTGCATCTTCAAAAATGACTGAGGTGTATGGTGTCTCCGGTACACTCGAGTGTACACTAGCCTGACTCTCTCTCTCTCTATATATATATGTATATATATATGTATATATATATATATAAATAAAATTATATATTTGTTATAGGTGTTAAAAATGTAACTATCTATGTAAGAAGTTTGCAAGGTAAAGTAACCCTCTACATGTCAAAAGTAAGAAACTAAAAAAAAGTAATCGATTAGGGGACATGTAGCTACCCTCATGGGTATTAAATAAATGCCCTATATATGTATATATATAATCATGTTTATTTTTATTTCTTCTGAGACTCATATGATTTATTGCTATAAACACCATTTAATTTACTTAATGGTGTCTCCTTCTGTCTTCTAGTTGGTGGAAAAGATTATTTCTAGATCATTTTATTTTAACTTGTAAAAAATGCATGAATTTTTACATTGTTGATGAAATCATAATAGAGCATGCACCTCTAAGGAAGAACTTTAACATATAACTTGACATAATGAGGTAGATTTTGTTGACAATTTGATTAATACTTTTATCTTCTGAATGAAAATTTTAAACATTGAACTTCAAAGTAAACAATCTCCACTTTCTAACAGTTTCTTAGAATGTTTTTGCATATCCAAAACACCCATTAAACAAAACAAACCTTCTTTAGAAATATTTATGTCTCATTTTCATGTAATACTAAAATATATTTACATATTGGATGAATTGTATTCTCATCTTACAAACATGTGGGAGTTATTTTGAGAGAACATTTGAGTATTGATGCTTGACTAGCTATATGGAATGGTTATGGGATACATATTAGTGTGAATATGCATGTAAAAATAGAATAATGTATGGATACTCCAAACTCAATTCATTTATCAAATAATAAAAATAGGTTATATCATCAACCAAGTAACAATATACATTTATGATTTGCATATTCTATCTAGATTATTCTAGTAAATTTCAAGCCAGAGAAGTGATTTTCTATCTCACTATGCTTGTCAAAAGAGACACAACTGGTATTATCATTATATAATTCATATTAAAAAATTTAATCCTACTTCATTGACCCTAGAAAAGGGGTATCATGTTAAGAAGCTAGTAAGCTTCTTTTCAAATTGGTATCATGTGCCTAAGATAAAACAAGTCATAGTTGTTTAGTTTTATCCTTCTGCTGTTTTTTGTTAATATGGTTGTTTCGAAGGGTCATCTTATACATATTTCCTTTAATATCATTAATATTGTATGATATCTATGGATTTCTCAAATTCATTAGGGATGTTTTAGTTTCTCCACATTCTATTTACTTGAATAAAATACCACACCACCATAAACTATTTATAATGTAATTATGAATGACTAGATTTATGTTTGGGTTGGAATCTTGTTCGACTACCCCCAATAATTGGTGAGTTAATTATCTCAAATATTTATTCACTTACATGGTGATTTTATAAACTATCTTCCTATAATTTAACATTTGAGTTAGTTGTAAGATGATTTTTGTGATTCTTTGAGGTATGGCACAAATTGAATAGAAGATAATTTCAAACAACAATTTATGCCTTTCAACCACAGTTTTATGTACAATTACCAAGGATAATGTATATAGTTGGTACATAGTTTCTTTCACTTGTATAATATTACAAATCTATACATTTATAATCATCTAATTTCTTGCAAGAATGAATCCATATGTACCAAAAAGAATGACACAGAGTCTTGCATATAAGTGATATAAAGATCATACCCATAAGTACCAATTACACGAGTAGATAAATGAGTTTTATCATCTGGGGAGATTTTTGCAAGGCCAAAATCTGATACCTGTAACAAGAAAAATGTCAAATCTTGATTTATATTGATATTTGTACTCAATTTACTATAGATAATTATCTATGAGTTAGGTATACTTCCTGACATACAAATATTATTTCCCCTAGTTATATGTAGTACAAATACAATCAATGATATGCTTTTAGAGTATCCTTGATTGTCAAATAATTTATCTAGTTCACATAATGGTACTGTACATTTCTATATGAAAACATTCTATCAATTTTAAGCCCGACTTTAAACATGTAAACAATGGAAGGACAAATGAAAATACCTTGGCCTCATAGTTGTAATCAACAAGAATATTGGATGCCTTAATGTCACGATGTATAATCTTAGGTGAACCTACACATTGAATTACCATCTTAATTTAAATATATATTAAAAAAAATTAAAAATGATAGAGAATTTCCTGACATTCCTCATGAAGGTAAGCTATCCCTTTTGCAGCACAAAGTGCTAGCTTCATTCTTGCCGACCATGATATATTGGGCTGACCTTCTCCTATATAATTGCCAAATATTAAGAAAAAAAGGAATAAAACAATAAAGTTAGAGATAACATATAGAAAAATAATTACAACTTGTATCTAAACATTGGATCAATCGTAAACTATAAGGTAAATTATATGAATATGATAATTAAATTCTACATGAATATGTGATCTTGTATATGATTTGCTAAATTATAATATTTTCCAAAGTCATTAATATGTAGATAATGACATCCAATATGAATATACCTAGCCTTTGGTATTATTTATGGGTCATATATAGGATAACTACTTCTATAAACTACTTTTTGAACATCAAGACATAATTTATACTATTTGGTTTTACATAAACAAAAACTAAGGTATAACATAGTGAAAAATACATGTGGAGATAAAATCCTACCATGTAAGTGGAACTCAAGTGTTTTATTTGGCATGAATTCATACACAAGTAACCTATTTTTCTCATGTATGCAGAATCCAACCAAACTAACAAGGTTCCTGTGGTGCACACGACCAATGGTTTCCACTTCAGCTTGGAACTCCCGATCACCTTGCTTGCTTTCCAAACTTAAATTTTTCACTGCAATTTCTTTCAAATCTAGTAACACTCCCTTGTAAACACACCCAAATCCACCTTGACCCAAAAAGTTCTCATCACTAAAACCATTTGTAGCCATTTCAAGTTCTTGATAGGTGAATATCTTACAAAACGATTGGATGGCCATGTGAGCATCAAAGTTGTTAATTCTTGGATGATCAACTGGAGATGGAGGAAGAATGGCTGGTAATAATGGTTTTACAATATTTGGGGAAGTAGAATATTCTTGAAATTCTTCGCCATGAACTTCATCTATAAAGAAACAAATTGAGAAATTTTGGATTAGTAATAAGGCACATAATCACATACTTGGTGGAAGATAGTGTTGAAATCATGGTAAACTTGTACAACAATACATACATATGTTTCAATGATTGTAACTGAATAAACATGTTTCTAAATAAATAAAAATCAATTGAAGACATAGTCAAGTTCTAGTAGGAATTTTTTAGCACCACACATATAGTTTGCATCAACCTAATGATATGCAAGTATGCATTTTAATATTTAAAAAAGTATATATTACAACAAGTATAAAGGCATTTATATCCAAACTTCTTTCTATGATTTGATCCAGACATATATCATTCTTTCTACGATCTAATATGGATGGATTCTATATAGACAAAAACCAAAAAGGTAGTGTGGACCTTAATCAAAACCAAATTTAATATAGATTTATATACTAGAATTAGGATTACAACTATGTTTAAGTGGCACAATATCCTCAGAAGATATGTGTTTCCAAAACCTGGCACACTACCCTTAATGGTCTTAAGTAGATTAGGGTTAGGCTTAGAACAACATCAAAAGTAATAAATTTGTACCGACTCATGTTTGTCATGATTTATCTTATAAAAAAGGTTTCTTGTAAGACGTAGATCATATAAACAACATCCATATTGATTCTAAACTATTCCTTCATTTAATAAAAAATAAATGTTCTATTATTTTGAATCCTAAACTAATGAATGGTTGCAATAGGGACTTGTGTATTATCATACTATCATAAGAATGATGGCTCGTAATATTATCCCTAATACTTTCAGTTATAGAAAACATTAATGTGCTAAATGTTTGTCTGCTAAAAAGTCTAAGAAACATTTCCATTAACACCTAGTATATTGGTTTAGGTGCACACAAACATTGATGAGGCTAATGGTGTAATGACTAGGTATGATAAAATACCTACAAACCTTTATCTATGACTCTAGTAGGTACATATGTAGGGATGGAGACATAGGGGAGGCAACATTGGCTCTGCCCCCCAAATATAAACAAATAAATATGTATATATTTATATACATACATATTATTATATGAAAATATGCTATACATGTGCTTTACTATTATTGAAAGATACTAATTTCTATCTGAATTGGTATCTCTGTATACTATCTAGAAAAAATGGCCTGGGTTCAAATCTCATTCCCAACTTATTTTGTGTAGATGCATTTAACTCAGTCTCCTTATAATAAATAATGTATTCTTCATTGAACTTAACCCCCATATTGTAATTTTCTGTCTCTACAACTGTAACACATAATAAAATTAAGAATTTTAGAATGGAGAAATAATTGAAATTACCAAGGTCCTTGTAAGACATATATGTAATAGGGAAGAAGATTCTGCCTCAAATATTTTTGAAGAATACTTCCAAATCCTTTCCATTATCAAGGAGGTAACTTCTCCATTTTCAGCATGGTCAAATGTAATCAAAGAATTAAATAGTAAAAACTTGATAGATACGGTCAACACTCTACTACACAGTTCTAAGCTAACTTCCATTATGTGGAGGGAATCTCTAAATATAGTTTGCCAATTGTGAGTGGAGTTCATCATAGTAAAAAAGAAATACCTCATTTGAACTTAAGTAAGGTAGATATAAAAACCACAATTAACTTTAAAGTGTGGAGGGTTTCATGCAAAAGTGATTATACTAGAATATAAGAGAAAGATGTTAAAAACTAATAACAATATACTTTTCAGTTTATGAACACAAACTATTTGCATAAATATATTATAACTAGATTTGAGATTTGTGGCATAAATGTCAACACAATAGTTGAACTTCATGAAGCAACATTTTTTGACCTTGTATTTCCAATGAAAATTGGTACACCCAAGATGGTTCTGTTTGAGATCCTAACCTTACAGTTTCCATTCTCAATCATGTCAAAAAGGATGTCTAGTGTGGGGGTTAGTACGTAGGGTGTTGTTTACTAATATATATATCATATTAGGATAAATAAACCAAGGAGGAAAAACGTTTATGGATATCCAAACATTTATGAAATACTTTTTTATAATGTTAAGAACAATCCTATTTCTTACCAGCAAGCTATTGCTTCTTCTGAATCCAAGTTTTATAAGGTTTAACAAAGAATTCCAACCAATTCTTACAAGTAGAACTTAGGATTTGGTGGAATTATCTCTTGGTTGAACCAATTTTGGATGCACATGGATTTTAACTAGAAACTACATGCAAATAGATCTACTAGTAAGTTCAAGGCTAGAATAATACATAACATACACAGGGTATACTACTTTGAAAAATGTTTTCATGTTTCTTTCGTGACATAAATTTGGTTTCTTAATGCACTATATTATAAGTATGACTTCATATACACAAGATATATGTGAAGCCTTATGATGTTGTTGTATAGGAGAATATATATGGATTTGTAAGAGGCCTCATGGCAGTGGAAATGAATCCACGGTGAAAATGAAACTAGTTTGCTAGGATGCATTGTGGAAATTTTCATTTCTCTCAAACGACATAGTATATCAAATTGGACACTAAGAAATTTAGTAGTAATAGTGTATATTGATAAGCTTGTGTTTAGATGATATAAATATCACATGTATCTAAGAAACAAACTATCTTGTCTAGGCGTAGCTACTAAGCTAAGAAATATGCTTTAAATGAAATTATGATAGTACTAAAATGATTAAAGAATCTTATATCCAACTTACTTACGGTAAAAGATTTTCTTCTTGTGATATCAAATCATTGTGACATCATGAAAACTTTCAAAACTAGGAATCTTAAAGTACAATCACTTGAAAATGTGATAAACACAAGTATTACTAGAGTGTGTTAGTGCATATGTGTCAAATGAAGTACTACTAGAGTGTGTTAGTGCATATGTGTCAAATGGAGTTGTTGTTGTTGATTTTGTGAGTATAAAAGACAATATTATTGAACCATCAACAAGGGAATATAAGTAAGTGTAGTATATAAGTTAATATTAAATATGAGAAACCTTTGTTTATTCATAAATATCAACAATCAAGCCTATTGAAGATCCCACAAATTTGGATCAAAGTGTAATAATAAGATTTAGGGTGAACTGATGTACTTGAATAAAATTTAATTCCTTAAAATATGTAACTTCCCCTGGAAACAAATAAATCTCATGGATTAATAGTTAGTAAGAGAATTTATCAATAAATTGGTTCAAGTATTAGATCATGATGTTAGCAATAGAGAAGAAAGTATAGGTACTTGCATGAATTTACAATACAGTGTTGTTTTCATTTAGAAAATTCCTTGTGGATGGGTTGTTCAATATAAATTCATGTCTTTGGTTTCTCATTTTATCATTTGGTTATTATCTTCTCTATTATATCTTTTGATCTATAAACACATAAAATATGCATTGTTTGCTGAAATGATATTATATTCACACTTTGTAGTTATTGTATACCTAAAACTTTCTAGAAAAAATCATTTAAGACAAAAAATATAAGTCCTTATTTATGCATAAAATGCACACAAGAAAAAAACACAAGTGAGTAGTAATATGCATCAAAGTAGGCCAATCCCAGGCCATTCCCCCACCCACATAAAAAACCCAAACTTAGTCTTTATAATTCACACGAGTAGGGTCGGATTAAAATTCATGAGCCAAATTTGTTATACAGGTCAAGCCATGCCGAAGTAAATGCATGCCCAAAGTATCTAAATACCATGATTCATTACATATACATGTATGCATAACAACAAGTTCATATATAATATTTATCTTTGTAAATATATATTTGACTATAAACATTTCAATAATATTTTATTTAAATATATTTGATTGGTCCTATTGATGAGTACTCGACCGGTCCTATTGATAAATCTTTAAATTGCACTTTGTCGGTCCTATTCATAAGTCAAAAAGTTTCACTAGAGCACATTTAAATTATATGTACCTATTTGATATTTTATATATTTATATTAATATAAAAAAAACTAACTTTAAAAATTGAATGCGTACTACTTATATTAGATGTGTTTCAAAATATAATCTCAACTAGACATTTGTGAACAATTCAATAAAGAGATGTTATATATATTATAAATTTCTAATCAACGGTAATCTACAAAAGTTTCAAAAACAAACAAATAAGCTATTTAGATCTCATAAATACATAGGATACTATTGTCATTTTTGCACACACTTCATATAAACAACATTATTTCCAATCATATGTTGGGATTTATTTACTAGTTGTAAGGGAAGCATTTGAATAAATGGTTTATATATGTTGAATGCATTCAGTGGAACATACTTCCTCAACTATATTAGCAAATATGTACCAAAAAATATGTTTGTATATACAGACATATGTATATATATATATATATATATATATATATATATATATATATATATATATATATATATATATCCATATTGTTATGTTATCTGGGTCAGGTCAATGATGAAATCCATATCTATTATGTGTCTCGTGTATAGGAAAAATTAATTTGTTCCAGACATAGACATGACCCAATAACTTGTTTAAGAATATGGGTTTTCACACAAGCATATTAGAATTTGTATGACATGGCCGATGCTCATGCCTAATGGTGAAGGTTTTACAAAATGTATTATATGGATATTTGATACCTAAGGTTTTCAATTAGTTTTGGGCCATTTAGATTAGAAGATTAGAATGCTTATGAATAAAGGACTGATTGTTCCCCTAGAAACAAAAGTGCTAGAAACATATGAGAAAGTTGCTTATAAACAGTATAAGTTTAAATATAAGACATAAAGAATTTTTGGGAGTGTCTATGTGTCCCCACATATTTCCTATTATCCTTTTATATAATAAGGAGAAGGTTTTCAATGTCAAGATGAACCAAGGACCTTGAGGATGATGTCATTGAATAAATTCATTTATACAACCATAAAATTATGAAATCCTTTCCCCACTGCCTTGCTTCAATAAATATCTCATTTCATCTTTAGTTTGCTTGAATAAATCAATTTTTTCAAAGATTTACTTTAAAAATGAAGAATCTAGTAGGAAGGAGGTTGTGTAAGAACGTGATATATTGAGAATATATTACATAGGATGTGATTGATAAGAGGTTACTGACTCTAAAGAAGATCCATACTGAGAAGAATGATTTTGATATGAGGAGCAAGGTGGTGATGCAAGACAAGTTGGAGCTCTCCATCACACATTCCTAGTTATGTTTCTTTGACTACGTCTCCCTCATGGGCCAGAGGGGGAGATTGTTGGGAAAGGAATAGGATTATGACCCATGTCCTAGTTGGATTTGACTCCTATTAGGATTGGTAGCACAAGCCAACTCCTACTCAAGTCCAAATCTAACTAGGACATGGGTTGGAATCCTATTCCTTTCCCAACAATCTCCCCCTCTGGCCCAAGAGGGAGACGTGGTCATAGAAACATAACTGGGAATGCATATTGTAGAGCTCTTTATAGAGCTCCAACTTATTTTGTATCACCATCTTGGTCATCTTATTAGAAGTATTCTTCTCAGTATAGATATTTTTCAGAGTCAGTAACCTCTTATCAATCACATCATGAAGCCAGTGATATCTAAAATCAATGTGCTTTGCCCGTGCATGATGCATTGTGCTCTTGGTTAAGTCAATAGCACTCTGACTATCTCAAAAAATAGTTGGGTCAACTTGATTCATGCCCAACTCTCCCAGAAAATCTCACAATCTAGAGTATTTCTTTTCCTATTTATGTTGTTGTAATGTATGCTGCCTCTATCGTAGAAAGTGTAACACACTTTTACAACCTAGAATGCCAAGATATGGATCCCTCTGTAAAAGTGAAAACATACCTAGAGCAGACTTTTTATGATCAATATCACATGCCATGTCAAAATTAACAAATCCCTTCAAAATTGGGTCAAAATCACCAAACATCAAACATGTTCTCCTCATGCCTTGTTAGTATCTAAAGATCCACTTGACTGCCTCCCAATGATCTTTTCTAGGATTTGAGAGAAACCTACTCACAACGCCAACCGCGTGAGATATATCAGGATGAGTACACACCATTGTGCACATCAAACTCCCCACACGAGATAACAAGGAGTCCTAGCCATCTCCTCCTTCTCCTCATCTGTAGATGGACATGACTTCTTACTTAGCTTGAAGTGACCTAATAGTGGAGTACTCATGGTTTTGGCTTTGCTCATGTTGAATCGCTCAATAATCCATTCAACATAACTCTATTGTGACAACCTCAACCTACATTGTTTCCTATTACGTGTGATCTGCATTCCCAAAACTATCATTCTGGTCCCAAATCCTTCATCTCAAAGGCTTTGGAAAGCTCTATCTTCAGTTTCTTGATCAAACTAACAAAATATCCCACTATCAACATGTCATCCACATAGAGTAGCAAAATAATAAATTTTCCATTGAGAAACCTTTAGATGTAAACACATGGATATGTACTTGTCTTCTGGTACTCTTGACTATGCATGAAAGCATCAAACTTCTTGTACCACTATCTAAGAGCTTGTTTCAAACCATACAAATTTCTTCTTTAATCTATAGACTAAGTGCTCCTTTTCCCTGACCGAAAAACCTTTTGGTTGCTCCATGTAGATCTCCTCATCTAGGTCACCATGAAGAAATGTTGTCTTCACATCCATCTGCTCAAGATCTAGATCAAGGATAGCAACGAAGCCTAGAATCAATCTTATAGAAGTCATCTTCACAACAGGAGAAAATATCTCATCAAAGTCTACCCCTGGTCTTTGACCAAAGCCCTTGGTAACTAGTTTTACTTTGTATCTAATATCCTTATTGTTGTCATCTCTCTTCATCCTGTAGTACCACTTGTTCTTTAGTGCTTTCTGCCCCTTGGGAAGCACCACAAGCTTATAGGTATCATTATTTTGTAAAGAAGACATTTCCTCTAGCATCGTCTGATTCTGTTGTACTCTATCTGTATGAGTCTATGCCTCATGATAAGTCTTTGGCTCCCCTGATCAGTAAGGAGAATATACTGAGATGTCAGATAATTGGATGAAGGATGACAAACTTTGTTAGAGCTCCTCAATATCTGCTTTGAGGACTCTGCCTGGTGATGATCTTTCTCCCCTTGCCCAAAAATCTCTAACTGGGGGTCCGAATCACTCATTTGTGTATCTGGAACTTGAACACTCGATGTACCATCACTATGTTGCTCAGGGTGATCCTGCCACTCTTCTTCATCATCTGAAGACTGCACTTGTGAAGAAGTTGAAGCATCCTCATACTCATCATTAGAGGAACTGTCACCTGATCCTAATGCATCTGCATCATCATTCTCAGGGTTTGTAACTATTTGACTCTCATAAAAATCTACATCTCTATGTCTGCTCATGGTCCTTTTTAAAGGATCCCATAACCTGTAGATAAACTGTTGATCATGATAGCCAAGAAAGATACATGGCACCACTTTATCATCTGACTTTTGCCTCTTTTCCTTTGAAAAATGTGCATAAGCATTGCACCCAATTACTCATAAATGGGCATAGGATGCATCCTTGCTTGTCCATGCCTTCTAAGGTATATCAAACCCCAAAGGAATTAATGGAGATTGATTAATTAGATAGCATACTGTACACATTGCCTCACCTTAGAATGTCTTTGGCAACTTTGTAGTCTTCAACATGCATCTAACTTTCTCCACTATGGTATGGTTCATCCTCTGAGTTGTACCATTGTGTTGTGGTGTTCCTGGCTCTATACTTTCATGCCTTATTCAATGTAGAGCATAGTAATCGTGGAACTCCCTGGTGGTATAGTCTCCTCTATTTCCCATGCAGAGATACTTTAGCTTTTCTCTATCTCCTGCTCCACCATGGTATGAAACTTCTGAAAATACTGAAAGACCTGATCCTTGGTCTTCAACAAGTAGGCCCACACCTTCATAGATGCATCATCAACGAATGTGATAAAATTCCTATTGCCGCCCAGTGAAGCTACCTCAAACAGACCGCAAACATCCGAATGAATCGGCTGTAGAAGTTGTGACTTCACCTTTGATCTTGTCTTGAAAGAAACATGTTGATGCTTTCCTATCTGACATGCATCCCATGAACTGAGACCAGTGTCCTTGCCACAAGGAATCAATCTCTTCTTTGATAAAAGCTTCAAACCTTTCTCGCTCATGCATCCTATCCGTCTGTGCCATAGATCTGTCTGGTGATCTTCAACTACATATATATGGCTGACTTTGAGAACTTTAAGCTGGGTCTTGAAAAACGTGCAAAACAATTTGCCCTGTAAAATTACCAAAGCCCCTTTGGTGATCTTGCATTTCCCACCACCAAGATCCAGATTACAACCTTCTCTATCAAAGAATGAACCAGATATCAAACTCAACCGTAAATCTGGAATGTGACGAACATCCTTCAGTGTGAGAGTTTTGAACACAAATGTCTCCAATCCCAATAATTCTGGAGAAGCTAGAATTTCTCATGTTCACCCTCGTGAATTCTCCCCTCATGTATGAAGTGAAGAATTCCTTACTTGGTGAATCATGATAAGAAGTTATAGTATCCACCACCGACTCAGAATCATCATCCTCAACATGAAAACACTACTCTTAGACAGTTAAGACCACATCGTAGTCATTGTCCCTGTCATATGAGATTGTCGCTGTGACATTCTTATCATCATGTTGCTTGTCTTTGGCTTCAGACCCATATTTCTTTTTCTAAACCTTGTAATCCCTTTTGAAATGACCTTGATTGCTACAATAGAAGCACTCTCTACTACTCTTTGACTTGGATCTACCACAAGGTTTCTCACAGTTCTGGGACTCACCACGACTCTTAGATCTGCTACGATCTCTTAGTCCATCGACACTTCTGGTCTCTGTGAAGTGCAACTCTGATTCTCTATCTCCTGAGGCTCGTCACTGAGTCCCTTCATTTAGTAGACTGCTCTTCACCTGGTCAAGTGTCAACTTGCCTTCCTATATAGAATTGTTGATTGTTAATACGAGCGTCTCCCAACTGTCAGGTAATGATCGTAAAAGAAGTAGAGCCTATAGTTCATCATCAAGAACCATTTTCATGGACCCCAGCTGATTTACAAGACTTTGGAATACATTCATATTCTCGACGATGCTAGTATTGTCCCAGTACTTGAGGTTCACCAACTTTCTAATTAGAAAGCTTTATTTGTGAAAGTCTTCCACTCATATAACTTCTTGAGATTTTCCACAAATCTTTGGCCTTGGTTTCTTCTAAAACGTGATGGAACATAGAAATGTCAAGCCACTTTCAAACTGTTCTAATAATATTACTATCTAATTTCTTCCAGTCTGTATCAGACGTACTCTCTGGCTTTTATCCCTCTATTAGACCATACAGATCTTTACAATAGAGAATATCCTTCATATCGGGTTTCCAAATCTATCAAATTGTGCTTGTCAACTTTATCATCGTTGCATTTTCATCCTTTCCCATCTGAACTAGTATCTACAACCTACACTCTGATACCACTTGTTGGGGATGTTGTACCGATACAGTCCTAGATGTGACGAGAACTTATTGTTGAAGTATTATCGACAAGCATAAAAACTAAAAGAAGAAATACTAGATTTAACGTAGAAACTCTCCCCAAGACAAGGAGAGAAAAACTACGGGGCAATACCAGCCAACAAGCACTATGTAATTAAAATTACATCTCACACTATTCGAATTTAATTACCCCAAAATCTGGGTAGCCCTCCCCACAGGAGAACAAAGATGAGGAAGAAGAGAATAATACCTAGTGCGTATAAAACCTCCCTCTTTACTTGATCTCGTCACGTGGATGTCATTGTTGAGGACTGATTGATGTCGTTGTGAGCACTGACTGAGTTAGACCTTTACCGTTATGGCAATACTACGCTTATAACCACCAACTGCTACTTTGCTTCAAAGCAAAGTCACTGGCCCTCTCTTATCAACTAAGAAAGCTGCTCTGTCATTGTAACCAATGTGTCACTAACTGTCAGCCGCTACTTTGCTTCAAGACAAAGTCGTTGACCCTCTCTTATTCAACTGAGAGAGCTCCTACATTGGGTCTTATTCTCTAGTTCCTCTACCATAGAAAACACCAACAAGCAATAGGAGGGATGATCTCAATGCCCCCCAGGGCCTCTATTTATAGGCCTTCATAACATGTGGATGCAACTAGAAATCCTTGTCTAACTCTGAGTCCAACTTCATGTTACACATAGGAAACCATCTTTTTTTTCTTTTAGATTTGACTCCTATTAAGATTGGTAGAACAAGCCAACTCCTACTCAAGTCTAAATCCAACTAGGACATGGGGCGAAATCATATTCCAATTCTGATAATAAAAACTGCTTAGGAAGTGGTTGCTTGCAAATTTTTCTATTGTCTTTTCAAATATAGACTATGTTTTGCATTCTAACAACAGAGTCGTGAATCGTAAGGTATCAATATCTTTTATTTCTACTTTTTGAATAAATGTCAGTTCAATGCTATTTTACCAACTCTCTTATTAACTAAAATATCAGAAATTATTCGTACGACCAATATTAAATCTATGGTTGTTAAACCACCAATAAGTTTGTTTATTTTAGGGCAATTTCTAGTTATTCAGTTTCTAAAAGTTTGTCAGGTCTCAACGCACCTTCAAGCTAAGTAAATTGTTAAAATTTTGGGTCGAAGTCAATTTTGCGTTAGAAAAGAGTGATTGCTTTGTTGGCAGACAGACTTGGGACTGTCTTAGACTTGGATTTCAGTTAGCTTATTCAATCCCATAGCGATCCAAATAAATAAAAACCAGAATTTATGGGCTAAATGTATGAAAATTTCTAGTTCCACGTAACCTAAATTCTTAGAGATTAAAGTGGAAACTGACTTGAACCTAATTTTTTTAACCCACAGTAAATGAAAACTATAAAAAGTAGAATCCAAAATTGAACTAGATTAAAATTTTGATATTTTGATTTGAACATAAAATAAACCTTTGATTATCAAAGCTAAAATCTAAAATCAACTTTGCTTTGGATTGTATATGGTGGAGTTCAAATATTGTCATTGACAAACCACATGCCAAGTTTAAATGACACATATCATGTTTCAGTTCTAAATCTCACATGTTAGGATAATCTCAAATTTTAGGTCAATATCAAGCCGGGCCAAGTCGAGTTTCAATGTATATTGAGTCAATTTGGAGGCCCACCCATTCCACTTTCCCATCCTAAACATTTCAATTAAGTTGAAGTAAATTTTCAAATAGTATGTTTCTACAAATAATTATTTTTGTTGTAGTATATGGTTTCATTGTACTTAAATCATATCATACTTATTGCAGTGTGTGTTTGATATTTTGTTGTTTCTTCATTGAAAACGTTTTGTTCTAATAAAATTATGTTGTGTGTGTTATAACATGTGATATAAAGCTTTGGCTCTCCGCAAGTTTAGATTTATGTTAAAAAAATGATTCCAAGTTCATTTTCCGTTAAATGTAGTTGACGGAAGTTAACCAGCATGGGGTGGACAGGAAATAAGAAAATAGGGGCGTTTTTGAGAATTACTACAAGAAACAAGTGACATATGGGATTAAACTAGCAAGAAAAAAAATCTTTTGTGGACAGGCGGCTTCTGGGCTTGTGGCACCACATGCCGTTTAGATCATACGATTTAAGACTCAATCCTACCTAGTCTGCCATTTCTATCTGCTAATGTCAATGGTTTACAGCTATTCTATCAATCTTGTGATAACTCACGAGTTACCGTATGTTTAGGAATAAGCATTGATTATATCTGGGTCAATCCGACTTGTCTCCCTATATGCATAATTCAATTTAGATCTGATTCATACAATTTATATTGATGAGAAGGGTATAATTTGAATCTGGTGTAGGTCCACACCAGATTCATTACACGTACGTGTACATATAATCAAATATTCATATAATAGCGTATGCCTTTTAAAAGATTCTAACTACAAAATTTACAGATTACATTTGATCTAAAATATGTATAGTCAAACATATTCATAAGGCTTAAAGAACATGTATTAGAATATATTAATGTCATATACACACATCTTTTTAATTTAGATATTACAATAATATGTAAAGTAATGTAATCATACAGATTGACGTGTACCATTTAGATTAGATGTGTTTCTAAAATCAACTTTATTGAAATTTGTAAATTATTTATTGAAACAAAATAAATATTTTATAATCATGGGTAAGTTTATTACATGACGTAAATGGTTTGGATGAAATTTAATTGTATATAAGCACATGGATATGGCAATCTGGGTAAATGTGGGCCGAGTTGTGCCAAGATTTTCAAATATTATTCAAGCATAGATTCGGCCCGCGTCCTTTTATTGGTTTGGGTATGAGCCAAACAAACCCGGTATAACCTGCCTAATGTTCATCACTACACAATTCAATAAAAAAAATATCTTACTAACGAAAATAATTCTAAATTTGGCGACAATTAATGAAGTCATGGCGATGAAAGCTGACAATTTACCTCTTCGGTATGACGGCGTTGACGGGCTGACTGCATCTGCCCCGACCGAAACACTCTTGTGCTGGTGTTGAGTTGCCACGTGCGTGTCCGGCTGTGCTAGCTGGATGATGATAGGGCAGCAATTGAACGGTATGGAGAGACCGCGGGACTGAGATGACTTACCCTGGACACCGGGCTCTGTCGACGGTGAGATTGCCTTCTTCCTCTTCTTGTTGGCGTAGAAAACAAGGAGGCCCAACAGCAGCAGCACGCACAGTGATACTCCCACGGACACCCCGGCGATGAGTAGGGTGCGTGAGGACTTTGAAGGGCCGGCGCCGGCAAAAGGGGCTGCCGGCGCAGGGGCCGGTTCCTGGTGTGTAAGCATACCATTCGGCAGACCAGGTGGTGGCGGAGCTAGGACTGAAGGTGCAGGACTGAGGGGAGAAGGTGCTGGAGCAGTTTCTGAGTCTGGCGGCGAGTCGATGGGATAATCTGGGGGATAAGGATATGTTGGGGAGAATTCAGAAGGAGGCGGCGATGGGTCATCAGAGATTATGGGAGCAGAAGCTGGAGGGGGATCATCAGGAGGCGACGGCGGGTCATAAGAGATTGAGGGAGAAGCTGGCGCGGGATCAGGCGGTGACGCGGATTCATAATCTAATGTTGAAGCAACTAGGGCGGGTCCGGAAGGTGGCGGTGGTTCTGGATAAGGCATGAAGGACACACCAGCATATGAAGGTGGCGCCGGTGAGCTATATGATTTTCCATCTGGTGGTGGTGATGGAGCTGCAGCTGGTGGGGAATATAAAGGTGGCGCCAGTAGGCTATATAGTTCTCTATCTGGTTGTGGTGGTGTGTCTACTGGTCGAGGCCTCCGGTGCTTTCTGGACGGCATTGTTGATACCCCGGAAGGAGTCTGAGCTCTAGCAGATACTGGGTACAAGCACGGAATCAACCACGTAAAAGAATTCTCAGTGGAGCAATTGACGCAAGTACCGGCGGAGCAGATCAGGAGTGGCCATTGTAGAAAAGAAGCAAATGACTAGGAGAGATCTAGAGAAGCCGATGAAGGTGGGCATGATCCTCTCTCACTTTCTGCCACACATACTTACGCTGTTGCTCACGTCCAGATTAGCCCCACGCGATTGATTCTGAAGGTGTCCCGTTAGCTGATTTTTTCCATTGACCGATGACCATATCAACGTTCAAGTCAACCCACAGCTGATTTACGCTTACCGTCGTGGGGGGGGATCGACGTCAACTTGGTGGGGCGTGTCCATTAGTATCATAGCTTGGAGATCGGGACATACTAGTCTTGGCAGCATTATGGAACTACACCACATAACCGTCGTCACTCTTTCAGATAATGGTACATAACCACTCAACATGCAAGATGCGGGTTGTCCTAGAGTCACGATACTCGCATTAAATACGTACATCTCACCTCACCTGTAAACCAGCTGGCTAAGTGGGCGCGGAATAAATGGCATCAAGAAAGGAGGAAAGTAAACATATCGGGTTTCATTATTGGTGAAACCGGAAAAGAAGGTGACACTGGGCACAACTTCTACAAAAGGTATTGATTTGATTGGGTAAGATATATGTTAAATCTAAACATGGTTGTGTGTTGAACTTGGTAATATTAGATTTAATGTTTTAGGTTCTTTTTATTTCAATAACCTAATCACGATTGTAAATGTCATTTGTTACACATTCCAATTTATTGTAACTAAAAATAAAATGATCTTATACTAATTTGTTTCAATTTTATCATTATATATTTTCACCGATGGCTCGTGGACACATTGTACTTACATTCTTACAAGATAGTAGAGCCTTTATAGTGTAGCGACTGACTGACCCTTGTATTTTCGAATAGATCATAGTTGCATATTTTGGCCTCGTGACAAACTAACGCTTGTATTTTCGAATAGATCATAGTTGCATATTTTGGCCTCGTGACAAACCAATACCATGCATGCAAATCGCAAAGGTAAGGTCATGAACTACTAAAACGGACAATGAGACTTGAGTTGTTAAACCACACATAGTTGGACCACTAGAAACTATTGCTAAATAGAACAATAAGCTCAAAAAAATGTTGAATTTCGATTTAATTAAATAGCTAAGCAATTAAGTAACAAGTGATTAACCAGGTTCACTAATTATCATGGCAAGAGACATTCTGGAATATCGGTTACACACAGTAATATTACATGTTGAATGTTAAGAATGTTAGTAGTGTAAGTTTATGGATACATGTTGAATGTTGAGAAATGTCAATAGAGTAAGTTTATGGATGTTTGTTTACGGAATAAGTAAAGTTATGGATGTTTGTTTATGTATACTTATACTTGTGTGTCACACTTTTATACAATTAATTAATATTTTTGGAGTTCGTCCTCTTAGCCCTTCAAGATTTAGAAAAGGTCAGATCCAAGGGTGTAATGGTCTTCTCCATCGAGAAAGGGATGGTGACATAGTTTGTTGTCATTCTTCCTTCCATCTAGATGTGATATGGATTATTTAATCAACTCATTACTCATATACATATTTTCATAATGTATACTCAAATTAACTAATTTAAAACTCAACGATAACCAAATATAATTTATATTTTGAATATTGATAATACCAGAATAAAATTTATCATAAGCTGAATAATGTTAGGATGTTTTTTCTAAGGTAAATATCTAGTTAATTTCTAAGTGTGGTAAAGAAGAAAATTCCAACAAAACTTCATGAATATAAACCATAGCTAAATGCTTGAACAATTCATCGTTTAACTTATTTTATTAGATTTAGAAGAATATTTTGTTTTGATTTTGTGAGCTTGATTTAAGGTGATCCATTTTGGCTAACAATAAAAAACCCTTGTACATAAGATGGATATTTGGCAATTCCACAACTGGAAGTTTCATGTTTGAGTCAAAGATAATAAAATAGTAGTTACTTCTTTTGTCAACCTCCAAGTTTCCCACAATCATTTAACTTCAATTTCTCCTTAGGAGCTCCACAAATGATTTTGACAAATAGTATATTAGTTACCATTTGTGGGGTTTTTTAGTTTTTTTTCTGGGACAACAAGGAGTTGATAGAAATAATGAAAAGTGTAGAGGTTGCCATAGGCAATGATATACTAAAAGTTGAAAATTAAATAAAATAAACTATTGGAAAAAATACCTATCGCCCTTGGAGAATTCTCATCTCTTTATTATATAGGAGTTTTACAAAGAATATTTATAGAGTATTCTTGTCAATACATGACATCTCTAGAATATTCTTCTCTACAAAATACACTAATGTTTATTACAATTAATACATAGTTACACACTTTTTTTATACATCTATCATAATTAATGTGTATATTTACACACTCTTATACACCCCCACAGTCATAGAAGGAGGAGGAATACCACTTAGGTTGGATCGAAAATGTTGGAACAAGACACGAGGCAAGCCTTTTGTAGAAATATCAGCATACTAAAATTTAGCAAGCACATGCAACACACGAACATGACTAATATGCACTTTCTCATGTAAAAAATGTATATCAAACTCGACCTTCTTGGTGTGTTAATGTTGTACTGGGTTTCTAGATAAATAAACAACACTAACATTGTCACAATATACAATAGTGGCACGATGTAAAGGGAAGTGAAATTCAAGCAGAAGATTATGGAGCCAACATGACTAAACAACAACATTAGCAAGACCATGATACTCAACTTTAGCGCTAGAGCAGGATGCAATAGTCTGGCATTTAGAGGACCACGACACCATATTATCACCTAAAAATACATAATAACCAGAAGTGGATTAGTGAGAATCATGATAACCACCCCAATCAGTGTCAGAATAAGAAGTAAGACCATTGATGGAGTAGCAAATAGACGCAGACCATGATCCCATGTTCCCTAAAGGTAATGTAGGATACACTTAAGAACATGCATATGGGGCTCATGTAACATACTAGATTTGGAACCCTACCCTAGAAGTTTGATCTTTTAGGCTTAGCCAAATAAGGTTTGGGTTAGATCTAAAAGATGTTTGGTATAAACCTAATGAGATAATGCATAAATAAATCACCCTAATGTAACCTAATGTTCTCACATTAGTCTTTAGCAAGTAATAGACATGTAAAATATGTCATATGAGATAATAATGAATTATAATAATCATCCATAATTCTCTTGGAGATAATGTTAACATAAAAGGATGAGCAATAATGATAATAGTGAAATAATATGATAACCTAAGTAATAATGTGATATTAGTGGCCATAAATATTAATTATGATATAATTCATTGAAAAGAATCCCAATAGTGGAATCTAGGTTAAGAATCATGTTCCTTGGGTCCCAATTTCCTTGGGAGTCAAGTTTCACATTATTCACATAATAATAATTAATTTATTTCAATTTGGAAAGAGAAGATCTAAGTTTCCCCAAAATATCAAATGAAATATTAAATGACTCTAAAAGAGGAAAATAATCTTGGATTCATAATCTACATAATAAATAGAGCCTTTGGGTGAATTTTCATCTAATTTCGAAGATGTTTGATAAAAAGATGAAATCAGGAGAGAGAAAGTGTATAGAACCTTCAAAATATTAAATAAATACTTAAACAACTCCAACATGTGAAATTGATGGCAAACTTGTATCCAACACATTAAATATGACTTGTGGGTGAAGTTTCATAAAATTTGGAGAATCTTAAAGTCATTTATGCATGTGGAGAGAGAAACAAAGAATTAGTTAATTAATGCATCAAAAGTCTTAAAAAGGAAAATCTAATTTGATATTCATAATCGACATTCTTTATTTGGCTTATGTACCAAATTTCACTTAATTTGGATAACGTTTGGACCCTCAATTGAAGAAAGAGAAAAAGGAAATAATATATCAATGTTCACCTTATTTGAGTTCGATTTGATTAAGGTTTCAAATATATATATATATATATATATATATATATATATATATATATATATATATATATATATATAAGTAAATAAATAAATATGTGTGTGTGTGTCATGTGACCTAGAATCTTTTTATTTTAATCATGCGGCTCAGGTGTTTTCCCTGGTTTTGCGGATCCATTTGACGGGTGTCCTCTTTCTCCTTCACCCGTCCTACTCCAACTAGGACTCTACATGGACAGTAATCATATCTGGTCCTGATCTCTCTCTCTGGTTCTTCCCTATATGTTTTGGTCTCTCCCTCATCATCCCCTCCACCTTCTGAACCGATAGACCCTAGTTTGTCTGGTTTTACTTCTTTAGAGCCCTAAATGGATAGACTTTCCTGAAGTGTCCCCTGTTTGTTCTCCCTTGAACCGCTAGCCTTCTCCAGACATCATCATATATATATATATATATTAGTGGTCGAAAACCATCCACGATGGTCTAGGAACCTTTTCCCAAAGCTATTTCTCCATCTCATTTTCTGCATCAGTCTCCCCCTACTCCATACTAACCTTTTGTTGTGTCTGACCTCGTCTCCCACCCTCAGGCGACCACGAGGCTTGTGATTCTTTCTGAGGTGTTCCTTGTGCCTTCTCGAAGCAAAATACATTGTTGACTTGATTCAAATCCAGGTAAGCTAGTTTTCCCTCTTTTCTCCTATGTCTGCATCTATAGCCGATGTTCGAGTACATGTACAATGTTCCAGGTTGTTTTCAGTTCTTTGTCGCTGGCTATGAATACCTGGGCCTCAGGGAGGTGATGGTGCCTTTCGTATGCATTGAATCTAGCCTCCGGGAGCCTTCGGGTTTTGGGGTTCTAAAGCTCCATGCTTTTGGTGTGTTGTTCTCGTTCGGGTAGCAAGGATGATCATCAAGGTTGGTGTTGAGCGGGTGTCTTTTCTCGACTTTACCCCTCTTTTCTCCTTTCTTATTTTGATTTCTCTCCAGGGGTAATATCGTCATTTCATGCCTAATTGTTTGTTACGAATTTGAATTGAGATGCCAGGTTGTCTGAGTGCTCAACTGGGTTGGCAAACCCTGATTGGGCCAGCTTGGATGCCCTGCACTCTCTCTCTCTCTCTCTCTTCATCTCCCAACGATTTTACTGACATGGAATTATCTGATTGGTCAGTTTTCAAAAACTCATAACTAATTACTTGCTAATAAGAAAAATACAAAAAAATAGTCATTGGATTCAGAAAAATAAGATCTATTTTGGTGTTGGTTTTGTCTTTTGCATCCAATGTTGAAAATCCATGATTTTAATGGATTAATCTAAATGAGTAATAACTTGTAAAATTCATAACCAAATATATATAAGCCATAAAAATATAATAAAATATGTTTTGAACTCTGAAAAGTATAATATAAAACATGGCATGGTTTTGATAACCTAATTCACTAATATTAATATGGTAATTTTCTAGGGTTTTGAATAATCAATGTAATTCTAACCCTAATTTCACAAACATGATAATAGGTGCTTTGCAAACCTAGATTTGGATCTAGAAGTGGTCTTGTTCTGTTAGACTCTGAAGTGAGGTATGTTTGCATCCCATATTGTTTCTCTATTGAGCAATTTCCCTCTCTTATGTATGATTACATCCCACATTATTTCTATATTGAGAAATTTCCCTCTCTTAAGTATGATTGCATCCCTCATTATTTCCATATTGAGCAATTTCTATTTCCTATCTTTTATGTGTCTTTTCATCCCCTATTATTCTATGTTGAGCAATCACCTATATTCTTCTTTCTCTTGGTCCTATGGACAATAGCCTACACATATGTCTTTTCTTTTGGAAATCTTGGTTCAATCAGAACTACTTTGCTTTGTTACAGATTTTATGATCATGGATATTCTCTTGGACTCTTTTCTTTTGCCTTGGTGCATGTTGGACTTACTTAGTGATATGTTCCCACTTTGAGGTGGATGTTTATTTGATGACGTGTGATGTCTTTTTCCCACTTATGAGATAGATGTTTATGTTGTCCATTAGTACGATGGTAACTTTTGTAAAATCTGACTATACTTTCTACTTGCCTCTACATTTAACATGCTATGTGATTCAATAGCACTAGAGTAGTGTAATTGCATTAGTTTTGTTTATGGGTAGATGTGTAATTTCCTGCTCGAGCAGTATGCTCTTTTGGGATGGAGGTAGCCCCATACCTGGGTTTCAAATTTGTGAGGTTTGGCCCATGTTAGGTATTGGGAGTTTGGCAGTACGTCATTCTCTATCAGGTTTCAAGTTTGTGAGACTTGGCCAACTTTGTATTTATATTGTTCTAGGGGAATGCTTATCTCACATGCATGTATGTTATTGATGATGATTGTGGGGTGTGTTCCCTACTTTCTCGTTATGTGCTTCATTTCCCACCATGGTAATGGGTGTATATATGGAACAATCGTTTTAAGTTGTTTTATGACAAGTATCTTCTTTATTGTGATTCTTTTCTCTTAATACCCACTTGGGTGGTACTTTTCTCTTCTATGGGAATCTTCTATATATTTTTATGTCCTTTATTTCATATATTTCTCAAATTACTTTTTACTATGGACATACCAACCTTTGTTGATGTCATCTATTTTTCTTTTCTTGCTGGTGTATGCTTCCAACCCTAGGTGAAGAACTTGGATGATATCGAATGAATATATGGACATAGCTTAAGGAGTTAAAGCTTGGAGACAAAGTTGTTATGGTTTAGACTTCCCTCTATCTTAGATCCTTATGTTGTATCATGTAAACCCTATGTGGTAGATTAAGATGTACTTTTGAAATCTCTTGGAAAGTTGAATATAGTCATTATTTTCTTCCTCTGCTATACTATGGTTGTTTTGATTACCATTAAATAAGATTTGAAAATTTTACACCCACTCCAAGATACCTTATGGGTGTATTTGGACTGGAGGTTCTATTCTTCAATTTTTTAGTAGGGAGTGGTTCCCCTCTAGGATCCCACTCCTTACAGCATGATATCAGAGCCCATGGTACTTGGAATCTGACTATTTCAATTTTTTCTCCCTAATTAGAACCCTTACCTTGCATAGTTGCCCTCTAGGTGAGATGTTCACCCTCTGATTTATAATGATGATTGGTATCTTTTGATGCAATGAGGTTTTGGTTTGAGGATGAAATTAGGTTATGAGGAAGTAATAGGTTAAGAAGACCTTGACTTGGATAAATTGTGACTTGGTTTTTGTATTGATTTTTGTCGGCATGTTGGTTTTACATCACAAAGTTTTTCAGCAATAAAAATTATTTTCATTATAGTACTATATATAAAAAAAATTCGGATTTTCTCGATGATTTCCTAAACTAAGTCACAATAAAGAGATATGTGACGTTTTTTTGTGAAGCCCTAGAATTAGTTGGCGTGAAATCCTAACCCTAGTTCAGAAGAAGTGACTAGGAATATGTGAGATAATGTTAAGGTGTAGTGTACCTACTTTTCGGATGTTTATGTAGGGTTGATTGGTTAGAGATACAAGGACCTAAAACTCAACCCTAGGTGGTATGACCTATAGTTGGATACATGAATAATACAAATCTCTAAAATTTTCACAATTAAAAGATATGTGGGTAACCCTAAATGTTATTAGTGAGACTTGTTAGGTTAAAACTTTTAAGGGGTGGAGAGTAGTTGGTTATTGATGATTGGATCAATAGATTTTGAGGACAAAATCCTTTTAAGGGGTGGAGTGTTGTAACATACCGGATTTGGAACCCTACCCTAGAAGTTTGATCTTTTGGGCTTAGACAAAAAAGGTTGGGGTTAGATCTAAAAGATGTTTGGTATAAACCTAATGAGCTAATGCATGAATCAATCACCCTAATGTAACATAATGTTCTCACAATAGTCTTCATCCAACAATAGACACATAAAATATGTCATATGAGATAATAATGAATTATAATAATCATACATATTCTCTTGGAGATAATGTTAACATGAAAGTATGAGCAATAATGATAATAGTGAAATAATATGATAACCTTAGTAATAACATGATATTAATGGCCACAAATATTAATTATGACATAGTTCATTAAAAGGAATCCCGAAAGTGGAATCTAAGTTAATAATCATGTTCCTTGGGTCCCAATTGCCTTGGAGTCAAGTTTTACATTATTCACATAATAATTAATTGAATTCAGTTTGGAAAGAGAAGATCTAAGTTTTTCCCAAAATTTCAAATAAAATAATAAATGACTCCAAAAGAGGAAAATAATCTTGAATTCATAATCTACATAATAAATAGAACCTTTGGGTGAATTATCATCCAATTTGGAAGATGTTTGATAAAAGATGAAATCAGGAGAGAGAATGTGTATAGGACCTTCAAAATATTAAATAAATACTCAAACAACTCCAACATGTGAAATTGATGGCAAATTCATATCCAACACATTAAATATGACTTGTGGGTGAAGTTTCATAAAATTTGGAGAATCTTAAAGTCATTTATGCATGAGGAGAGAGAAACAAAGAATTGCTTAATTAATGCATCCAAAGTCTTCAATAATTTGATATTCAGAATCTACATGCTTTATTTGGCTTCTGTGCCAAATTTCACTTAATTTAGATAACAATTGGACCCTCAATTGAAGAAAGAGAAAAAGGAAATAATATATCAATGTTCACCTTATTTGAGTTTGATTTGATTAAGGTTTCAAAATATATATATATATATATATATATATATATATATATATATATATATATATATATATATATATATATATATATATATATATGTGCCACACTCTAGATGCTCACTGTGTAACATATCTTCTGGGAATGAAATTTTAGTTGTGAAGTATGGGATAGAGCTTATTCTGAATTTGCCCTGAACCCAGATGGGATTGACTCCTTACTTGAGATTCAACAGAAGAGAAATAGAGCTCTAGCGATCAGCATCATGTATCACATATGGGGAGAAAGAAATAAAATCATTTTTGAAGATGGAAATGCTCAACCCTCTACAGTTTGAAAAAAGGCACTAGAGGATTGGAAAGTATTACATAATCTATATGGATGTATATGTATAGATAGTTTTCATATTTTTTCCCTATACCTCTTTTTCCAACAACTTGTACATGCTATTTTTTTGGATATATGAGTAGAAGCATGCTTAATAATCATATATATATATATATATATATAATGTGTGTGTGTGCCACATGACCTGGAATCTTTTTCTTTTAATTGTGCTGCTTAGGTGTTTTCCTTGGTTTCACAGATCCATCTGACGGGTCTCCTCTTTCTCCTTAACCTGTCCTACTCCAACTAGGACTCTACAAGGACAATAATCATATCTGGTCCCAATCTCTCTCTCTCTCTGGTGCTTCCCTGTCCGTTTTGGTCTCTCCCTCACCATCCCCTCCACCTTCCAAATCGATAGACCCCTAGTTTGTCTGGGTTTCCTTCTTTAGAGCCCTAAATGGCTAGACTTTCCTAAAGTGTCCCCCATTTCTTCACCCTTGAACCGCTAGCCTTCTCCAGACATCATCCTATATATATATATATATATATATATATATATTAGTGGTCGAAAACCATCCAAGGTGGTCCAGGAACCTTTTCCTAAAGTTGTTTCTCCCTCTCATTTGCCGCACCTATCTCCCCCTACTCCACACTACCCTTTTTCTATGGCCGGCTTCGTCTCCCACCCTCTGGCGGCCACGAGGCTTCTGCTTCTTTCTGAGGTGTTCCTTGTGCTTTCCCGAAGCCAAAGACATTACTGATTTGATTCAAATCTAGGTATGCTAGTTTTCCCTCTTTTCTCCTATGTCTGCATCTGTAGCTGGTGTTCGAGTACTTGTCTAATGTTCCAGGTTGTTTTTGGTTCTTCATCACTGGCTATGAATGTCTGGGCCTGAGCGAGGTGATGGTGCCTTTCGTATGTGTTGAATCTTACCTCCCGAAGCCTTTGAGTTCTGGGGTTTTGAAGCTCCATGCTTTCTGGGTGTCGTTCTCATTCAGGTAGAGAGGATGATCGTCGGGGTTGGTGTTGAGCGGGTGTCTTTTCTCGACTTTGCCCCTCTTTTCTCCTTTCTTATTTTGATTTCTTGCCAGGGGTAATATCGCCATTTCACACCTAATTATTTGTTAGATGCCAGGTTGGCCGATTAGTCGGCTGAGTTGGCCAGCCTGATTGGACTAACTCAGATGCTCTACTCTCTCTCTCTTCCTCTCCCAACAATTTTGTTGACATGGAATTATCTGATCGGTCAGTTTTCAAAAATTATAACTAATTACTTGCTAATAAGAAAAATACAAAAAAATAATCATTGGATTCAGAAAAATAAGATATATTTTGGTGTTGGTTTTGTCTCCTGAATCCAATGTTGAAAATCCATGATTTTAATGGATTAATCTAAATAAGTAATAACTTGTAAAATTCATAACTAAATATATATAAGCCAGAAAAATATAATAAAATGTGTTTTAAACTCAGAAAAGTATAATCTAAAACATGGCATGGTTTTGATAACCTAATTCACAATATTAAAATGGCAATTTTCTAGGGTTTTGAATACTCAATGTAATTCTAACCCTAACTTCACATACATGATAATAGGTGCTTTGGAAACCTATATTTGGATCTATAAGTGGTCTTGTTCTGTTAGACTCTAAAGTGAGGTATGGTTGCATCCCATATTATTTCTATATTGAGCAATTTCCCTCTCTTATGTATGATTGCATCCCATATTATTTCTATATTGAGCAATTTCCCTCTCTTATGTATGATTGCATCCCATATTATTTCTATAATGAGCAATTTCTATTTCCTCTCCTTTATGTATGTTTGCATCCCCTATTATTCTATGTTGAGAAATCACCTATATTCTTCTTTCTCTTGGTCCTATGGACAATAGCCTACACATATGTCTTTTCTTTTGGAAATCTTGGTTCATGTGAACTACTTTGCTTTGTTACAAATTTTGTGATCATGGATATTCTCTTGGACTATTTTCTTTTGCCTTGGTGCATGTTGGACTTACTTGGTGATATGTTCCCACTTTGAGGTGGATGTTTAATTGGTGACATGTGATGTCTTTTTCCCACTTGTGAGGTGGATGCTTATGTTGTCCATTAATATGATGGCAACTTTTGTAAAATTTGACAATACTTTCTACTTGCCCCTACATTTAACATGCTATGTGATTCAGTACAACTAGAGTAGTGTAATTGCATTGGTTTTGTTTATGGGCATATGTGTAATTTCCTGCTCAAGCAGTATGCTCTTTTGGGATGGAGGTGGCATGATATCCGGGTTTCAAATCTCTAAGGTTTGGCCCTTGTTATATATTGGGAGTTTGGAAGTATGTCATTCTCTATCAGGTTTCATGTTTGTGAGACTTGGCTGACTTTGTATTTATACTATTCTAGGGCTATGCTTATATCACATGCATGCATGTTATTGATGATGATTGTGGGGTGTGTGCCCTACTTTCTTGTTATGTGCTTCATTTCCCACCATGGTAGTGGATGTATATATGGCACAATCTTTTTAAGTTGTTTTATGGCAAGTATATTATTTATTGTGATTCTTTTCTCTTGATACCCACTTGGGTGGTGTTTTTCTCTTCTATGGGAAGCTTCTATATATTTTGATTTCCTTTATTTCATATATTGCTCCAATTACTTTTTAGTATGCACATACCAACCTTTGTTGATGTCATCTATTTTTCTTTTCTTGCTGGGGTATGCTTCCAACCCTAGGTGAAGAACTTGGATGATATGGCATGGAGATATGGACATATATCTTAAGGAGTTAAATCTTAGAGACAAAGTTGTTATGGTTTATACTTCCCTCTATCTTATATCCTTATGTTGTATCATGTAAACCTTATGTGGGAGATTAAGATGTACTTTTGAAATCTCCTAGAAAGTTGAATATAGTCATTAATTTCTTCCGCTACTATACTTTGGTTGTTTTGAATACCATTAAATAAGATTTGAAAATTTTACACCCAGTCCAAGATACCTAATCGGTGTCTTTGGACTGGAGGTTCTATTCTTCAAATTTTTAGTAGGGAGTGGTTCCCCTCTGGGATCCCACTCCGTACAGCTCATGTGGATCGTGCATAAAAAGGCACACTTGTTGGATGACATAAGAAATATTGTAACATCCCTGACCTGGGTTTAGGGCTAACCCTATTTTTTTAACCTTAATAAGTTTATTAGAACTTTAACATAATCCTCTAAAGTGTTTTTTTATCATGTGACAAACTTATGTTTCAAGTTTGGTCCTGTTTGAATAATGTTTGAGCAATGTTCTCTTATTTTGGACGAAAATGCAATTTACCTAAGATGAGGGGTTATATTGCAATATGTCACATGTTGAACATGCCCTAAGTGTTTTATCATCATAATAAAAATAATGATGCTAAATGGTGACTTGTAGAAAGCCTAAATTCCAAGTTTGAACTTGTTTGAATAATGTTAGTGACTTATATACCAATTTTGGTACAAATTGTAAATTACCCAAAATGTAGGGATGATATGCAAATTACCACCTATAGAGTGTCCCTACGCCCTCCTAGTATCATCTATAGGAGATATAAATAATGAGACACCATGTTTGAATCATTTTTGAGTGATGGTATTATTGGTGATGAAAAGACCAAGAAAGGGGTTGAATGTGAAACCTAACTTGAGTTGTATCGAGTTGTAGAGTCCATATGAGAGTGCATGTCAGCCAAGGATCCATAGGGGGAGCTTCATATCGGTTTGTGAACTCTTTGAAAAGGCCATGATGGGAAAAACACCTCAAGGAGGTGAAGTGTATCGGTTTACAACTTCCTTGGAAAACTTGTATCGGGTTGTGAACAAAGTGGTGATTAAGTTGAGATATCTTATCCAACAAGATAAGTGATGGCCAAAATATCATCTCTAGATTATCCTCTAGTGTTTTTCATTTCAAGATAAATGTGAGTGCATTCAAGTACATGTGTCAACCATGCATGGACACGTGGCACCTAGTAGCTTAAAATGATGACACCTCATATGCACACTTTTTCATGAACCTCAAGTATATATACCCTTCCTTTCACCTATTAGTGGAATTTTTCGAATCTTACCACCACCTTTCTCTTAGATATCATGCATAGAGTCTTTGTATCGTGCATAAGTGAAGGAGTATCATGCATAGAGCCTTGGTATCGACCATAGCAAAGTGATATCTCCCATAGCAAAGTGATATCGACCAAGTGAAGGATATCAACCACAAGTGAGGGATATCGGCCACAAGTGGTGAGGTATCATGCATAGTGCTAAGGAGATCCAGTCTTGGACCTTTGATAAGATCATCTTCAACATTGGGAATGTGAATATTTTGATCTTGGAGCTTTGAAGTTTCTCTTGAGGTGGGTTATATAACATGAACTCAATTATGTTATTATTTACCATCAATCTTGCCATAGTTGATGATTTACTTTCAATTAGAATTTTCTTGCAGAGTTGATGAATCCATAAGTTCTATTAGTGACCTAGGACTGTTTTCCATGAATTAGAATAGTAAGAATAAGAGTCTAGAGGTTGATGATGATGACATTATCATGGTTCAACCCGATATTGGGTTGAAGCACCTCTAAATCGATATGGTGAAGTGAACATATCACTAAAATGATACAATGGGGTTACATACACCTTATACACGATATGATGATGAAGTATTCACCTTGTGCATGATATGGTGTCAAGAATGCACCATGTGCACGATATGAGGTCAAGTATACACCTCATGCATGACATGGAGTCAAGTATATACTCAAACCCGATATGACAAACCCTAGATGAGGAGTAACCCGATATGGTGATATGAATACACCACTAGCAAGATATAGTAATGAGTTTATACCTCATGAATTATATGAGTGACACATACATACATCTTGTGCACAATATGGGGTCAAGAACCCACCTTATACACGATATGGTATCAAGAAAATACCCTAACCCGATATGGTGTTGAAACCCAACATGGGAAAGTGAAACCTGATATGCATTATAACCCCACATCCCTATTGGTTTGTACACTTGAGATAGTTGTGAAAAATTAGTTGTCTAGCCTATTACGCATCACATGATGAAGGGTAGGAAGATACCATGACGGTTTTGAAGGAATATGAGTATAAGGGTCAAACCCGATATGCAAACCCTAAGGGTTGAGTAACCCGATATGAATGCACGATATGGAGATAAGGAGATATCTTATGCACGATATGGTGATGAGGATACACCTCTATACTCTATATGGAGGAAGCATCTCAATATAATACACTTGATTGAGTGACACATGTAGTGAGTTATGTCCAATGATACATTAAGACATAAAGAGTTTAATGCATTTTGATAACTATGGGCTAATGTACCTTGAGAGAAGGATTGAGCCAACCTAATGGAGTATGATGTAATAAATATCCTAGTGGGGATGAAAGAGAGGCGTATACTTGTATAATACTCATGTAATGAGTATACATTAATACTCCTAATATGTATGGAGTATGAATTAGGGTTTTGATTCTTGATGAATGTACTTGAAAACTCCAAATGGCTTAAAAGAGGAAACCTTAACCCTAATGAAGGGTAATGATATGATTTGAAACCACAATTGGTTATTATGGGGAAACCCTAACCCTAATTATGGGAAGGTTGTATTTATCTTATGTTGCATTATTATGATATGTATTTGATATTGAAACCATGCTGGTATCATGAGATAATGAGCATAGTTAAGTATGAGCTATGACATTTCATATAATACATATTATATGGGTCTTGTAAGTCATGTGAGATATTTGTACAACAAGTATAATGTTTATATAGGTCTTATGACCTAGAGATGGATGTTTCCTAGAGAGAGGTGACAAGATGTTTATAAAAGTCTCATGATCTGGAGATTGATGTAAGAGATGGCAATGTTCAAAATGAACTAGGGAAATGGAAACCCAGTAACATCATAATAATAATAAATGGTTATAATAATAATGAAAACTTGGTCATACATGTTTCATGATTATAGCTAAATAAATGCTATAGTGTTTTGAATATGCTTAAATGAGATATGAGGAATACTTATATCACAGAAAGGATGTGAATGAGTATAATGCCTAGTAAAGGTGATGTGGAATTCAGTGATGAGTTTAAGGGATTGTTATCCCATAATGAAAGTGAAAGGAAAAAATAAAGGTAATCCACTACTATGGAATCCTTAGAAATTTGTCCATGATATCACCAGATTGGTATCATCCAATACCTGGATATAGTTTCATAGGATTGGTATCATCCAATACCTGAATATAGTTTAACATGATTGGTATCATCCAATACTTGGATATAGTTTTATAGGATTGTCATAATCTAATACCTGGATATAATTGCACATGATTGGCATAATCCAATACCTGGATATAATTGGACAGGATTGACATAATCCAATACCTAGATATAATTGCACAGGATTGGCATAATCCAATACCTGGATATAATTGCAAAGGATTGGTATAATCCAATACCTGGATATAATTTCACAGGATTGGGATAACCCAATACTTGGATATAATTGCATAGGATTGGCATAATCCAATACCTGGATATAATTGCACATGATTGGCATGATCCAATACCTAGATATAATTGCACAAGATAAGCATAGTCTAATACTTGGATATAATTTCACAGGATTGGTATAAAACAATACCTAGATAGAATATAATGATGTATATTCGCATGATTAGTAAAATCCAATACCTGGCTAGAAGATTGGCTGAGGCCAACAGATAGAAATGACAATGATTCATGGATGTCATACCATGATAATAATAATACATGATAAGCTTGAGATGTTGGTATAGTATGATGGGTAAATGATACACATGTTCTTCATATTCCTTATAAAGTGAATAGATGATTTACTACCCTATCATAGACAGTTACAATTCTTTAAAAGATGAAAAATGTTCTAAACTGCTTATCCACAGTGATTAACCTTGATTATTAATATAAAAGAACCTCTGCTCAATTTTATACTATTTACCTATGATAATAACATTGTTGGCGGAGAGTTATATCTCTCACTGGGACAATTGTCTCACCCCGTGGGATCCACAATTTTTAGGTGGACGTGCACGAGGAGGTAGAGACCATTCTACAGAGGAAGGACAACAATAGTAGGGACAACAGTAATAACTCAGGTTGAGTGTATTGTATGTCGTGTCTTGTATAGAAGTCCTATATGTCGTCTCTATACTCTCAGGTCCTCAAATTTAGTACGTGATGGTTTTACGAACAATATGAGATTTTGGCTTGTATGCCTCGAAGTTTTATGTTGCTTCAGTATATGTTTTGGACAAAGCAACTATTATATGTTATCCTCAAGATGAGATGGTACAATGTATGTACAATGTGAACCCTGATGTATATAAAGTTTTGGTTCTTTCATTAAGAGTTTTCCAGGAAATGAATCTCTTTGCAAAATGGTTTTAAATTTTGGTGATTTTGTTAATCTTCTTCTTATGATTATTCGGCATAATTAGAGATGATCGGTTTGGTGGCATTTGTTTCAAACATCTGGTCTGGTAAATGTAAGATATTGAAGGGCACCTTCCAAACAATAATATAGAGTAGGATCAGATACAAATGGTCTAGAAGTGTCATTAAGCTTGGATTGGGTATCAGCAAGAGTAGAAACTATATTACATGAGGACATGGAAGCTTGTTCCTGGATATATTGGGCATAATTTGTTTATGACAGAGAAAGACCATAAGCACCACAAGTAACAGAAATACCCAAAAATGATGTAGAGTACCTAGATCTATCATGGGAAACTCTTGTGCAAGAAGGTCTATAGTATGACACATGAGGATGTCTAAAGAAGCAGCTAAAATGATGTCATCCACATATAATAATAAATAAGTTGTATCTTCACATTGTCGATAAATGAAGAGGGATGGATCATAAGTACTACTTCAAAATCCCAGTGGTGTATAATAAAGTTGCAAATCGTTGATACCATGCACGAGTTGCTTGTTTTAGACTATCTAGCAATTTTTTTAATAAGCATACATGTTGAAGATTGGATGGATTTGTAAACCTAGGTGACTATGCATGTACACTGTCTCATTTAAGTCACTATGTAGGAATGCATTCTTGAAATCAAGTTGTTGGTCAGCTAAGAATGAGAAACAATAATACATAAGAGAGTTTAAATGATAACAGGCTTAACAACTTGACTAAAAGTTTCATCACAATCCACCCCACCTATTGAGATTTTCCATTGACAACCAAATGTCATTTATGACATTGCAAATAACCATTTGAATTAAACTTGTGATAAAATAGACACATGCATCAAATAATATTAACATTATTTGGACGAGGAACCAAGGTCCAAGTATTGTTTTGTAATAACACACGATACTCATCATGCATATACACATTCCAATTAGGATCCGAAAGAGAAATTGTTGGAGATTTTGTAATAGGATTGTAACACCCCTCCAAGTACATACATGACCGCAGAAGCACACCCTATGTTGTCCATAACATGGGTCACTTGTCTTGGAGGAACATTACAAAACATGATATACAATAACAACAAGATAAATAAACACCTTGCATTAATTGGAAAATAGATTCATAAATAGTTTTGGCAAAAAGGAAAAATACATCAAGTTCATCTAATCTACTTTGATAACAAGATTACACTTCATGTAGAAGATATCTAAAACTCTGGATCATCTTGGTAAAAGGAACCCCACTAGATCTTTCATTCATGAAGATTTCTTGAGCTATTCCTTGGATGTCAAAAGCTTCTTCCTCCTAAGCTTGCTCCTTACCTGCAGGCATCATGCCCCCAACCATGCATAAACCAATGGTAAGTGGAATTGAACATATTATAATTTTAAGGAAACATGTAAACTGAAAAAAAAAAACTTTGAAGATTGAACATTAAAAAAGGGACATAATTTCTTTTAAGTTACTTCTTTTTATCTTGACTTATATAAGAATCCTCAAGTTAAGCACTGAAGTGCCTCTTCTCTTATGCACTGAAGTGCCTCTTAGATTTCACCTAAGTGGCTCTTGGGTTGCACCGGAGTTCCTCTTCTCTTATGCACTAAAGTGCCTCTTAGTTTTGCTCTGAGGAGCCTCTTAGTGAGGATTATATATAAGTTATCTTTTAATCATTATATTTCGCTTAAAACTCTTAACTTTCTCATAGAAACTTAATCTTGTCATTACTCTTTATGTTCATAAAAGATGATACAATAAATATTGACAACAAACATGACTTTCAATTTCTTATACAGTCATTGACTTTAACAATTGAAACAGTAAATAAACATTCATGGCATTCATTGTACACATATAATTAAAAATCATCCAATAATTATTTTCAAAAGCATGGACCACTTACCTCTCTCTTAGAGAAGATCCTAGTTTCTTTCTTAGGTTGATGAAACCCTAACCACGTTCCTAGTGTTAAGAAACCATAATTACCCTATTATAACAATTATCATTCGTTAATAATTAATATTCAACCTACTTTCTACGGTTTTGGGGTTGTTGATTAAAATAGGGAAACTCAGTGTCAAAGTAGGCTTTGTAACACTTATATTATTGTTCCTTATTCAAAATCCTTTCCAATGAGTATTTTTTGAAAAATTGTCTGATAAAGCATTAGTTAGGTATAAATTTTGAAGACCAGACCAATAAGAAAACTCAATAAATACACATATTATTATAATATCCAAAAAGGTCACATGGTCCCAGGCTGAGGTGGCCTAATCACGACGTTCCACCTGGACCTGTGATGAAGCCTCCACTTGCGTGAAGTTGCATGCACCACTAAAAATCTTAGAGATAGTAAGTCTCTAAGTTTAGCCTTGCGTGTGTTATAATAAGATCTCTACCCACATAAGATAAGGTACATGGAAGTCTAATCGTAGCATAGTTGAGGGTTGAATCTACGAGACAACGGTCTTGTTAAGAATTAAAAAGATGGAAAATGTTATAATTCTACTTATCTACTCAAGAGTTGATATCTAGACCAAAGATTTGATTTGATGATTAAACTAGTATGCAAATGTAAATTAAATGGCAGGAAAGTAAACTTAAGGCTGTAAACAATATTTGGAAACCAATAGGATGTGATTGAGTTTCACCACCACTACACATGGATCATAACATATATCATAATAACATGGCTTGCAATAAGAGTCTAAATAGTTAGTATCTTTGTAGATTTAGCTTCCTTTCCGATAGCTAACTATGAGAAACGTGGGAGTGTTGCAATGCCATCCATCCCCGAACAAATGGTCACTTACTTTGCATTACTCCCTTCACAAAGTGTGTTCCTCGACCTATCAAAGTTGTACTTTCATACATCAACTGATTCCATTTCATAGTATGAAAGTACAACAATGGAGGTGAGTTTACTCCACTCCTTGAAAAGCGCTCCTATATACCGAAATAGATATATGGTGATTACATACATCAAGAACCAACACGCAATCGATAATCGAATCTAAAAGCACAAACATAGACAATTCTTACTAGTAGATAATAAGTAACGCAGGTTGGTGATCAAGCAACTAGCATTCATTAAACGATTGATGTTGAAGTGAAAAGATAGTATTTTGTTATTGAAAACTCATGAATTACAATGCATGGAATGAAAACATGGGTAGAGGGGCTTGATAACCTCCCATTTTGCGATGTTATCTTACTAGTTTTCCTCAGTTTTCCATACTCCTTCTTAATTAAATTAGATAGGATCTTTAACTTCCCACCTTTTTGTAAATATACCATTAGATTAACTTCTCCCTTTCACTTCTTGTAGAAAAGAACAAAAAAAATTACAAAACCCCCAAACGGTCCCAAGACCGAATGGAAGCCAAATGGTTCCAAGACCGAATGGAGACCAAATGGTCCCAAGACCGAATGGAAGCCAAATAGTCCCAAGACTGAATGGAGACCAAACGGTTCCAAGATCAAAGTGAAGCCAAACGGTCCCGAGACCGTTTGAAGCCACATGGTCCCAAGATCGAATAAAGGTCAAACAGTCCCAAGACCGTGTGAAGCCAAACGGTCCTGAGACCATATGAAGCAACACGGTCCCAAGACTGAATAAAGGTCAAACGGTCCCGAGACCGTGTGAAGCCAAACGGTCCCGAGACCGTATGAAGCCAAACGGTCCCAAGAATGAATGAAGATCAACTGGTCCTGAGACCGTATGAAGCTACACGACCACAGGATCGAATGAAAGCAAACAATTTCAGACCAAGAGGACTCAAATGGTATCCAGACCGAGAGAGTCCAAACGGTCTCCAAACTGTGTGAAAATCCAAACGGTTTCCAAGACCGTTTAGACCCACATATCCCAAACCATTTAAGGTTCACTCAAAATCCTATAAATAGAACCCAAAGGGGTCCTCACAAACCATCAAGTTTTAGATGCCCAAAGGCTGCCTCTATTGTTCCAGATCCATTCCATCCTTCACTCACTGCCCCGAGGCTGCCGGTCTGAGATCCATACTCCATCTCCAAGCCACTTTCTCTCTCATAAACAAATAAGGTGGGAAGAGGAGGATTCATCATCAAGCAAGCTATGAAGTGTGAATATCATTGTTCTCTCTCCTCCAAGGGGTCGACCTTCCTCCATCCTTCATGGAGATGACACCCTTTCTTTCTCTTCTTTCCCCCTTCTTTGTTCTTGCCATGAGCGAGTAGTCTCATACATTAGGGTGCGGGGAGTAGCCCCACTACCTATGTTTTCATTTCATGCAATGTAATTCATGAGTTTGCAATGGAGATATACTTTTTTTTAGTTCAACATCAATTGTTTAATGAATGGTTGTTGCTTGATCACCAACTTGTGTTACCTTTTATCTATTAGTATGAATTGTCTACGTTTGTGCTATTAGATTCGAATCTCAATTGAATGTTGGTTCTTGATGTATGTAGTCACCATGCATCTGTTTTGGTATGTAGGAATGCTTTTCAAGGAGTGGAGTAAACTCACTTCCATCGTTGTACTTTCATACTATGAAATGGAATCAATTGACGTATAAAAGTACAACCTTGATAAGTCGAGGAACACACTTTGTGAAGGGAATGATGCAAAGTAAGTGACCATTCATTTGGGAATGGCTGGATTTGCAACATTCCCACACTTCTCGTAGTTAGTTCTCTGAAAGGAAACTAAATCTACAAAGATACTAACTATTTAGACTCTTATTGCAATCTATGTTACTATGTTGCATGTTTTGATCCATGTGTAGTGGTGGTGAAATCCGATCACATCCTAGTGGTTTCTTAACATTGTTTACAACCTCAAAATTAATTTCTTACCTTTACTTTACTTGCACTTAGTTTAAACAACCAAACTAACTCTTTGATCTAAACACCAACTGCTAAGGAGTTAAATGAAATTCTAACGTTTTCTATCTTGTTGATCTTAACAAGACCGTTGTCCTGTGGATTCGACCCTTAACTATACTACGATAAGACTTCCACGTATCCTAGCATACGTGGGTGGAGTTTTTAATCTAGTATAAGCAAGGCTAAATCTAAAGACTTACTATCTTTGGTATTTTTAGTGGTGCACGCAACTCCACGCAAGTGGAAGCTCCATCAAAATTTGGCGCCGTTTCCGGGGACAACGGAACATTTTTTTATTTCATTTATCATCTTACTAGTTGGTTAGGATTTTACACTTTTTTTTAAACGTCACCCCATATTATCTTAATTTCATCACATCTCCTGCATCATCAGAAAAGTGTGTTTCTTCCTCTACTCAGGTAGAAGACGTGTTTGCAACCATCACATAATCTCAGATTCTCCCCTGATCCAGAGTACGACTATGAGGTAGAGAAAAGTTTCCACTGCTACATTATACTTAATCGTCAAAGGGCCAGAAAAATGGCCGAAGATCAATGCCAAACTGCACTAGTGATGGAAAGGGTCAACGCTGCCATAGCATCCCAGCGAGCGCAACTCATCGCCGACATGCGCGCCCAAGTTCAGGCTGAAGTACGGGCTGAAGAGCAAGCCCACATCTGTGCTGAGAATGAAGCAGCCAAGGCTGATACTCAACTGTTGGTAAGAAGCAAGCAACTACGGGACTATGCTATTCCCAAGAACTACGAAGACAACCATCTAGTCCAACCACCACTCATCAACACTCCTAATTTTGAGATTAGGACATAATGGATCCAAATAATGCAGGGCATCTCATTCTCTGGAAGTGCCGGAGATGACTGCATGGATCATTTGAAGAGTTTCAAAGCTCTTTGTAGGTTGGTACCACAAGATGGAACAACCATGGATGAAGTCATGCTCAAACTCTTTAACTTCACCTTGTCTGGAAGATCACTAAGCTGGTACAATTCTTTGGACGGGGAGCCAATCACCACTTGGGCTCCCTTAGAAGAGAAGTTCTTGGAGAAATTCTTCCCCCCTTCACTAACCTACCAAATTAGAGGATAAATCAACCAATTCCTTCAACTACCGAGAGAGTCACTGGCTGACTCATGGGAAAGGTTCAAGGAACTCTTGAGGAAATGCCCTCACCACAAAATCTCACAAAATCAACTCATAGAAACTTTTTATAGGGGAGTAAGTGATGAAATTAAAAAGTTCTTAGATTCCTCATCTGGAGGAAACTTTATGAGACAAAACTACAAAGATGTCTGGAGGATTGTCACTCTTGGAGCCGAAAATCAATCCAATTGGGGGAGGGTGAACACAGGAGGAGTTCTTAAGGTTTGTAAAGCTGAAGAGTCTACAGAAATGAAAGCCATAGTCAAAGCTTTGAAAACCATAGCCAACAAACAACAAGCCCTCAAAGAATCATTTGGGGAGTATGACAGAAAGAAGAACTCCCAACAAGCTAAAGCAGCCACAGGAACTTACAAGGCTTGTCATGCATCTGATCATTCCACATTGTCATGTGGTCTCCTATACAATGTAATGATGGATTTGCAACCACCTCAACCAAAGTATGAGCCGATCGTTGAACACCCTGAGGATCAGATGCCAGAACAAGTAAATTCCATTCATTCCATACAAGGACAAGCTTACTACAACCCAAATCATCTGAGAAATCATCCTAGTTTTCAATATGGAAATCCTACGGGGACTGCTAACCCACAACATCAAACACAAGGTGGATCCTCCAACATACTACCACCTGGATTTCAAAGCAACTACAACTAAAATCAAGGGAATCTTAGAAACAATTTCCAGTGATCCAACTACCCAAGAAATCCCTCTGCATATTACCAATATACTCACCCTCCTCTGCACCTGCAATTACAACAAACTCAGTTGCAACAACCGCAACAACCTCAGTTGCCACCACCACAACAACAACCATCTCAAGGGCAACAACTCACTCAATTTCAACAGAAGAATGCCCTACCACAATAGACTGATGAACTGTCCTTGATAAGGAAGATGATGAAATCATAGCAAACCATGCTGGCTAACTAGCAAGCCCAACAAAAAGCTATGGAAACTCAGTTAGCACAGATAGCAGCTCAGCTAAAACCTCCAGTGGGCACTTTCGCTGGCCAGCCAAAAGAAAATCCAAGGCACGATCAACATAGACCAGTGCAACTAAATGCTGTTACAACAAGGTCTGGTCGTGCTCTCATTGATGCCATATCGGTTAATCAAGAAGACATGGATGTAACTGAAATCATCCCAACAGAAGAATCAGGTCAACAAGTTGAAGAAAGGAAAGAAAAGGGACTAGGTCCCAAAGAACTAGAGGTTCCACAATATAAGCTAAGGATACCCTATCTTGGCAGGCTGAAGGAAACTAGACTAGACTCTAGATTCCAGAAATTCAAAGAAGCAATGAAAAAACTTTATGTTGATATTCCCTTTCTCGACGCCTTATTTGAAATCCCATCCTGGTCCAAATATCTGAAGACCATGCTGTCAAAGAAATATATGACAGAGGAACATGAAACTGTCAAGCTACCCCAAACAACTTCCGATATCATTTTGAATAAAATGCTGAAAAAACAAAAGGACCCTGGATCCTTTGGCATACAATTCTCTATTGGGAACACTTCTTGTAAAAAGGGATTGGCCGACTTGGGAGCCAGTATATCAATTATGCCATTTTCCATGTGCAAAAGATTGGGGTTTACTGACTTGTTGCCTACAACAATGACCATCCAACTCACTAATTCCACCATTACTGCACCCATGGGAATCATTGAAGATATTCTAGTAAGAGTGGGGAGGGACTCTTATGTCCCTTGTGATTTCATCATTATGGATATAAACAAAGACCTAATATACCCGATAATATTTAGTAGAACCTTCCTCGCCATAGCTAGATCTTTAATTGATGTCGAGGCTGGCACAATTACCTTAAGGTTGGGTAAAGAAACCATTCAATTCAGGTTTTTCAACAGCTTGAAGAGCCCTAGTATCCATGAAGAGGTTTTTCTGCTTGAAGCAATTGATAAAATGTCTCAACTCAAGAAAGAAAATCTAGAACCAGTAGATGCCCTAGAGGACGCTCTAATAAATCCAGAAGCTGAATTTTCAACCAACGAGTTAGTTCAACAATGCTTGCAATACTTGGAGCAGGCTGAAAAAGCCCCAGATACTACTTTTGAAGAACTGAAATCTGTCACCATATTAGAGACATCCGAAGTACCCAAAGCCCCGGAAATGAAAACTCTACCAACTGGGCTCAAACATGTCTTCCTAGATGAAGAAAAATTATGTCTAGTTATCATTAGCTCCTCTCTGGTTGACGATCAGGAAGAAAGGCTTCTCATTGAACTAAGAAAGCACAAGAAAGCAATTAGGTACAAGATGACTGACCTAACAGGCATAAACCCAGCTCTATACATGCATAAACTACCTATGATAGAAGATTTCAAACCATCGAGGGAGCACCAGAGAAAACAGAACCCAAATCTGAAAGAGGTAGTTCGCCTCGAGGTTCTCAAACTATTGAAAGCGGGTATCATCTATCGAATTTCTGACTCTCAGTGGGTTAGTCCTGTCCAAGTGGTCCCTAAAAAGGGGGGAACAAGTATTGTCTTAAATGATAAGAATGAACTAGTACCTACGGGGACTGTTACTGGTTGGAGAATGTGCATTGATTATAGAAAACTGAACAAATCAACAAGGAAATACCATTTACCCTTACCCTTCCTTGACGAAGTCCTTGAGTGGCTAGCCCACCAAAAAAATTTCTGCTACCTCGACGAATATTCTATTTTTTACCAAATCCCAATTCACCCCAAAGACCAAGAGAAAATGACATTTACTTGTCCTTTTGGAACATACGCCTTCAGAAGGATGCCCTTCGGACTATGTAACACACCCGCAACCTTCCAAAGGTGCATGAATTCTATCTTTGCGGGATTAACCGAAACCATTATGGAGGTGTTCATGGACAATTTTTCAGTATACGAAGACTCTTTTGATAACTGTCTACTCAACCTAAGTAAAGTCTTACAGAGTTTTGAGGAAACAAACCTTATCCTAAACTGGGAAAATTGTCACTTTATGGTGACTGAAGGTGTTGTCCTCAGACATCGAGTGAGCGAAAGAGGAATCGAAGTAGACAAGGAAAAAATTGATGTCATCTCAAAACTATCACCGCCCAAACACATAAGGGGAGTGCGAGCATTCTTGGGACATGCCAGGTTCTACTAGAGATTTATCAAAGTCTTCTAAAAAATAGCAAAACCTATGACTTACCTATTGACCAAGGATGCTGATTTCAACTTTGACCATGAATGCCTGAATAGCTTTACAACCTTGAAGAATGCTCTAATCTCTACACCCATTCTGAGAGCGCCTGACTAGTCACAACCTTTTGAAATAATGTGTGACGCTAGTGACTATGCCATAGGGGCTGTGCTGGGACAGAGAATAGATGAAAAGCCATATGTAATATACTACGCATCCAAGACGTTAGATGAGGTGCAAAAGAATTATAATACTACCAAAAAGGAATTCTTAGCCGTCATCTATGCTTTTGAAATTTTTTGTTCTTATCTAATTGGATCAAAGGTCGTAGTATATACAGACCACTCCGCCATCAAATATCTTATTCAAAAATAGGATGCAAAACCCCGACTCATCTGCTGGGTATTGATGCTGCAAGAATTTGATCTTGAAATAAAAGACAAGAGCGGAGTGGAAAATGTCGTCGCTGACCACTTAAGTCACATCGAGTATCAAGAGGACTACAATGTACCCATCCGAGACTCCCTCCCTTATGACCAACTTATGAAAATTACCACCAGATTTCCCTGGTACGATGACATAGTGAACTATTTGGCTATAGGAATCATCCACCCTTCTGCCTCTCACCACGATAAAAAGAAATTTCTCCATGATGTTAAGCAATACTTCTGGGACAAACCCTATCTTTTTTGTCTATGTGCATATGAACTTTTCTATCGATGCCTATCAGAAGAGGAAATTACACCTGTCTTAGAGCATTGTCATTATGGCCCCACTGGGTGGCACCTGAGTTCGAAGAAGACCACTCTAAAAGTTCTACAATCAGGTTTCTTTTGGCCAACAATAGCAAGAGATTCTTATGATTTTTTAAGATCCTGCAAGAAATGTCATCTTTCTGGCGGTATATCTAAACGAAATGAAATGCCTCTCACTTTGTGGCAAGAAATTGAACTTTTTGATGTTTGGGGAATAGACTACATGGGTCCCTTCCCCTCATCTTATGGATTCTCTAACATATTGGTCACTGTGGATTATGTTTCAAAATGGGTAGAAGCTATACCCACCGTATCCTGCGATTCCAAGCCGGTCATTAAGATGTTCAAAGATATCATCTTCCCCAGATTCAGAGTCCCCCACACTATCATATCATATGGAGGAACCCATTTTCTGGAAAGAAGCTTCGAAGCCCTCCTGAGAAAATATGGGGTTAACCATAAGATCGCCACACCTTACCATCCACAAACAAGTGGCCAAGTTGAAGTTTCAAATAGACAATTGAAAGCTATCTTAGAAAAAACAGTCAATAAACATCGTATTGATTGGTCTACCAAGCTCCCCGATGCCCTTTGGGCATACCACATGGCTTACAAAACACCAATAGGAACAACCTCGTTCCACCTAGTGTATGGAAAGTCATGTCATCTACCAGTTGAACTAGAACATAAAGCTTGGTGGGCCATCAAATAGCTAAACTTTGATCTCAAAAGAGCTGGTGAATATAGACAACTTCAACTATAAGAACTTGAAGAGCTTAGAATGACAGCTTACCAAAGTGCCAGAATCTATAAAGAACAAACAAAGATGTGGCACGACAACCACCTCAAAAGAAAAGACATTGCTGTCGGAGATAGGTCCTCCTCTTCAATTCCAGACTTAAGATGTTTCTTGGAAAGCTCCGCACGAAATGGTCTGGACGTTTCATAATTAAACACATCTACCCCACCGGAGCAGTCATCATTTGTGATAATAATGGGGGAGAATGTACAGTTAATGGCCACACATTGAAGAGACACTACACACCAGCAAACAAAATACTAAGACAAACTATCGAGATCCACGATCCCTCAACATCGACATAACTGAATCGGATTTTTGTTGGGCCAACGACGTAAAGCCCAGGCGCTACTTGGGAGGCAACCCATGATCTGAGTACCACCGTTTTATTTTGCCTAGCTTTTCTTATTTTTTTTCTAATCTCTTCATTTGATTTAGGCTTATGTGACGTCCCCAGATTTTGGCTTCTCCAAACCCTATTGGGAATGAGATGTCATAATCTGAAGACATCATCCAATCATATCAGAAAGCGATGCGGAAGCATGATACGCATACATGAACATACAACCATAACATACTCAACATTCACATGTATATTAAACAAGATGAATTATTACAAAATGATTTACATTTACATATTGAATGAAAATTCTACAATCTATGAACATGTATTCTATCTAGGATCTTAGACAATAGGTACAACCTGTACAATTTTCTCAAATCCTATTCTTTTATCCCATGCTAGCTCTGAACCTAGAAAATACGAGAAACAAAATCATCAACAAAAGTTGGTACGTGGAATTAAAGAGCTATACTATGCTGGCCTATAAAATACTCGAAATTGAAGAAAGAGAAAGAAAACATTATTTAAAGGCAGAAAATCAGGTAATCACGAGTTATTAATCACATTTCAATGGACATGTATTACTATGGTGGACTTAGCACAAACATAAATATTGGGCCCTATCCCTGCGTACCTTGTACCATTAGGGATCTCCCCGCGTACCTTGTACCATTAGGGAGGTGCTAGTCAACATTAATACTTTCCCTCTCTAATAGGGAGATTAATGAACCATCAGTAACTACATTCCATTTTCTTTCTTTAGTGTTCTTATTGTTCAAGGTAGAAATGTCAATACATATAGATCTACATCCAACAATGTATTTCAAGTACAAGCAAGCAAGTACATATATTTAGCATCCAGCAAATCTAGTCATATAATTATATCCACGTACCTGAGTTCAGAGATTTCTAATCATTCTTGCTCATCTAGACATCTGGTCATCACCTGGTTAATAACAAAATTACATACATGCATTAAATTCTCATCATTAATCCTAACTAGAAGCATTTTAGGGTTTTGGCTAATATAGGTTCTGAGTTGCTTATAAGTTCATTAAATGATCTTATACTGATCTGGAGGTCATCATGAAGGCGTGGTTCAAGTTTCAAGTCATTATGACGTTCTATGCACTTTCTATGATCATATCAAGGTTTAAGGCATTTACATGCATTCTAGGGTCAAAAGACTCACAATAGAGAATCCAATACCAAGAATCAACAAGGAAGAAGAGTCAAGCATAAGGGATGGTTTTAGATCAGCAAGAAAAGAACATAGGAAACACATTCAAAGTAGGGTGATGTCCACTAGGGTCTAGACATCAAACTTCCAACATGAAGCACTGGCATTCACTCATACATGCAGTTATCTTAATAGCACACTTATGTCATCGGGAGTACAAGGAATGTTTTAAGGTTTCCCAAAGGTTCCAGGAGCATAAAATACTGATTTCATGATTGGATAAGCATTTAGAGTCATTAGGAAGCAAGGTTAGGATTATAAGAGCAATGTACATCATTATAGCCCCATATGGTCACATATGTACAAAAATGGGTCATTTATGAGAAAAATAGGGAGAATAAGACATTCAATAGGGATACAAGGACATGAGAGCTACTGATTTTATACTTAGGTGGGTATATATGCATCAAAGTTCCAAAATTCATAATATCATTACATTAAATATGTTAAGAAGATCAAAAGGTAGCATTTTTGGAAAAACAGAGAACAAACGAAGGAATTAGGGTCTGAAATTATGTCCAAGTTGTAGATCTTTTCGAGACGATCAAAATGGTATATAGGTTTACCCTATTTGGCCAAGGGAATTGGGAGTTATTATTTTTCTAAGATCAACATTTAAAACTATAGTTGAGGGAGTTATTACCATTGCTGTTATTTATGCCTTGAGGTTGGCCGTCGATCCTAGATCTAACGACTAGGGCTGACCGGCACCTTCATGCTATGCAGTAGTCTGCGACTTGGGCCGCCCCTCTCTGTGCGCGGTGGTCGGCGACTCCCAGCTTCCACGGATCGCTGGTTGGGTCTTCTAGAGCGGTTGCGCGCGACTCTAAGTCGTCTGTGCCCGCCTCCCACTGTGAGTGTCCGATCAAGCACTGTCCCCCACCGCCCGCCGACCTCCCTTACGGGATTCCCCTGTTGCTACGCCCAAAACAAGGGGCCGAACAGAGAGCATCCCGGCGGCGTCAGCTGCATCCACGGATAGGGCCAAGGGGAGGGGAAGAGCCCTTGGATCCCGATGGAGGCCATGGTGGCCCTTCCTTGTCGTGCGGAGGTGACCTGTTAGCTGGGCGGTCCCAGCCCTAGCGCCGCCGAGGCTCCCAGCCTGTATGAGAACCAAGCGCCACCTCTAGTAAAGAAGGCAGTGTCCTCCAGATTTTCGATGGGTGAGGGAAGAGATGGATGAGATGCCCGCTTTCCTCTTGACTGAGGTTGGGCTCATGGAGGTAGGGTGGATTTGTCCCCTTCTCTACAGCTGGCTGCTACTTGCCGCAATGGAGGAAGAAGACGATGAGGGTTGGTCTCCCCGTACAATGGTCTCCGATGTCAAAGGGAAGGGTCCATCCATTCGTGTTTGAGTAGGTCTTGGGTTTACTAATAAGATTTCCTTAGCCTACCCCCACCTTCATCGGATCACATGGGCACCCCAAACGTTCTGTTCCTCCCTTTACGGGGGTTAGGGATGACCGATTCCCTCAGTGCCTTGCTGCAAAAAGGCAGCGTGACATTAATATGTCACATATCCAAAGACCAAAGCCTAATCAAGAAAAAAAAATATCATCAATGTCCCCAATTTCAAATAATTCTATCTCTTTGTAGAAATCTCCAAAAATTCTGAAATTTTAGACATAGGCTCACAAAATCCTAATCTATCTTCTATAGAAGTTTGAGACTCAAAGACTATAATCTATCCATGCCAATAATTTTTATTTAACTAACCTCATAAATAAGTGTATTAACCTTAAATACAAGTCGATTCATCATCAACTCTATCTCTAATCATGCTTTTTGGGTGAAATTATTCTTATCTGAATAACAAGATCCTCAAGTTGAGTTCAATCATATACAAGCATCCTTGGTCATAAATTCCTACATTTGATATCGAAATCCTAAAATCGAAGTCATCACATTCACCCAACCTTATAAGGAATTTCGTCCTCGAAATTTAAAAAAAACTCATCCTTAAGAGGCTATTTAGGAGTTCAACTTCATATACATCATCATTTCTTAGGTTCTAAGACCACCATAATTGCATGCACTCTAAGTTGTTAGCTTAGGGCCTAGAGATTCTTGGGTGTGTCCACCCCAACTTATATATATGTGGAAGCATCACTTAATGTCTTAGCCATAACATGACATTATGATATCTTAGGATCACATCACCCCTAAGGGTACATGTTTTGTTCATACTTTTAATGTTTAGGAGGAATTCGTTTATATGCCATGATATTCAGATCGTTCAAATCTAACATCATTAACATGTTTTATGATCAACATCTTACAATGATTTCAACATTAGAGGAGATTTATCTTCATCCATGATATTAGGATTTTTCTACATAGTATGGGCTTACATAACATGCTTGACCATTAGGGTTTCACCCTATGGTGTGATATTCATACTCAAATTAGAAGCATACATTGAGAAGGATCAAAGTCACGAACTATATTTCTGATCATATATCTTATGATCCAAAAATATCTTTATATCAAGTTCATGAGTTCAAACTTTTATGTCTTGCATGTATTATGTGAAGGGAAAAAGAGAATATACTAAGGTTATCCCATGATCTCATCATCATATCTTTCGTATTTCATATGAAGGGGAGGAGAATATACTAAGACGATCTTATCGTGATTCCAAACTTAGATATTGCATGTATGATATAGGAAAGAAATATATAATAGGTCAACCTTATGTGAGTGACTCCTCATACATAAATCATCCATATAGCTCAAGTAAGGTTTCTTATATCATATATCAAGGAAGAGAAGTGGGAGGAATCATTTTTATGCCCAAGGCATTTTACTCTCAAAACTAGAGTTCATATATCACCTCACTTGCAACTAATGATGAGATTCACAAACATATGTCACTCAATCTAAGACCTAATTCAATCAAAAGGATTGACTTTCTCATTATGAGTCGCCTACCCATCATTTTTTTTATAACCCAACTCTCACATATAGATTGGAATCATGCATAAGGACTCAACTCATCTACTCAGGAGTAACCTAGCTTAGGACACATCATTTCACATATATCACATATTTCATATATTGTAGGGTAGGTCCTATGACCCTCTCCTTGTGGGTCTCACTCTCTCTGGAGTTCACCACGTATCTTGTCCTAACACTGGAGGTCCTCCTTTGTAAAAGAGCTTGAGGCACATGCATATTCAACTGTATCTTAGCTTAGCTCATCTTAAGTTAGAAAAAGGAATGTACTTTCATCATTAAGATTTTGCATAAATTCTACAAAATTGGATTCAACAAGTATGCAACTTAAACCTTTGTAAGGAAACTTATACCATCAGAGATCAAACTTAGATAATATTTCACATGCTTATTTCAACTATCGTTCTATCATCTACTCTATGTATAACATATCTTGATAAGGCTCTAGACATCTAATCTAGACTACTCTCTCTTCTAGACTGATGTCACTCCTTTTCACTTAGGTTGCATGAACACTAACTACTCTCTAGTGTGAGGGACACATTTTATATTTACATATATTTAATAAAATATTATATAGTTTTTCTTCGAGAAAGATGACGTCAGGGAAATCTGTCGAGACTCGAGCCGATTGGAAAACAAAACCAAATCAGCAAAATCGAGTGTCCCACACACAGTAGATAGTCTAGTGCTATGTCACCTAGTGAAATGGTGGAACGAGATGTAGACTAGTGTAGCTACCCAATACATATGAGCTCTATATGGAAAGGGTTTCTCACACTTGTCTAAACCTAGTTCTCGAACATCTAGGTTCTAACTTAGAGGCTAAGTCAAACCTTATTCCTATAGAACAATTACTAAGTTTCTAAGATTTAAGGTGAAAAGTGAGGCTTAGTTTATATGTTTCATGATGAGAAATTGTTAGGTATAGCTATTGTTCATGCTCTGATACCAACTGTGACGTCCCCAGATTATGGCTTCTCCAAACCCTATTGGGAATGAGATGTCAGAATCTGAAGACATCATCCAATCATATCAGAAAGCGATGCGGAAGCATGATACGCATACATGAACATACAACCATAACATACTCAACATTCACATGTATATTAAACAAGATGAATTATTACAAAATGATTTACATTTACATATTGAATGAAAATTCTACAATCTATGAACATGTATGCTATCTAGGATCTTAGACAATAGGTACAACCTGTACAATTTTCTCAAATCCTATTCTTTTATCCCATGCTAGCTCTGAACCTAGAAAATACGAGAAACAAAATCATCAACAAAAGTTGGTACGTGGAATTAAAGAGATATACTATGCTGGCCTATAAAATACTCGAAATTGAAGAAAGAGAAAGAAAACATTATTTAAAGGTAGAAAATCAGGTAATCACGAGTTATTAATCACATTTCAATGGACATGTATTACTATGGTGGACTTAGCACAAACATAAATATTGGGCCCTATCCCTGCGTACCTTGTACCATTAGGGATCTCCCTACGTACCTTGTACCATTAGGGAGGTGCTAGTCAACATTAATACTTTCCCTCTCTAATAGGGAGATTAATGAACCATCAGTAACTACATTCCATTTTCTTTCTTTAGTGTTCTTATTGTTCAAGGCGGAAATGTCAATACATATAGATCTACATCCAACAATGTATTTCAAGTACAAGCAAGCAAGTACATATATTTAGCATCCAGCAAATCTAGTCATATAATTATATCCACGTACCTGAGTTCAGATATTTCTAATCATTCTTGCTCATCTAGACATCTGGTCATCACCTGGTTAATAACAAAATTACATACATGCATTAAATTCTCATCATTAATCCTAACTAGAAGCATTTTAGGGTTTTGGCCAATATAGAGGGGAGTTGCTTATAAGTTCATTAAATGATCTTATACTGATCTAGAGGTCATCATGAAGGCGTGGTTCAAGTTTCAAGTCATTACGACGTTCTATGCACTTTCTATGATCATATCAAGGTTTAAGGCATTTACATGCATTCTAGGGTCAAAAGACTCACAATAGAGAATCCAATACCAAGAATCAACAAGGAAGAAGAGTCAAGCATAAGGGATGGTTTTAGATCAGCAAGAAAAGAACATAGGAAACACATTCAAAGTAGGGTGATGTCCACTAGGGTCTAGACATCAAACTTCCAACATGAAGCACTGGCATTCACTCATACATGCAGTTATCTTAATAGCACACTTATGTCATCGGGAGTACAAGGAATGTTTTAAGGTTTCCCAAAGGTTCCAGGAGCATAAAATACTGATTTCATGATTGGATAAGCATTTAGAGTCATTAGGAAGCAAGGTTAGGATTATAAGAGCAATGTACATCATTATAGCCCCATATGGTCACATATGTACAAAAATGGGTCATTTATGAGAAAAATAGGGAGAATAAGACATTCAATAGGGATACAAGGACATGAGAGTTACTGATTTTATACTTAGGTGGGTATATATGCATCAAAGTTCCAAAATTCATAATATCATTACATTAAATATGTTAAGAAGATCAAAAGGTAGCATTTTTGGAAAAACAGAGAACAAACGAAGGAATTAGGGTCTGAAATTATGTCCAAGTTGTAGATCTTTTCGAGACGATCAAAATGGTATATAGGTTTACCCTATTTGGCCAAGGGAATTGGGAGTTATTATTTTTCTAAGATCAACATTTAAAACTATAGTTGAGGGAGTTATTACCATTGCTGTTATTTATGCCTTGAGGTTGGCCGTCGATCCTAGATCTGACGACTAGGGCTGACCTGCACCTTCACGCTATGCAGCAGTCTGCGACTTGGGCTGCCCCTCTCTGTGCGCGGTGGTTGGCGACTCCCATCTTCCACGGATCGCTGGTTGGGTCTTCTAGAGTGGTTGCGCGCGACTCTAGGTCGTCTGTGCCCGCCTCCCACTGCGAGTGTCCGATCAAGCGCTGTCCCCCACCGCCCGCCAACCTCCCTTACGGGATTCCCCTATTTCTACACCCAAAACAGGGGGCCAAACAGAGAGCATCCCGGCGGCGTCAGCTGCATCCACGGATAGGGCCAAGGGGAGGGGAAGAGCCCTTGGATCCCGATGGAGGCCATGGTGGCCCTTCCTTGTCGTGCGGAGGTGACCTGTTAGCTGGGCGGTCCCAGCCCTAGCGCCGCAGAGGCTCCCACCCTGTATGAGAACCAAGCGCCACCTCCAGTAAAGAAGGCAGTGTCCTCCAGATTTTCGATGGGTGAGGGCAGCGATGGATGAGATGCCCGCTTTCCTCTTGACTGAGGTTGGGCTCATGGAGGTAGGGTGGATTTGTCCCCTTCTCTACAGCTGGCTGCTACTTTCCGCAATGGAGGAAGAAGACGATGAGGGTTGGTCTCCCCGTACAATGGTCTCCGATGTCAAAGGGAAGGGTCCATCCATTCGTGTTTGAGTAGGTCTTGGGTTTACTAATAAGATTTCCTTAGCCTACCCCCACCTTCATCGGATCACATGGGCACCCCAAACGTTCTGTTCCTCCCTTTACGGGGGTTAGGGATGACCGATTCCCTCAGTGCCTTGCTGCAAAAAGGCAGCGTGACATTAATATGTCACATATCCAAAGACCAAAGCCTAATCAAGAAAAAAAATATCATCAATGTCCCCAATTTCAAATAATTCTATCTCTTTGTAGAAATCTCCAAAAATTCTGAAATTTTAGACATAGGCTCACAAAATCCTAATCTATCTTCTATTGAAGTTTGAGACTCAAAGACTATAATCTATCCATGCCAATAATTTTTATTTAACTAACCTCATAAATAAGTGTATTAACCTTAAATACAAGTCGATTCATCATCAACTCTATCTCTAATCATGTTTTTGGGTGAAATTATTCTTATCTGAATAACAAGATCCTCAAGTTGAGTTCAATCATATACAAGCATCCTTGGTCATAAATTCCTACATTTGATATCGAAATCCTAAAATCGAAGTCATCACATTCACCCGACCTAATAAGGAATTTCGTCCTCGAAATTTAAAAAAAACTCATCCTTAAGAGGCTATTTAGGAGTTCAACTTCATATACATCATCATTTCTTAGGTTCTAAGACCACCATAATTGCATGCACTCTAAGTTGTTAGCTTAGGGCCTAGAGATTCTTGGGTGTGTCCACCCCACCTTATATATATGTGGAAGCATCACTTAATGTCTTAGCCATAACATGACATTATGATATCTTAGGATCACATCACCCCTAAGGGTACATGTTTTGTTCATACTTTTAATGTTTAGGAGGAATTCGTTTATATGCCATGATATTCAGATCGTTCAAATCTAACATCATTAACATGTTTTATGATCAACATCTTACAATGATTTCAACATTAGAGGAGATTTATCTTCATCCATGATATTAGGATTTTTCTACATAGTATGGGCTTACATAACATGCTTGACCATTAGGGTTTCACCCTATGGTGTGATATTCATACTCAAATTAGAAGCATACATTGAGAAGGATCAAAGTCATGAACTATATTTCTGATCATATATCTTATGATCCAAAAATATCTTTATATCAAGTTCATGAGTTCAAACTTTTATGTCTTGCATGTATTATGTGAAGGGAAAAAGAGAATATACTAAGGTTATCCCATGATCTCATCATCATATCTTTCGTATTTCATATGAAGGGGAGGAGAATATACTAAGATGATCTTATCGTGATTCCAAACTTAGATATTGCATGTATGATATAGGAAAGAAATATATAATAGGTCAACCTTATGTGAGTGACTCCTCATACATAAATCATCCATATAGCTCAAGTAAGGTTTCTTATATCATATATCAAGAAAGAGAAGTGGGAGGAATCATCTTTATGCCCAAGGCATTTTACTCTCAAAACTAGAGTTCATAATCACCTCACTTGCAACTAATGATGAGATTCACAAACATATGTCACTCAATCTAAGACCTAATTCAATCAAAAGGATTGACTTTCTCATTATGAGTCGCCTACCCATCATTTTTTATAACCCAACTCTCACATATAGATTGGAATCATGCATAAGGACTCAACTCATCTACTCAGGAGTAACCTAGCTTAGGACACATCATTTCACATATATCACATATTTCATATATTGTATGGTAGGTCCTATGACCCTCTCCTTGTAGGTCTCACTCTCTCTGGAGTTCACCACGTATCTTGTCCTAACACTGGAGGTCCTCCTTTGTAAAAGAGCTTGAGGCACATGCATATTCAACTGTATCTTAACTTAGCTCATCTTAAGTTAGAAAAAGGAATGTACTTTCATCATTAAGATTTTGCATAAATTCTACAAAATTGGATTCAACAAGTATGCAACTTAAACCTTTGTAAGGAAACTTATACCATCAGAGATCAAACTTAGATAATATTTCACATGCTTATTTCAACTATCGTTCTATCATCTACTCTATGTATAACATATCTTGATAAGGCTCTAGACATCTAATCTAGACTACTCTCTCTTCTAGACTGATGTCACTCCTTTTCACTTAGGTTGCATGAACACTAACTACTCTAGGTCGTCTGTCCCACCAAAAGTTGATCTAATTAAAGTCCTGAATGAAATTGACTGAATCAACATGTGCCTAGCCGAAGACCCTGTTGAAGAAGTGGGGGAGATTTCCTCCAGTGATGAAGGTTCGGAGTACGAGCCAACTCCCAAGGAGGAATCCCCATCCAAAAAGACAAAGGGGAAATAGAAGACCCAGGAAGCTCCAAAAGAACAACCAAAAAAGAAACGAGCAAGGAAGTAGGTACATCCCGCCACTGCAAGGGAACAAACCCTGGAGGGATACGTTCCGTCAATCACTGTCGCTCCGCCCACCACCGCTGCCCCTGCTTTCATCACCATCACCACCACAACAACACCAGCAGCAGATCTTTTCATCCACACCCTACCATCTATTGACAAGTCCCTGAAGCCAACAAAGTATGTTTGCTCCAACATACTACTAAAGATGGGGATATATGACAGAATCCTCACTCTGCTCGATAACGCCAACGTTTCAAGACTCTACTTTGTCCCTGAGATTTCTTATGTTGAGCCCACAACTAAATTCTTCACATATCTCAACAAAGAAGTTGTGGACATTACATATAGATCAAGGGATGGAGGTGATTGCAGGCTGGTCACCAAACTTTTTGGCAACAAGGTTGTCATAATGGAAAACATGCTAAATGAAATATTTATAAACAACCAGGAGCAACTGAAGAAGGCCAAAGCTATAGGCATAGAAAGCTCCGAGTTCAACAAGCATATCTTCAGGAAATCCCTGACAGGGATCCCGACCTATGAGGCAAAAACCTACAAGGCCTCCAATATTCAATCTGGACTGGTGCGCACATTGCACAAAATTCTTACCATTGCAGTTTTCCCCAGGACAGAGGGCAGAAATGTTACCATTTCTGACCTTTTCGTACTCTGGTCCATTCTAAAAGGGTAGCCGGTCAACATCAGATGACAATTGATACACAAGCACACATCTTATGCCCTCGAGAAAGAAATATGTATGGGAGGTCATATAACATTCATCCTAAAATATCTCAAGATGGATAGACTACTCCCTAGGTGCACAAAGATCAAGGGAGACATCCTTACCAATGAGCAGACCTTAAAAAACTCATACATCATCAAAGAAAAGGATGCAAATCGCACTATATCTTTTTCCCTACATTAAAATCCTCAAGGACTCTACTGCCGCTTTTGGAGCTTGCAGACTACGATAAGGAAAAGCTTCTCTTCACTGAAAAGGAGCTTGCATACCTCCTAGCTTCGGTCAAAATACAAGAAAAGAAATCCAAAGTGAGGTAGACAGAGCACAGTATCACTGCCCCAGCAGCAAGAATAACAAAAATACCAGTGAAACGACCATCCAAAGGGCATTTGCAGATACAACAGCTATTGGGAACGCCGACATCAAAACCAAATCCAGAGGCAGAACCACCCCCCCCCCCCAAAGAAAATATCATCACATCATCACTAGAATCCTTCATCATGAGTCTAAATGTTGAACTTAACTCCACCACCACCCCCACAACGCCACCATCCTCCAATATTCCACAATCCACAACTCTTCCATCTTTCTCCACAATGATGACCACCACATTTCCTTTCTCTGCAACCACACCGCCACCCACATCTTCCGCTCCACCCTTTTTCTCTTCGGGCATCCCACTCCCCACTTCAATGCTCGACTTCACCTCCTTTGCCTCCACCTCTACTGCTTTTCCCTCGACATTCTTGGTTCCACCTTTCTCTCCCGAAATGTCACCACCCTTCCCATCCGCCACCCCGACACCGCTGGTGACTCCATCTATAGTCACCATGCAGTTCGAGGGACCATCCACAATGTCTTTTTCATAAGGCACTACCGCCCTTCCACCCCGACCCCAGCCGCCACACCCATCCATAACTGGGGTCCCTTTTACAAATGTTGGTGAGGAATTCAGACATCAATTTGACGCCATTGAAATCTCCTCACCAACCCTTCTAACATAATGCAATCTATTTTCTCTTGTGTGTAGGGTCTTACTAAACAGGTTGCCAAGATCGACGAGCAAAACCGTTCCTTACCAGACATCCTCTCAAATATCCACCAATGGCAGGAAGTAGCGGTCATGCAAGTTGAACACATCGACGACCGCCTACAACAACTACCACAATTGGTGCTTGAGGTCAAAAGCCAGCAAGCAGCGTTGGCTCAGCAAGTTGACAGGATCTCTACGCAGACTCAACCTCTACCTGAGACCATGTATGAGCTTAAGCAGCAACAAATTGCCTTTAGCATGCAGTTGGACGACATCAACAACACCCTTATACAACTCCATAGCCGCCAAGAGGAGTCATCATATAATGAAATCAACCAATTACAAGCTCAGGTGGCAGATCTTACTGCACGACTCCTCTCCATTGAGGCTAGATATTCATATCTTAAAGTCACCCACAACACACTCCTTAAAACACATGAGCATGTGCAAGTGGCTTTCGACGTACTACAAGCCCTTCACCGACAGTGCAAGAAGATTACACCGATGAAAACAAAAGATAAAGCGGCAAACAATGACGAAGAGGAAGAAGACGAAGATGAGGAAGATTCTGACTCCTCTACTAATTCCAACAATGATACTTCCTCTCCAGATGATAAACCTAATGACCCAGGACATGTTGGGGAAGGAACCAGCCAAGGAGCAGAACCTTCAAAGAAAGCAGATGACAAAGACCACCACGAAGGTGGAAACGATCCCAAAACCCATGATCACAATGACAACGTTAACATGTCATATGGGGACTAATTTATTGACTACTCAACTATGGGATCTTTGGGGGAAACCGTCAAAGAAGATGCTTTTGCTGAGTTCCAGCAATGTCTATTGGGAACTAGCATAAGTCAACCAACAACAAACCTTCCACATCACTCTGCCCTGGAGCAATATTCACCTTTTACCCCAGACCATGATGAGGAAAACAGAGTGAGTCTAGACACAGATATTGAACTCGACTCTGCTTCTGAATCAGAAAAAGATGAAGATCTGCAACAATATATGGACGACTTAGTGCAGACTTCTCCTCCACCTCCGCAAGAGCTTCCCCCGCCGCCACCTCTACCTAAGATGATGCATGACCTAGACATGGCGGCCATCTCTACCCTAGGTGTCCAAGATATCTTCATTCTGAACACTATCGTAGATGATGCCAAAGAGGGGGGGACATCATCTACATGAATATAAAAACTAAGCGTAATTTGACACGTGAAGATTTCCGCACCATCCTTCGACCGCAATCAACAGTGAAGATGGCAATCTTCTGTGTCCTTCTTTCCAGCTCTATCAAAATATACAGAAGCTCAAAGCGGCCACAACTAATTTTTAACACTTCACCAGCTCTGGCTATGAGCCTATTATACAAAGATTTACGCAATAAATCTATAGAGCGACTGCGCATTGGGATCGCTCGAAAGGTGCGATATCTCACAGTCCCCTTTCAAGTTTCCGACCACTGGCTACTCATGATCGTTGACACCGTGGTCCACGATGCCAAGGTGTACAACTTTTGTGCCAACAAACTAAAGGCCGCAACAATCAATTTTGTTGGAGAAGAAGCCAGAGAAGCAAGATGAATCGCATTCTGGCTTCTCAAACTAATTTGGGATGCCTTCCCTTCTCTCAAAAATGGTTGGAACCAACCTTGGTTCCAAATCATCGCTGCACCAGTCCAAACCACTGACGGATCTGGGGATTGTGCCTTCTGCACTATACGCCACATATAAGCACTTAATCAACAAACCCCCTTCACCAAGCTGGCCATAGAAGATTTTCACGTGCTACGAGGGCGTTACGTCATGGAACTCCTTTGCGACAGAAGGTTCTTCAAGGACCCGACTATGGTGCCATACGACGTCCCTCGCTACCTTTTCTCGGCCATCCAACGTCCACAACGGTGACCTTTCCGACAAATGTTAACGGAGTTGGAGACAGAACAACAACCCGCCACGACCCCTGACAATAGACAATGGGACCCTTACACTTTTGATTTGGCGGAAGATACATGAGACATCGAATTGGTATCAGGGGCAACCATCAATAGACAATCCACACAAACGATGCCCCTACCTGCCATAGAGCCGACGTTTCCTAACTTCGACCTTACAGCTCGCAAGAATCTTTCTAAAAATGAACTCAGATTCATCATGTCTAGGCTTTATGTTGAGAAATATGAACTCATTTTTTATCCAGAGATATTCTAGTCATGGAAGATACCCTCCGTGATACCGTACAATTATGAGGATTCCTATCCGTGAGCCTAATGACTGCTTATCAATATCTCCTCGGACGAAACCATCCTACGGTTTACATGGCATCTGCTTACATGAAGGATGACCTACTAAAGACAAAGAACTTCATAACCAAAGAGGTGCTTATCTCTTGCCTCCAACATACAACTCTGAAGTTCATCATGTTTCCTTTCCTTCACTCAGAGCACTAGATGTTACTGGTGACAAACCTTCCTGAAGGAACAACAATCATCTATAACAGTTCTGACAGCCAATTTGATCCTAACTAAAACCATTATACTATAACAGCTAACACACCCATGGAGGAGGTGACAAACGAATGTGCTGACAAACTACACGATCTTTTAAGCAAGCACACACAGGCATACGACAAAGAACACTTTCGTCACCCCGCCTTCAGCCACTGATGCCCCCAACAACTCCGAGAATCAAACGACTACGGTTTCCACATCCTCTACTAGATGTACACCCTCGCTATTCTTGGAAGACCAGTAGAGGATATGACAGACATGGATTACCACGCTCTATGTGGAAAGTTTGCAGCCAATCTTCTCCGAACGCATGGAACTAACAAAGGACTAACAGAAGCCTAATGCCCTTGTCCATGTACTTCTCAACCTATCACTTTGACACTCTGAGGACAGAGTGAGTGATAAGTTAGGGGGGGAGGTACACTGGACAAGGGCGAGGTATCATTTTTTTTCAACCCTTCTCCCTCTACTCTTTTTATTCACACTTGTTTTATCTTTCTTTTCACATTTAGACTTTTTCAGTAATTTTTTCACATAAGTATAACATCACTCTAGGAAAAGGTCACCCCCAACTAAATTTAGAATCAAAGTAGTCCTCAAAAAGCAATAAGAAAAAAAGTACTTAGGCATGTAATGGAAAATTAATAAATTACTTTCACACCCGATTTCCATGCTTTTGCTTCAACTCTGCTCCAGACTCTCCACAAGTTAACATCATAGCCAAAGCCAACCAAAACTCTCCCAAGGACGGGAGGGAACCAGGTGAAATCCAAATCAAGGAACCTCGCAAGTGGACCACCAAGTATGAAACCAAAATAAGTGCATGTCAAGAGACTCCAAGAACAACTTTCTTCTTTTTCAAAAGAGGCTTGGCAGCCCAAACAAAATCCCTAAATATCCAATTCCTAAGTCTGTGAGTATAAGAATAATATCCAAAGTGTTGAATAAAAACATGAGAGTTGTGCCACGCCTAAGGACCTATATTAAGGACCAATAAAGGTCTCACCCGACCGGTACATTCAGCTGCCCTCACAAAGGCAGATGTATCGCGCATGATAATGAGATCCTAAGGTCTCTGAATATATGAAAAAGCTGATAAAGGACTCGCCCGGCTGGTACATTTAGCTACCCTCACGAAGGCAGATGTGTCACGCCCAGTAGTGAGATCCTAAAAGTTTAGATAAACCCTTCCCCACTAAAAGGGGGAGTTACACATCAGCCTTTAGCAAACCCTCATGCCTATTTTAGTTTCCAGTAGTTTTCTTTTTCAAAGAAGTATAAAACTGATTGGAGTTGAAAACATGCACAGAATGCGATAGAGGAAAAGGTGGTCCCAATGCGAGCTACGTGATACAAAAGAAATATGAGATCCACACAACTCCCAATACCTGAAAGAGTTAGTGCGAGAAGAAGCCCGATAAAACTCTAAGAGAACTCTGGTTTAGAATTGAAGCAAGAGTATGAAAATCTTCACTGAATAAAATTTCCTCGCCACTACATGCCTTAGCTCTATCTAGCTTGAGGACAAGCTAGACTCTAAGTTAGGGGGGGTGATAACCTCCCATTTTGCGATGTTATCTTACTAGTTTTCCTCAATTTTCCATACTCCTTCTTAGTTACATTAGATAGAATCTTTAACTTCCCACCTTTTTGTAAATATACCCTTAGATTAACTTCTCCCTTTCACTTCTTGTAGAAAAGCACACAAAAAATTACAAAACCCCCAAACGGTCCCAAGACCGAATGGAGACCAAATGGTCCGAAGACCAAATGGAAGCCAAACGATCCCAAGACCGAATGGAGACCAAACGGTCCCAAGACCGAACGGAGACCAAACAGTCCCAAGACCGAATGAAAGCCAAACGGTCGCAAGACCGAATGGAGACCAAACGGTTCCAAGATCAAAGTGAAGCCAAACGGTCCCGAGACCGTATGAAGCCACACGGTCCCAAGACCGAATAAAGGTCAAACGGTCTGAAGACCATGTGAAGCCAAACGGTCCTGAGACCGTTATGAAGCCACACAGTCCCAAGACCGAATAAAGGTCAAACGGTCCTGAGACCGTGTGAAGCCAAAATGGTCCCGAGACCGTATGAAGCCAAATAGTCCCAAGACCGAATGAAGATCAACTAGTCCCGAAACCGTATGAAGCTACACGACCCCAAGATCGAATGAAAGCAAACAGTTTTAGACCAAGAGGACTCAAATGGTCTCCAGACCAAGAGAGTCCAAATAGTCTCCAAACTGTGTGAAAATCCAAATGGTTTCCAAGACCGTTTGGGCCCACATATCCCAAACCGTTTAAGGTTCACTCAAAATCCTATAAATATAACCCAAAGGGGTCCTCACAAATCATCAAGTTTCAGATGACCAAAGGCGGCCTCTATTGTTCCAGAGCCATTCCATCCTTCACTCACTACCCTGAGGCTGCCGGTCTGAGATCCATACTCCATCTCCAAGCTACTTTCTCTCTCATCATCAAAGAAGGTGGGAAGAGGAGGATTCATCATCAAGAAAGCTATGAAGTGTGAAGATCGTTGTTCTCTCTCCTCCAAGGGGTCGACCTTCCACCATCCTTCATGGAGATGACGCCCTTTCTCTCTCTTCTTGCCCCCTTCTTTGTTCTTGCCATGAGCGAGTAGTCTCATACATTAGGGTGCGGGGAGTAGCCCCGCTACCCATGTTTTCATTTCATGCAATGTAATTCATGAGTTTGCAATGGAGATATACTTTCTTTTCAGTTCAACATCAATTGTTTAATGAATGCTTGTTTCTTGATCACCAACTTGTGTTACCTTTTATCTATTAGTATGAATTATCTACGTTTGTGCTATTAGATTCGAATCTCGATTGAATGTTGGTTCTTCATGCATGTAGTCACCATGCATCTGTTTCAGTATCTATGAGTGCTTTTCAAGGAGTGGAGTAAAATCACTTCCATCGTTGTACTTTCATACTATGGAATGGAATCAGTTGACGTATAAAAGTGCAACCTTGATAAGTCGAGGAACACACTTTGTGAAGGGAATGATGCAATGTAAGTGACCATTCGTTTGGGAATGGCTGGCTTTGCAACATTCCCACACTTCTCGTAGTTAGTTCTCTAAAAGGAAACTAAATCTATAAAGATACTAACTATTTTGACTCTTATTGCAAGCTATGTTACTATGTTGCATGTTTTAATCCATGTGTAGTGGTGGTGAAAGCCGATCACATCCTAGTGGTTTCTTAACATTGTTTACAACCTCAAAATTAATTTCTTGCCTTTACTTTACTTGCACTTAGTTTAAACAACCAAACCAACTCTTTGATCTAAACACCAACTGCTAAGGAGTTAAATGAAAT